>CM046882.1:220632354-221159854 GCA_025667525.1 Glebionis coronaria | reverse complement strand
AGCAAAATAATCTTAAAAACTTTCAAAAATGATTTTATACTTCCTAAAAGTATAATAAGTTATAAAAACTCAGAAAACTAATTTTAACACTTTTTAATAATTATATAATAATTTTAGAAACTATTTAAAAACCTTAAAAATGAAAATAAAGATACAAAAAGTGTCAAATCTGATTTTTTTTCCTATGTAAACTGATACAAGAGATTTTACTAGTTGAAAGTTCGTTTCTCGGTATCTCCTCGAATTGATCACGGTTCTAAGTGGAATGATTTGTTCTTGGTGACAAATAGTGGGTTTGGTTTTCTATTCTATTAAAAAGATAAATGAATAAATAAAGATTAAAACCAAAAACAGTTAATGAAGTTAAACTTGAAAAATTAAACAATTAAACGGATAAGCTGGAAAATACCCTTACTGAAAACTTCCTCTATTCGGAATATTAAGCTATGCGGAATAAGGACCATTCGGAATAACAAAACTATGCTGAATAAAATACTACCCGGAATAATAAGCCCCATGCGGAATATCAAACTCTATTCGGAATAATTGACTATGCTGAATAATGGGTTACTCGGAATAATGGACCATGCGGAATAATTACCCTTACTCGGAATAACGAAGCTATGCGGAATAAGTTACTCTATGCGGAATAAAGATGACTATTCGGAATGATTGACTATGCTGAATAATGGGTTACTCGGAATACTCTACTACCCCGGAATAATAATGCTATGCGGAAGAATCAAGCTATGGCGGAATATTAGGGTTATCCGGAATATATATATATTCCGGATACGGGACAAAAGAAGTAGGCTATTCGGAATATATGAATATTCCGAATAAGTGACAAAGCAAATGGACAATTTGGAATATTGCTGGGAATGAAGACAGTAAGCAGAAACTTAAAAACAGGGGAACCAACTTTAACCAAATCGAACCAAATAAACAAAAGGTTTTAACCAAACTAAACAATAATCATCTATTAACCATTAAGGATCAAATCCCAATAATGAAAACACAAATCAACAACTTTTAGAAGATCAAATCAACCAAGCTAGAACTTTAAAACTTTGAATAAAAAGAGAAGATGAACAAGATGAAATGGAAAGATTAAATGTAAACTTGTATTGATGATTAAGATTCAACAAACAAAATGGAAGGATTACACTTAGAAAATTCAAGAAGAAATCAAAGAAAATGAAAACCACTCCCTTAAGGGAGATGGTTCTTCCTACGAACTAGGAGAAAAATGAAACTGAATTAAAAACTTGTTGCAAATTTGTGAGGGTGATGTCCTTTTATAGGCTAAGTGGTTGGTTGGTGAGTGGGCTTTCTCCCTTTCTTCTTGTCTTCTCGTCTTTTCAGAAAAGTTGACGTTTTCGATTCTGATTCGGGACTTTTCGACGAATAAATTCAACTCGTCTTTTAATTTCTTCGTTTAATAGACTTGAGTTTCTTTGACATGTGTAAATCTTCCATCTTTGGTCATTTTCTTCGATAAATCTTCAAATAGGCCCATTGACTTCAAATCTTTTGCATCTCTTGGACAATAGACTTCGTCTTGAGTCTTTTTCTTCGATAAAACCCGTGCAATCCCATGTTTTCTTCAATATTCATCCGGTTGACTCTGAAAACACATTAAACACAAAAACCACGCATAATTCCAAACAAATGATTTTAAACACGCGTTTTGGTCTTGTTTTAGTAAGAAATAAGTGGTAAAAGTATGGGTGTTTTCACACCTATCAAATCTCCTACACTTAACCATTGCCATGCCCTCATGCAATGCTTAGTGATAAAGTAATTTTACATTTTTCTCATAATCAATCAACCTTGGCCTTATTAAAATACTACTAAACAAAAATTAAAGTACTAAGAGAAATTAAAACTTTTAAGCAAACAAAAGGATAGAAAACCATTTTCACTTGAAAATAGCTATATGGAAATAACTTGAAGAGAGATCAAGGACTTACATTAGGGCTTTAGTGCTGCAAAGATTTATCACCCTCAAGTTTCACGTTCCCCAAACTAAGCTTAAAAACGAGATCATTGTTATTATAAGTTAGCAAATCAAACACTTACACACATGGCTTAATTATATGCTTAAACTCCCTTATTCCTAGGTGTATCTCTTATATTTTATTTTTGTCTTAGAATGATCATGAAGATGCATTGTTGGACTTATTTCGATAGTTTATTAAGGCTGAAAGCAAAGTAGGAGGATTTGATCAATAGTTAGCTAAAGGACAAAATCTCATAAAACTGCTTTTCGGGATATCAAAAAGTTCATATCTTGGCATAATTTGGTTCACGATTTGAGACCTTTCTCGGGCCGATATTTGGCATGTACTTCATACTTCATATCTTGAGAGACGTGCTTGAGATAATGGTCTTCTCTTCGTAATAGAGTTTCTTCACTTGGAGACTTTTGAGGGGTACTCCAACTTTGTTGACCACGACTTCATGATTATTTCTTCAATCTCTAATTGGGATTTTAAGATACAACGATCCGCCTCCTTTTCGGACTTGGATCTATTTATCCTCATACCTTGTTAGGGTCTTTTCGGATAGACTTCTCCATGATCTTTATGGGAGTTGATTGCTTTTCGTCGTGAGTCTTGATCCTTCATATTGATTTTGGGAATAATGCTTTTCACATCACCTTGGATCTTTAGCAATAAGATTGAATCCTCATGCCTTGTTAGGGCCTTTTCGGACTCGCCAATCTTCGCGCCCCGCTTCATAAGTTATGCCTTGGCTATGAACTCTTATCATTACCGAGCAACTTTTAAACGATCTTGGGCTAGAAGTTAAGTAACCTTTCAAATCGTACGACCTTACTTATTGCAGATAAATAATTAGCAAGTGACGGGAGAATAGGCAAATAATTACACCAAGTGAGCTTGCGCAAGAATACCGACTTATAATTGACTCTATCATTTCTCGTCCTCCACAATTTAAAATCTCAAGTAGTGAGATCGTGGATACTTAGCCTAATAAACCAATTAAGGTCTACATGGTTAAGGATACTAGCTAGAATAAACTTGGATAAGTCTATTCGGGTTGAGTCAAAATAATCGCAACGGGCCTAATATGTCAAAGATTTCAAAACTAGCTACACCACTTTATTAATATTTTTAACTTATTTGCGAGACATATACATATGGAAGCAACGATAAAAATTTAAAAATTACGACTATATGGCCAAAGTTAATTAAAATTTTGAAAAATGTTGAAAAAGATGATTTTCCGGTTAAATGAAGGCATTTTCATGGAAAAGTCCACTTAAAACTTCGATAGAAGTCCCCCCTACACTTAAGATAAACATTGTCCTCAATGTTTAAGCATGTGGGAAAAGTCTCCCCTACACTTATGACATTGTGCACGTTGGTTAACTCAAGGTAAGGAAGAGACGACTAATGTGATGAATTTCAAATGTGAGAATGACGAAAATTGAATCACGATAGCAGAGAGATAGAACCGGATTTCGGATAACACGGGAGCACGGTTCTTCAAAGGTGCCAAAAGTGCATTCATCCCTGTAATCACATCACCATACAAACACAAGAACCTATAGAGGCCCCCCTACACTTAGGAGGTTAAAGCAGAAAAGGATAGATACTCGGGCTGCCTCCCGAGGAGCGCTTGTTTTTGATAATTGAGTCACGAGCCTGACTCGACCCAAAATTAGTTCATGGGGAACGTGGTGAGGGATGGGATCATCTCATGAGAGATGTCCTCACCAAAGTACAACTTCACTCGTTGGCCATTCACCTTAAAATTCGGTCCATTAGGTTGAGCGACCTCGAGAGTACCATATGGAAAAATTTGGGCAATGGTGAATGGGCCGGACCAACGAGATTTCAGCTTGCCCGAAAAGATTTTCAACTGAGAGTTAAAGAGTAAAACTTTGTCTCCAACTTGGAACTCTCGGTTTTTAATCTTAGAATCGTGAATGAGATTAGTCTTCTCCTTATAGAACAAAGAATTTTCATAAGCCTCATTACGGAGTTCATTGAGCTCATTGAGTTGGATCTTGCGTAGGTCACCGGCTTTGTTGATATCAAAATTAGCCCACTTCAAGGCCCAGTAAGCCTTGTGCTCTAACTCAATGGGGAGGTGGCATGCTTTCCCGTACACGAGACGATATGGTGTACAACCAATCGGAGTCTTATATGCAGTACGAAAAGCCTACAAAGCATCATCAAGTTTATCAGCCCATGAGGCACGATGCTCTCCCACGGTTCTTTCAAGAATTCGCTTTAATCCTCGGTTAGATATTTCAGCCTGGCCATTAGTTTGTGGGTGGTAGGAGGTGGAAAGACGATGATTTACACCATACTTAGCCATGACTCTAGCAAATTGGTCATTGCAAAAATGAGTCCCGCGATCACTAATAATGGCACGAGGCACACCGAATCTAGTGAATAGCGATTTCAAAAAATTACAAACCACCCTTGCGTCATTAGTGGGTAAAGCTTTGGCTTCAACCCATTTAGAGACGTAGTCAACGGCTACAAGGATGTATTTGTTTCCTTTAGATGAAGGGAATGACCCCATAAAGTCGATACCCCAAACGTCGAAGATTTCATATTCTTGAATGAAATTCTGAGGCATCTCGTCTTTATGTGTGATCTTGCCTTGTTTTTGGCAAGCATCACAACGTTTAACCATCTCGTGAGCATCACGGTAAATGGTGGGCCAATAAAATCCCGAGTCAAATACTTTTTTGGCGGTGTAGTTGGGACCAAAGTGACCACCAGTGGGTCCTTTGTGTCAAGCGTCAAGGATTTCTAAAGCTGCTGATCCATCAACACATCGGCGAATAATCAAGTCGGCACATTGTTTGAATAGATACGGGTCATCCCAAAAGTAAGTCTTAATGTCTTTGAAGAACTTCTTCTTTTGTTGGGATGTTAACCCGTCAACGAGAATTCCACCCGCCAAGTAGTTTGCAATGTCCGCAAACCACGGGGTTTCATTAGAAGTTGAGTTGATAGACATTAAGGTCTCCAGGGGAGAAGAATCATTGATTTCTTTGTTCGGATGATCCCCTTGGTAAGGATCCTCAAGCCTTCTGAGATGATCCGCGGCTAGGTTTTCAGCTCCTTTTTTATCACGAATTTCGATTTTAAATTCTTGGAGTAGCAAAACCCAGCGAAGAAGTCTTGGTTTGGAATCTTGTTTAGTTAACAAGTACTTCAACGTGGAATGATCGGTATAAACGATTGTGGTGGAAAGGACAAGATAGGGGCGGAACTTTTCAAAGGCATAGACAACAGCTAATAGCTCTTTTTCGGTTGTCGTGTAATGCAATTGAGCCCCCGTAATTGTCTTGCTAGCTTAATGGATCGGTTGGAAGTGTTTGTTAACTCTTTGGCCCAAAACCGCTCCAATAGCATAGTCGCTAGCATCGCAGATCAACTCGAAAGGCAGCTCCCAATTAGGGGTAACCAAGACAGGTGCCTTAGTTACCTTATCCTTAAGCAAGTTGAAGGCTTCGATACACTCGTTGGAAAAGATAAAAGGAGTATCTTTTTCCAAGAGGTGGGTCATCGGGCGAGCGATTTTAGAAAAATCTTTGATGAATCGACGGTAGAAGCCCGCATGACCCAGGAAACTTCTCACACCCTTCACGGTTGAAGGTGGAGGCAACTTAGAAATAACATCGACTTTAGCACGGTCCACTTCAAGACCTGCTTTGGAGATCTTGTGTCCTAGCACGATGCCCTCTTTTACCATGAAATGGCATTTTTCCCAATTAAGAACAAGGTGAGTGTCTTCACACCGCTTAAGCATACGTTCTAAATTGGCAAGGCAAGCAGAGAATGAATCGCCATAAACCGAGAAATCATCCATGAATACTTCCATAGTCTCTTCCACCATGTCATGGAAGATAGCCATCATACACCTTTGGAACGTCCCAGGAGCATTGCATAAACCAAAAGGCATACGTTTGTAAGCAAATGTTCATAGGGACAAGTGAATGTGGTCTTTTCTTGGTCTTTGGGATCGATGGGAATTTGAAAATACCCGGAGAAACCGTCTAAGAAGCAGTAATAGTCATTACCCGCAAGACGCTCGAGCATTTGATCCATGAAAGGAAGAGGGAAGTGATCTTTTCTCGTGGCATCATTGAGCTTGCGATAGTCGATACAAACTCTCCACCCAGTAACGAGACGAGTGGAAATCAACTCGTTGTGTTCATTGGGAACAACGGTTATTCTGCCCTTCTTGGGCACACAATGGACGGGACTAACCCACGGCGAATCCGAAATAGGGTAAATCAAGCCGGCATCTAGAAGTTTGATAACCTCTTGTTTGATGACGTCGTGAATGCGAGGATTAACCCTTCTTTGGCTTTGGATTGCGGGTTTAAAGTCATCTTCCATGAGAATCTTGTGAGTACAAAAGTTCGGATCAATTCCGCGGATATCGGAAATTTTCCAAGCAATTGCCTTCTTATGATCTTTAAGCACGGCGATGAGGCGATATTTTTCGTCTTCTTTCAAGTCCTTAGCAATGATGACGGGCGACTTCTTCTCTTCTTCAAGGAACACGTACTCGAGATGGGGCGGCAACTCCTTAAGTTCTAAATCCGGAGGATTTTCGATGGGAGGCGTTTTCAAAGTCGGAGCATCGATAGCAATAACCGTGGGAGATGGTGGAGAAATATTGTCTTCTTTGAGAAGGTTTTCAATGAGGCGAAGATCTTCATCCCAATCGATGGGAGAATCGTCATTAGCTAAGTTCACATCTCCCATGGTGGCTTCCAAATCTTTCCAAAGGAAATCACTTTCTCCAAATAGAGATAGTGATGAATCAATAGAGGAAACGGTCTCAACATTGGGAAGAGAGGTAGGAATAATTCTACAAGCATCTTTGAAGTGTTCTTCACAAGCCTCATCAAGAACGTCAATAAAATTAACACTCTCGTATGAATAAGGCTGTTTAGAAAGCTTTCCCATGTTGAAGACGACTTTATCGTCACCCACTCTCATGATAAGCTCACCCGCTTCAACATCGATGAGAGTGCGACCGGTCCCCTGGAATGGACGATCAACAATTAATGGCACACGAGGGTCCATATCGTAGTCGACGACGACGAAATCGGCAGGAAAAGTGAATTTGGCGACTCCTACAAAGACGTCTTCGGCTATCCCCACTGGATAAGCAACCGTACGATTAGCTAATTCCAAAGTCATTTTGGTGGGGACTAGCTCGGGGAGAGATAATTGCTTCCAAACGCTTAAGGGCATTAAGTTAATAGTGGCACCTAGATCGGCTAGAGCCATGCAATTCTCTACTCCCGGGAAGTTGTAAGGGATTAAGAAACGACCCGGATCACCAAGCTTGGTTGGCAATTTCCTTAAGAGCACTGCAGAGAAATTTTCATTAAGTTGGGTGTTAGCAATATCAAGAAGCTTCTCCTTGTTGCTAAGAAGATATTTGAACATTTTCGCGTACTTAGGCATGTGAGCGAGAGCCTCAGCGAAGGAGATGTTGAAATTCAATTGTTTAAACATTTTGAGAAAGTTCGAAACCTGAATATCGTCCTTGCTTTTGAGCTTCTCTTTCCTCAACCTAGATGGATAAGGTATATCGGAAGAAGAGGAAGGCTTTGGGAGAATAGGATCACTCACATCCTTGGGTGGATGAGGGGTAGAAGTAAGAGGTGGAGAAATTTGGGAAGTAGAAGGATGAGGAATAGGAGCAGGTGACTCGTTTTCCTTAGTCACAATCACCGGTGGAGGTATAGGAAGCTCGGGTTCCTTGGTACCTTTGCCACTGCGAGTGGTGATTGCTTTCATCTCCCCTCTTGGATTCGCAACGGTGTTACTCGGAAGAGTACCCGAAGAAGAGGATTGATTACCTTGGAAGAATCCAGCCATCATGTTCCTTAAGTCATTCGTTTGACTTGCCAAAGTGTTTCTCATATCAGCTCTCAGATCATTTCCATGTTTCACCATGTCTGCTTTCAAGTTGAGCACTTCCCTCTGGAGATTTTCCACGATCACATCATTGGTCCTTATGTAGGTTTCAACATCTTGGTGTAATGCGGTGGGTTGGTTGGGAGGGGGAGCATGGTAAGCGGGTGGTTGATAAGCAGGTTGTTGGTAAACTTGGTTGTTTCTTTGAGGTGGATATGGTTGTTTGTGAGGTGGTATGTATGGTGCACGAGGTTGTTGTTGTTGTTGTTGAGGAGGGCGATTAAGGTTTTGTTGTTGGTTTAGGTTGTTAGGAGGAAAACCGGGTGGGAAAGAAAGTTGTTAGAGCGGTAGCTAAGCAAGTTGCGGTCACCTTGAGGACGAGCTTGATAAGCGGCCGGAGGATAGGTACCGTATGCTGCATTCACATTCTCAGAAGGGTAGTCTTGGGTGGCGGTACAAGTGGTGTAAGAGTGAGGACCCCCACATATCTCACATGGTTGGCTAACAGCATTGACTTGAGCGTTTTTAGCGTTGATGCTGTTGGTGTTGTTAGCGGTGTGGGTAACAAGTGATTCAAGAAGCGTAGTGATTTTATCAAGTCGCTTGTCGCTGTCACTAGTACTAGCACTAGCGGCATTGGTCCACACACTCTTGGTTTGCACACGAGACTTATTCTCAATGATATCCCAAGCGGCATTAGAAGTCTTAACCAAAATATTACCCCCCGAGGCACTGTTTAGTGAATCTTGGTCATTCATGCTTAAACCATTATAAAAAGTGCTAATTTGGTGCACTTTAGTAAAACCATGTTGTGGGCATTTTCTTAAAAGATCTTTGAAACGATCCCAAGATTCACTAAAAGACTCATCGTACTTTTGTTCAAAATTGATAATTTCATTCCGCAAAGTGGTAGTACGAGAGGGTGGGAAAAAGTAGTTTATAAACTTGGTCTCCAAATCCGTCCACGTAAGAATACTTTGTGGCGGTTCCTTCGCAAGCCAATGCCGGGCTTGTCCCTCTAAGGAGAAAGGAAAAAGTTGTAAACGGATTACCTCTTGTGGAACACCATTGAATTTTACCATATTCGTGAGTTGTAAGAATCTCTTGATGTGGTCATGAGGATCATCAATGGTACGCCCCAAGAATGGTTGAGCAGAGACCATCTGGATAAAACCGGATTTGAGCTCAAAGTTGTTGGCTGCAATCGTGGGTATGACAATTGGATCATTGTTACCGTCTACATGTGCTTGCAGAAGTTCAATCATCGGGTGATTGTTGATATGTGTGAAAACACACATCTTTTCTACCACTTAATTACAATAATAACCGGACCAAAACGTGTATTTTATGTCTTTTATGTCGGAATTATGCGTGGTTTGTGTTTTTGTTGTGATTTAGGACGAAAAGGTGAAAAGTGGAGAAAACACGGGAATTCACGGGCATTTACGGACTTTTATTGAAGAAAAGGATGAAAGACGAAGTCAAGAAGTCAAGAGTGCAAAAAGAACGGAAGTCCAAGACCAATTCTGAAGATTTATCGAAGATAAAGTCAAAAGACGGAAGTTTACTTAAAGCCGAGGAACTCAATTCTTATTTATCGTAGAATTAAAAGACGAGTCCAAAGAAATCCCGAGCCAAAAGTCATCACATTCCAAGATTAACAAAAAGATTAAGAAGGAAGGACTTGATGGCACAATTAAGAAGAAAGGAAGGAGAGGAGGAAGCTTCCTCTAACCATCCCTTAATCACCTATAAATACCCACCATTTCACTTCATTTACTTTTGTTGGTGGCTTGACAAACCATTCTTCCACATTTACTTTTAATGCACCTTTAATTACTTGCACTTTTAATTACATGTTTTGCACCTTAATTACCTTTTAATTCCAAGTAAGTTTTTAATTTGTGTTCTTTAAATTCTTGTCTTTACCTTTCTTTATCATTTGATCAAGTTCTTTTTATCAATCTCATTCTACCTTTCTCTCTTTTTGTTTCGGCTTGAATTTCGGATTAAGCAAGGTTTTGCTTAATCCATTTGCTTATCTTGATTAAAGTTTCGTCCTTTTTATTTCCTCCTACGAAATAAGCCACGAGATTAACAACCTTGTATGCTTATTTGGAATTTTTCTTAAGTGTTTTGAAAGTTTTTCTTTAAAGTTTTGATTTTATTGTTTTGATTTCATTTAAGTTTCGTGTTTAAAAGTTTGAAAGATTTTAACTTTTTAGCTTATTGTTTCGTTTGATTTCATTTCATTAAAAGTATTTTGGTAACTGCTTATTAGAAGTAGCTTATTTAGTAATTGTGCTTATTACGAATTTGGTTCCATCGGAAAGTAAGGGTTTCCACATTGCGACGGTTGCATATACCACATTCCGATAGTGACAGTATTGGTCCAAGGGTTTTGCATTCCGATCCGGGATTGCGATAGGTGTACCATTTCCTCATTCCGATCTGGGGATTGCGATCGCATATTGCGATTGCTCTTTCCGACGGCTCTTGAGGCTCACTTAGACGAAGTGCTGCCTAATTTTCCCCAGCCACATTCCGATCTAGGTGATATTCCGATAGGACACATTCCGATCTGGACTACATTGCGATCTGAGGTTGTTAGGGTATTCCGATCTGAAAAGGTGACATATTCCGATCTGGGTTTCTTCAACATTCCGATAGGTGGTGTGTTCATTCCGATGGTAAGGTTGATCGGAATATATTCCGATCTGGGTTAACTTTTATATTTTGTCTTGTTTAATTTTTAGTTTAAGTTTTTAATACTTGTCTAATTTTAATTTCCGTCACGCTTTTATTTGTAGTCATTTAATCATTTTACTTTCCGTCACGTTTTTAAATATCGCACCTTTCTTTTTAATTAGACTTAGATTTATTTTCACGCACTTTACTAATACTTGCCCTTTACTTTAACGACATTTACTTTTAAGTCTTGCACATTTAAATTTAAAAACAACCAAAATTATTTGTTTCACCAAAATAAAACTGAGTCACATAGAGAACCTAGATCAATTCGATTAGACCAACACAACGAACTTCAATTAACTTTCTTACTAGGCAAAAGCCGTGTATCAAATGGCGCCGCTGCCGGCTCTTTTCGTTAAGATCAACAGTTTTCTGTGCTAGACACGTTGCTTTTTGGGATCCGTTCACTTGTGAACGTTAATTTTCTTGCCAAAAAAAAAAAAAAAAATTCAAAAATCATAAAAATTAAAAATTGATAAAAAAACCATAAAAATTAAAAATTTCAAAAATACAAAAAGATTTTATCTTTCTTGTGTATATATATTGTCTTTGTGTTTGGTTTCTTTTTCTTTTGCATTTTCAGGTGTATGCGTACTAGATCTTCTAATTATCAAGAGCCCGAGCCTCAAGAAGATTTAGATATGGCAGGTGTTAACAACAATAATCAACTACCGCACCTCAATAATAATAATAACAACAACAATGCTCTTCCACAGCCCGATCTTCGGACAATGGAGGAACTTTGTCAACCAACAATGTTTGGACGAGGAGGACCGATTGCGCCGATGCAAATCAACGCTCCTGAGTTTTCGTTGAAGCACCACATGATTCAGCAAGTGCAAACAAACCCATTTAGAGGATTGCCTGATGATGATGCCAACAAACACCTCGACAAGTTCATTACAATCACCCAAAGCATGAAGTTGCCTGGGGCCACAATGGATGTTCTCCGCTTACAACTCTTCCCGCATACTTTATCACATCATGCCGAAAAATGGTTTGATCGTCTCCCGAAGAATTCTATTCACACTTGGGATGACATGACTCAACGCTTTCTTTCGCGCTACTTTCCACCATCCATGGTCACAAGCCTTCGCAATCAGATCAGCGGTTTCATGCAAGATCCCGATGAATCTCTTTTTGATGCATGGGAGAGATATAATGTCTTGATCGACCGTTGTCCAAACCACAATATGCTTCCGGTCACCTTGATCGATACTTTCTACAACGGATTGACTTTTCGAGATCGTGATACGATTAATGCAGCCGCCGGTGGCACATTCATGAAAAGGAGACCCGAGGAGTGTAGAGAGCTTATTGAGAACATGACTACTCATCACAAAAACTGGGATTCCTCTGCTTCTTCAAGGAATAATCCGAGAGTCAATGTTTCCTCCACCTCAGCAAACCCTGACATGACCGAACTCACCCGTGTGCTGACTGAAATGAGCAGAAGTATGCAACTCTTGGCTTCAAATCAACAACAACAACAAGTTAAAGCTGTTGCTACTCTTTGTGAAACATGCGGCGGTCCTCACTCATACACCGATTGTCCTTCTACACAAGTAAATCCGGAAAATGTGTATGCAGCTTATGGTAATTATTCGCCGGAAAATTACCAAGCTCGACCTCAAGGGGATAGAAATCTGCTGAGCTACCGATCCAACAATTACCTTTCACCCGGTTTTTCTCCTCAAAACCAAAACCCCGCCAACAACTACAATAGAAGCAACCAAATCCCACCAAGAGCTTCTAATCCTTATCACCCACCCACCCAAAAAACCCCACCCATTAATCCCGATGTTGAGGCCATCATGAGAACCCAAGGTGAGCAAATCAAGAACTTGCAGAGCCAAATTATCAATCTGAAAGGAGATATCACAAAGCAAGGAAATGAGATAAGATCCGAGCTTCGAGATAACATTCAATCCTCCTTCAGCAGTCAAACCAATGATTTGAAGAATATGCTTGCTAGTTTCTTACCCGCCGCTTAACCTTCTTCTTCAAGTTCTCTACCTTCAAACACCGTCACTAATCTGCGAGCCAATGTGAGTGCTATTACTACTCGTAGTGGAGTCACCATCGTAGGACCACCAATCCCACCACCATCATCTACACCTCCTCCATCACCATGTATCCCTACTCCTCCTACACCTAGTATTAGTGCACCATTACCGTCTCCGCCTCGACGTGATGAAGTTCCCGCCAATGACCCTTCAACATCTCAATCGTTACCTACCACACCTGCACCCTCACCACCCAAACCTAATATCCCTTATCCCTCTCGCTTGGGCAAGAACAAAATGCTAAACAAGGAGGACGCTCAAGTGACTAGCTATATCAAGATGATTTCTCAAATGAATTTCAACATTAGCTTTCTTGAAGCACTTGTCCACATGCCCAAATTTGTTAAAGCATTCAAGGAATTGCTTAGCAAGAAAGAGAAGCTGATTGAACTCGCCAACACACGCTTAAATGAAAACTGCTCTGCAGTTCTTCTTAGAGAACTTCCGGAAAAGCTTGGAGATCCTGGTCGTTTTGTGTTGCCTTGCGTGTTCAACAAAACTGAAGAATTTACTGCCCTTGCTGATCTCGGGGCTAGTATTAATTTGATGCCACTCAGTGTTTGGAAAACACTATCATTGCCCGACCTCATTCCAACAAAGATGACTCTCGAACTTGCAAACCGCACTCTCGCTTACCCCGTTGGTATAGCCGAAGACGTGTTTATCAAAGTTGGCACATTTACCTTCCCGGTCGATTTTGTCGTAGTTGATTATGAAATGGACCCTCGTATTCCTTTAATACTTGGTCGGCCATTCTTGAGAACCGGACGTGCTTTAATAGATGTGGCCGAAGGTGAGTTAATCTTACGAGTCGGGGATGATTCTAAAGTTTTTAAAATGGGGAAGCTTACAGGAAAATCCTTTGGAGGCCGAGAATCAGTGAATATGATAAATGTGCTCGATGACTTTACCGTCTACGATAATCCTTTATTCGAGTCTTCCACTGATAATCCACTCTTTGAAGACGATGTGGATGATTCTCTCCCTACTTTGGCCGCTTCTCCCATTTATGATTCGCCACCGGTCTTTGATGCTTATGATGATGATAATTCTAGCTCAGATTCGGATGATTTTGATTGTACTTCTGAGTATCCCGAGCTGCCCACTTTCGATGATTTTGATGAGGCCGATACTCTCTCGAGCGATTCTTCACATGATGAAGATCCTCCGCCATCACTCGATCCTACTTTGGACGATTACTCATTCGAGGAAGACTTCTCTATGTTTCTCAATACATACTTCCCGCATGAGAGTGATGCACCTCCTCTGGACTTTGAATCTTATCGTCTTGATCCTACTTTGGATTTGAAGAAAATTTTGTCTAAGGAGAAGAAACCGGTCGACACCGAAATCCGTTGCACGTATGATTTAACACCTCTTTGTCCCCCTTCTGAGGATGAGGTTGTGCTTCTTTGCGGATCTTCTTCACACTCGGCTGAGCCGGAGTGTTATTTTCCCCTGAAGGAAAAGGTGTTCGATCCCAGTATTGAAGTCTTTAAGCCATCTCAGTATCCACCTGATGAAATAAAAGGAAAAATCTTTGGAACCATTGAAGACATGCTTACACCTCTTCCTACTTGCTTCCACCGTGCTCCATCACTGCTTAAGGGAACCTTGCCACTTCTCGTTTGGCTTGCCTTGTTCACCTTAAGCTCTTGCTTATTGATGGATGAAAACTATGTCTTTGATCCTGGTGGATTTGTTTCATGCTACTTCCGTTGATGATCAAGGTCGAGTCAGGCTCACGACTCGGTTAACAAAAACCAAGCGCTTCTTGGGAGGCAACCCATGCATCTATCTTTTCACTTTCTTTACCATAAGTGTAGGGGGGATCCTTTGGATTGCTATTTCCTCTCTTCACTTCTTAATCAGGGATTCGAGCTTCAATGATCCACTTTTGATGATTCTTGACGACCCGTGATTCCGTGATCTACTTCTTCCCGGTTCTATCCTAAACTCTTTTCGATTCACTACTTTATATTTTCTCAATATTAAAATAGGAATCTCTTTAGTTGTCTTTTCCTTAGTGAGATTTAAACAACGTGCACAATGTCCTAAGTGTAGGGGAGTTTACTCCCACATGCTTAAACATTGAGGACAATGTTTATCTTAAGTGTAGGGGGGGATTTCTATCGAAGTTAAGTGGTCTTTTCCTTGTATTTGTCCTCATTTTAACCGGAAAATCAATTTTTAGACATTTTTCAAAAATTTTGATCTATTTTGGCCTATTAGTTTTTCCCTTTGTATAGTTATTTTCTTTCTTTGTTAGAATAAATGTTTAATAAGTGGTTTTAATTTTCAAACGTTGTGAATCTTTTGACTCAATCCGAGTTTACTCTAGCTAGTATCCTTAACGTGTTTAAGTCAAGTTTTGCTAGGCTTTTATATAGGGAGCTATAAAACGCGAAAGTCTTAACCCTCACGGGTTAAGAACAAGAACTTTTCGCAAGTTCCTATAATTGATCCTAGAGAGTCATTTATCAAGGGAACTTTAAGATGCGACTTCTAAACTTGAAAGAGTCTAAGAAATTGCAAGATCCGATAGGCGACTCGAAAACCCAAAACTTTGATTTAATAGGCTAAGTATCCACGAGTCTCATTACTTGAGATTTTAAACTGTGGAGAACGAGAGATGATAGAGCCAATTATAAGTTCGGTATTCTTTCGTGAATTTATGTGAGTTAATTATAAGCCTATTCTCCCATCACTTGCTAATAAATTTATCTGCCAATAAATAAGGTTGTACGATTTGAAAAGTTACTTAGCTTCTAGCCCCAGATCGTTTAAAAGTTGCTCGGTAATGACGAGAGTTCATAGCCAAGGCATAACTTATGAAGCGGGGCGCGAAGATTGGCGAGTCCGAAAAGGCCCTAACAAGGCATGAGGGCTATGTTTTGTTGCTAAAGATCCAAAAGTGATGTGAAGAATCATTTATCGAAAATCAATATGAAGGATCGAGACACACGACGAAAAGCAAAAACTCCCAAAAAGTCATGGAGAAGTGTATCCGAAAAGACCCTAACAAGGTATGAGGATAAATAAATCCAAGTCAATAAAGGAGGCGGATCGTTGTATATCAAAATCCAAAATAAAGATTGGAGAAAAATGAAGAAGTCGTGGTCCATATATGAAGAATCTCTCAAAAATTCCAAGTGAAGAAATTCCATTTATGAAGAGAAGACCATTATTTCATGAACGTCTCTCAAGATTTGAGGTATGAAGTCGCTGCTAAATATCGGCCCGAGAAAGGTCTCAAATCGCGAACCAAGTTATGCCAAGATATGAACTTTTTGATATCCCGAGAAGCAGTTTTAAAGGATTTGGTCCTTTAGCTAACTATTGAATAAATCGTGCACTTTATTTTCAGACTAAATAATTATCGAAATAAGTCAAACAATGCATCTTCGAGATCATTCAAGACAAATAATAAAATACAAGAGATACCCATAGGAATAAGGGAGTCTAAGAGAATAATTGGCCCACATGAGTTCGTGTTAGTTTACTAACTTATAATAACAATGATCTCGTTTTTAAGCTTGGTTTGGAGAAGTGAAAAGTTGAGGATGATGATTATTCATGACATTTTCAAAACCCAAGGTATGCTTTTAATTTCTTTGCTTTGCATTTTTATAATTTTCTATCTCTTTAATAAAGGCCAACGTGGATTGATTATGATGAAAAGTGTAGACATGCTTTGTAACTAATGCATTGCATGAGGACATTGCAATGGTCAAGTGTAGGGGATTTGATATGTGTGAAAACACACATCTTTTCTACCACTTAATTACAATAATAACCGGACCAAAACGTGTATTTTATGTCTTTTATGTCGGAATTATGCGTGGTTTGTGTTTTTGTTGTGATTTAGGACGAAAAGGTGAAAAGTGGAGAAAACACGGGAATTCACGGGCATTTACGGACTTTCATTGAAGAAAAGGATGAAAGACGAAGTCAAGAAGTCAAGAGTGCAAAAAGAACGGAAGTCCAAGACCAATTCTGAAGATTTATCGAAGATAAAGTCAAAAGACGGAAGTTTACTTAAAGCCGAGGAACTCAATTCTTATTTATCGTAGAATTAAAAGACGAGTCCAAAGAAATCCCGAGCCAAAAGTCATCACATTCCAAGATTAACAAAAAGATTAAGAAGGAAGGACTTGATGGCACAATTAAGAAGAAAGGAAGGAGAGGAGGAAGCTTCCTCTAACCATCCCTTAATCACCTATAAATACCCACCATTTCACTTCATTTACTTTTGTTGGTGGCTTGACAAACCATTCTTCCACATTTACTTTTAATGCACCTTTAATTACTTGCACTTTTAATTACATGTTTTGCACCTTAATTACCTTTTAATTCCAAGTAAGTTTTTAATTTGTGTTCTTTAAATTCTTGTCTTTACCTTTCTTTATCATTTGATCAAGTTCTTTTTATCAATCTCATTCTACCTTTCTCTCTTTTTGTTTCGGCTTGAATTTCGGATTAAGCAAGGTTTTGCTTAATCCATTTGCTTATCTTGATTAAAGTTTCGTCCTTTTTATTTCCTCCTACGAAATAAGCCACGAGATTAACAACCTTGTATGCTTATTTGGAATTTTTCTTAAGTGTTTTGAAAGTTTTTCTTTAAAGTTTTGATTTTATTGTTTTGATTTCATTTAAGTTTCGTGTTTAAAAGTTTGAAAGATTTTAACTTTTTAGCTTATTGTTTCGTTTGATTTCATTTCATTAAAAGTATTTTGGTAACTGCTTATTAGAAGTAGCTTATTTAGTAATTGTGCTTATTACGAATTTGGTTCCATCGGAAAGTAAGGGTTTCCACATTGCGACGGTTGCATATACCACATTCCGATAGTGACAGTATTGGTCCAAGGGTTTTGCATTCCGATCCGGGATTGCGATAGGTGTACCATTTCCTCATTCCGATCTGGGGATTGCGATCGCATATTGCGATTGCTCTTTCCGACGGCTCTTGAGGCTCACTTAGACGAAGTGCTGCCCAATTTTCCCCAGCCACATTCCGATCTAGGTGATATTCCGATAGGACACATTCCGATCTGGACTACATTGCGATCTGAGGTTGTTAGGGTATTCCGATCTGAAAAGGTGACATATTCCGATCTGGGTTTCTTCAACATTCCGATAGGTGGTGTGTTCATTCCGATGGTAAGGTTGATCGGAATATATTCCGATCTGGGTTAACTTTTATATTTTGTCTTGTTTAATTTTTAGTTTAAGTTTTTAATACTTGTCTAATTTTAATTTCCGTCACGCTTTTATTTGTAGTCATTTAATCATTTTACTTTCCGTCACGTTTTTAAATATCGCACCTTTCTTTTTAATTAGACTTAGATTTATTTTCACGCACTTTACTAATACTTGCCCTTTACTTTAACGACATTTACTTTTAAGTCTTGCACATTTAAATTTAAAAACAACCAAAATTATTTGTTTCACCAAAATAAAACTGAGTCACATAGATAACCTAGATCAATTCGATTAGACCAACACAACGAACTTCAATTAACTTTCTTACTAGGCAAAAGCCGTGTATCAATTGTCCGGTAGAGGCTCATTGTTGTTGTTGTTGTTGTTATTATTGTTGTTGAGAGGTGGATTGTTATTGTTGTTATTGTTTTGAGGTGGGTTATTGTTGTTGTTTTGTACACCGGCCATGTCTAAGTCTTCGAGAGGCTCGGGCTCTTGATAAGACGTGGATCGTGTACGCATGCACCTGCAAAAGAACTAACAAAGCAAACAAGAAATATTTTTGGTTTTTTAAGGTTTTTTATTTTTTTTGTATTTTTGAAAATTTTATATATTATTTTTTTTAGGATTTTTTGAAAATTTTTGTGAAAAAGTAACGTTCACGGTGACGGATCCCAAAATCCAAGTTCTCACAAAAAACTGTTGATCTTAACGAGAAGAGCCGGCAGCGGCGCCATTTGATACAAGAGATTTTACTAGTTGAAAGTTCGTTTCTCGGTATTTCCTCGAATTGATCACGGTTCTAAGTGGAATGATTTGTTCTTGGTGACAAATAGTGGGTTTGGTTTTCTATTCTATTAAAAAGATAATGAATAAATAAAGATTAAAACCAAAAACAGTTAATGAAGTTAAACTTGAAAAGTTAAACAATTAAACGGATAAGCTGGAAAATACCCTTACTGAAAACTTCCTCTATTCGGAATATTAAGCTATGCGGAATATGGACCATTCGGAATAACAAAACTATGCTGAATAAAATACTACCCGGAATAATAAGCCCCATGCGGAATATCAAACTCTATTCGGAATAATTGACTATGCTGAATAATGGGTTACTCGGAATAATAGACCATGCGGAATAATTACCCTTACTCGGAATAACGAAGCTATGCGGAATAAGTTACTCTATGCGGAATAAAGATGACTATTCGGAATGATTGACTATGCTGAATAATGGGTTACTCGGAATACTCTACTACCCGGAATAATAATGCTATGCGGAAGAATCAAGCTATGCGGAATATTAGGGTTATCCGGAATATATATATATTCCGGATACGGGACAAAAGAAGTAGGCTATTCGGAATATATGAATATTCCGAATAAGTGACAAAGCAAATGGACAATTCGGAATATTGCTGGGAATGAAGACAGTAAGCAGAAACTTAAAAACAGGGGAACCAATTTTAACCAAATCGAACCAAATAAACAAAAGGTTTTAACCAAACTAAACAATAATCATCTATTAACCATAAGGATCAAATCCCAATAATGAAAACACAAAATCAACAACTTTTAGAAGATCAAATCAACCAAGCTAGAACTTTAAAACTTTGAATAAAAAGAGAAGATGAACAAGATGAAATGGAAAGATTAAATGTAAACTTGTATTGATGATTAAGATTCAACAAACAAAATGGAAGGATTACACTTAGAAAATTCAAGAAGAAATCAAAGAAAATGAAAACCACTCTTTAAGGGAGATGGTTCTTCCTACGAACTAGGAGAAAAATGAAACTGAATAAAAAACTTGTTGCAAATTTATGAGGGTGATGTCCTTTTATAGGCTAAGTGGTTGGTTGGTGAGTGGGCTTTCTCCCTTTCTTCTTGTCTTCTCGTCTTTTCAGAAAAGTTGACGTTTTCGATTCTGATTCGGGACTTGTCAACGAATAAATTCAACTCGTCTTTTAATTTCTTCGTTTAATAGACTTGAGTTTCTTCGACATGTGTAAATCTTCCATCTTTGGTCCTTTTCTTCGATAAATCTTCAAATAGGCCCATTGACTTCAAATCTTTTGCATCTCTTGGATAATAGACTTCGATTTGAGTCTTTTTCTTCGATAAAACCCGTGCAATCCCATGTTTTCTTCAATATTCATCCGGTTGACTCTGAAAACACATTAAACACAAAAACCACGCATAATTCCAAACAAATGATATTAAACACGCGTTTTGGTCTTGTTTTAGTAAGAAATAAGTGGTAAAAGGATGGGTGTTTTCACACCTATCATAAACCTCAAACTATTTTTATTAAACCTAAAAAATCTTTTTTGGTAATTTTAATATTATTTTTAATATTTTTAATTAATTAAAATGAAAACATAATATAAAAATGATTATTTAAAAAAAAGCTAAGTATTAAGTCAAGATAACAACAACAACAACAATACTCAATCCCACCAGAGCAGGGTATGAAGGAGATGAGATGTAAACAGAACATACCCCAACCGTGGAAAAGTTGTTTACTTATTCCTATTTAAATAAAATAAGCAACTTTTAAAAAGATAAAAATTCTAGAACCTATTTTTAATCCATGAAAAAGTAGTTTGAAAGTACAGTTTTTTATTACTCCCTCCGTCCCAAAATTATTGTCCATCTTTCCATTTTGGGTTGTCCCAAAATTGATGTCTAATACTAAAAATAGATCTGAAACTTTGATAAATTTACTATGTTATCCTTGCTTGAAATTGTTATTACAAACTTTAAAGAAGAATTAATTAATTAGCTAAGGGTAAACCTGTCATTATGCTAAAAAGTAAGAGAGAGAAATCTGTAATAAATGTAATTTTGTTAAACTACGTGATTCTTGTCCGGTAACAATAATTTTTTGCACGGAGGGAGTATTTATTATTTATTTTTGAAATTTTTTAGTTTAAAAAAAACAGATTAAGATGATATATAAGTAAGAAAATTTTTAAAAAAACTTACGTCCAAAACTTATCGAATAAGCTAGAAAAGCAAAAGACAAAACGTTTTTTAGTTTCTTTTTATTAATCTTTTTATAAAACCAATTACTATTATATAAGCTAAAACAACAACTTTTGGAAAAACAACTTAAGCTAATTACAAGATTAAGCTACATTATGTAAAATCACAATGTAAATGTAACAGACCTAATAATCTCAATGTAAAATCACAAGTGCCTATAGATCGTTCATATCTCCAAAATTCTATTCCATAATATCTGAAAACATTCTGTTTGCGTCGTCAAATTTGCCGCCATGTGATCAAGTTGAAAGGGTACATAGTAAATGGTTCGACTCGCATGAGATAATACAACACCTGTCATAGAGAAGTCGTATTTAAATATAGGGGTGTGGACGGTTCAGTTTGGGTCGGGTTTTGATTAAAACCAAAACCGAACCGAAATTTTCGGTTTTTATAAAACCAAAAACCAAAATCGCTCGATTTTTGGCGGTTCGTTTTCTTCGGTTTTTAAACGTTTTCGGTTCTTTTTTTCGGTTTTGAAAACCGTTTATATTTAGTATGATCAATTTAGATTAACAATCTTGTTTTACGTAGAAAAAATAGTTAATTTTTTTATTTTTTTGGCAATCTATGCCTAAGACAAATATATTACTTTTATTTCACTCACAAAATGAATGTTAATTTAAAATTTTGATTTGTTACTTATTTATTTATATTATATATATTTTTTATATAATAAATGGTTCGGTTCGGTTCGTTTGGTTTTTGGATGAAAACCGAAACCGAACCGAAACTTTTCGGTTTCTTAAAAAGTAAAAACCAAACCATCGGTTTCTAGTTTTTTTTTTGTTTTTCTTTTTCGGTCCGATTTCGGTTTTTTGGTTTTCTTTAGCGCCCCTACTCAAATTCATAATTGTAGAACAATAAGTCATGTTATAGAAAGCAATATAAATATATTAAAAGATATATTTGGTATAGGAAAAATCTATTGTCCATAATGGTACTTAGGTATGATGGGAATGGGATCGTTATGGTTGTAGTAATATGTTTGGTACTTTTTCAACTGATCAACATTTAATGCTCTAATAGGCTGTAAAACAGCATGGCCTGAATGTTAACTACTAAGAGAGATGGGAGTCGTTGGCACGAGAAGGTGGTGCCAAAGCCACCACGTAGGATTTTGGGGCTTTGGCACCAGAAACCCTGTGGCACCACATTTGTGAAGGAGCGGTTGGCACGAGAAAAAGTGGTTCCAAAGGGCTATAATGGGCCCACAAAAAACCATTTATAACTAAAAAAATAAAAGTAAAAAAAATCAGAAATGCTTTGGCGTGAGCTGGTGATGTTGGCGCGAGCCTCGTTGGCGCGAAGGTGGGAAAGGTGCACCAATGGTCGGGTGGCGCCAAAGGCCTACCAGCCCTCCCACCAGCCCTTGCTCCCCGTGATAAGAATGCAAAGACACTTAGAAAATATAAGAATAGGGATAGGAGATATGTGACGTTAAAGTACAAAAGTAGAATCTATTAGACCTTTTGAAAGATCCTGATAAGAAGAGGGATAGGAGATATCCAAATGATTAGACTAGTAATCTGAAAGAATCCATGGGAAAATATAGAATAAGATCATTTACATTAAAAACCAATTGTTAGTAGCTGCCTTTTGATTCTTTTGGTTCACTCTTCCACGCCAACCACCTCCAAACGGGCTAGTGAGTCAGAAATCTATGTGCTTCTGTGAAACCTCTGCATGCTGAACTGAATTTATAGTTTTTCTCGCTATATCGTAGAGGATATATTGTAAAGATTGAGAAAATAAAACGTCACAAGAGCTGGATAAAGATATAACGTTGTTACTACATAATTAACTCAAAAGATCATTCTCATTACACCTTTAAAGTCCTACTTGTCAGACCATATATTATTTTATTGTTACACTTAAAAAAGCAAGCTAAAGCATTCAGGCAATCATTGATGTATCTTTGGTTATGAAATTTATCTTTGGTTGGTTTACGTTTTGTAGTGGAAGCGAGTTTATCATCGCGACTTGACTCCTTGTTGGTCCCATAAGGGGAACTGTGGCATTACATGATACGGCTAATGTGGGTCGTTCGGTTGTAATAGCTGACCTTGCAGCTGCAACAGCAGCTCTTCCACTAAAAGAAGCAGACCTTGAACGTGGAACCTCTAAAGAAGAGGGTGAACCAAATTTACTGCAACCCAAGCATGCAGCAAGCAAATATGGAGCGAGGCTGGTACAAAGCTGACAAAAAGTAATCTCATGAATTATTAGAAACAATTACACGGTAATAAAGTTAAAGAACATAAAATATTTTTATACGTGCATGAAGAAAAAGATTTTGCGATAATATCCTTTTATCTCTTAATCTTTGAAAAAGTTCAGGAAGATAAAGATGAAAAGAAAAATACATAGATTCTGCTAGCAATTTATGGGTCAAACGGTTGTTTAAGGGGTGTTTGGCATTAATATTTAGTCTGTTAAAATTAACATATCCAAATGCATTAAGAGACAAATAACATGCGCCTTCATATAGTTGATGTAAATGTGTATTACAGGTCCCAATATCAGTATAAATTCTTGGTTCACCTAATTAGTAAACGGATCAAGGGTATAAATTCTTGGTTCACCTAGGCATGATGCACATCTAGTGTGGATTGCAGTTATGTATTTAGGACTTAGGATGTACGTTAGTGGCATGTATTCCGCAGTTAGTTATCAAAGATCCAATGATATGTTTGTAGAAGCTGGTGCTCTTATTATATTTACCTCAAGGTATTTTCCAGAACGTATGATTATGCAGGTTTGGTACTGATACCGACTCATGAATATACTAATGTGTGCATCTAACCTTTTACTTCTATCATGTTATGATGATTTGATACCACTGTGTTACATTATAACCATATATACAACGACTTCACGGGAATCACTTCGACATTTAAATATGGTTAAACTGAGATAAAAGTATAAACTCACAAATTTTGTGATCTTGAAATCAGCATCGTTTTCAAATGAAGCAGCAACTTCGTCCAAGATTGGAGCAAGTTTCTTGCAGTCATACCTTCCCTAGCTAACGCACTTGTGGCAGCAGCAACAGACACGGCTGATGACTTCCCTAATTTCGATGCTTCTACTGCAAGAGCAGTAGCTGTAATTAAAGTGTCTACAAATGACTCGATATAAACCAATGTTGTGAATGGTACGATCAGAAAGAAAAACAAACGATAATGGATAAAATCTTACAGCTCTTTTTTTATTCCAAAACCATGTCTTTAAGGCTGTTAGAAACCACCACTTTGACAGGCTCTATGAACCAAATAAATAGAGGTGGTATATAACTCATTGGTATGGACAATGGGTCATTTTGAGTCTCCCAGGCCAGGGGACATAGATACCACACATACACTGTGGATGCTAAACGGAGTTATCATAGCATCTTGATGCCTGTAGCCTATTCTAGCATGAGAAGATGGTGGGATCCATTATGCAGGTAAATGTTGTGGATGGACATGATATTGGTGTTAAGCAAGGACAGGAGACCTGTTGTCTGGACAAAGCTGAGGAAATTCAGTGTTTTAGTTTATAGCATGCGTAAACATTGACTGCATAGCATACGCCTCCATTAAAGAACCCTGGATCATATCTTTGTGCATATCTGATAAGAAAAGTATTATTACTTATATACTTGGTCTGCGTGTCAGACATAGCAGAATGTGAAATAATTTAAAGTCGACATACCGTTATAATGGTGGTGAATGATCTTAACCACAGTGCAACCAATTTTGGACCTGTGGTCTGGACCAAGCTGAAGAAATCCAGTGTTTTAGTTCATAGCCGGCGTATACATTGGTTGCATAGCATACACGCCTCCATTAAATTTGGATCCTGGATCATATATTTGTGCATATCTAATTTAAAAAAGTAGTATTACGTAGTATTACTTATATACTTGGCCTGTGTGTCAGACATCACAGAATGTGAAAATAATTTAAAGACGACATACCATTATGTTGATCCCAAACTTAGATCGATTTAGCTTTATGTATACGAGATTAGATCAAGTAATACACTTAGAGAAACCTTTGTATATGTATATGACAATCTAAGTGTTATGCGGAATTAACACTTAAACAAGAACACACAAGATGTAAACAAACTTTCACTTTGATTAATGATATCAAACTTGCTTACAATGAAAGTGTTTAACGTATGAAAACTTATTATGAACATTAACCTAAAGGTCTTCTTTTATAGACATAAGAAGCCTTGTATAATAATCTACATATCAACTATTCTAGGTAAAGATAAATATAGAAAATACATTGTTGTTCCTATCTTTACTAGAAGTAATCTAGAACATAATAAACGTGTAGATCATATCCTTCCATCAGTGCTTGTCTTTAATGTGTCAACGCTTGACTTCTTCTTGTCAATGCTTGATCTGTCAGCGTTTGTTTTACTCCTGTCGACGCTTGTTTTACTCTTGTCAGCGCTCAAGTAGACTGGCTATAATTTATTCCCAACAATCCTCCCCTAAACTTGATATCTACTCTAGTAATCAAGTTTCTGAATAAACATTAAGGACTAGGAGGAATCTTACAAACCTTCTCATATTGGTAATAAATAAATCTGATCAAATCTTTGGCCACGTCACTTGAATAATCAATTTCCAGCTGTGTGTTCTTCATCTTCTCCAAGACTTCCTTGGACATGAAATACTGACCATCTACAAGTAGATACTCAACAAACTTTGTAGAACTCAAATAATAAACACCAGCAGCTGAATACAATCTCCATTGAAGACCACTGAGGTCATCTTCAAGATCCTTCCAAATAGCAGGATCTTCATCTCTTGGTCCACACATTCTTTGGAATGTTGACCACAGTTTTATTGCATTGACTGAAGTGGGAGCTTCAGTCTCATACTTGGCCTCTAACAACCTCCATAGGTCTACCAAGTCTTCTCTATCACAACTTTCAAATAAAGATATAAGAGTGGTAAAAGTGTGAACCTCTTTTCCATACCTGCCAATCTTCCAAAACCCATCCCATACCATCAATTTCTTGCACTGCAACCATGGCCTTAGGATCCTGAGCCTTAACAATTTGGCTTGAAGGTTTGCCAGCATCAGATCTTCTAGGAGATCTGCATTCCCTCATGAAGTGCCCCATACGATGACAATTGTAGCATTCAACCTTGGATTTATCAAATCCAGCAGTGTCCTTTGCATTGAAGGTCATCTTCTTCTTAAACCTTCTATTCCACCTGTTTGCTCTTATACTAGCAAGAGCCATGTTCCACTTAATATCCATCTCCTCCAAGTGCTCATCACTTATCTGTTCAAGGTCCTCATATGTAATCACTGAACCATTGGGCAAAGAAGCAATATAAGCACATACAGTATCTAGATCCAAACCAGCAGGTTTAACTCTTGGTGAGTCACTTTTGTATGTGTCAGCGTCTGAATAGGAGGCGTTGACAGGACATGTTCTAGCATTGACACATGATGATCCAGTAACTGGATGCATGTACGAGTCCTTCTGATTAAATTGACCTTCACTATGTGAGAAGAAGGCCATATTACTGTTGGTAGACTTGCTTCCATGCTCTAAAAGAGTTTCATCTTCCAACAGCCTCAGTTTGTTGTAGATATCATCAAAAGTAGAACTTTTGTGAGTGTTGTTGGCAAGTATAGATCTTGCCTCAATCTTCCACGCTTCACCAAGACTTTTAAGAAAAGTTGCATTAATGTCAACATCACCAAGTTGTGTTCCCATGAAGAACAATTTGCTTGTAATGTCATGCAATCTGCTTCTCACACTGCTAAGCTTCTCATTAGGTTGAGCCTTGAAGACAGCATAATCATGCATGAGTTGCTTCTTCTTCTCTTCCTTAGTGTCATCATTACCACCATATGCAACTTCAAGAGCTGCCCAAAGGTCCTTAGCAGATTCATAACCTCTGTATTTATGCTGGTTCTCTTTTCCCAAAGAGACTTTCAGAATGTTTAGGGTTTTCATATCAACCCTTTTCTTTGCTATGTCTTCAGCAGACACAGCTCTACCATCATCAAGATTTTCTTTCTTATCTGCTTCTGAACATCCAACAACAGCTGTTCTTGCAGCAATGTCATTAGCAATCTTTTGAGCTTTATTGAATGTGTTTCCATATTCAATAATCTCCCAGAGTGTGAAGTCATAGATCCCTAGATATTGCTCAAAGTTGAATTTCCACAATTCAAAGTTGGTTGCATCAAGCATGGGAATCTTGATGTTTGGCAAAGGTGAGGAGGAGGAGGTTACTTCTGAATTTGACATGATGTTTTTTGGGTTTTGAGAAAATTAGGGTTTTGGTGATTTTAGGGTTCTTGTGTTCTTTAAGATCAAAAGTTCCTCAACAAGCTCTGATACCACTTGTTGATCCCAAACTTAGATCGATTTAGCTTTATGTATACGAGATTAGATCAAGTAATACACTTAGATAAACCTTTGTATATGTATATGACAATCTAAGTGTTATGCGGAATTAACACTTAAACAAGAACACACAAGATGTAAACAAACTTTCACTTTGATTAATGATATCAAACTTGCTTACAATGAAAGTGTTTAACGTATGAAAACTTATTATGAACATTAACCTAAAGGTCTTCTTTTATAGACATAAGAAGCCTTATACAATAATCTACGTATCAACTATTCTAGGTACAGATAAATATAGAAAATACATTGTTGTTCGTATCTTTACTAGAAGTAATCTAGAACATAATAAACGTGTAGATCATATCCTTCCATCAGTGCTTGTCTTCAATGTGTCAACGCTTGACTTCTTCTTGTCAACGCTTGATCTGTCAACGTTTGTTTTACTCCTGTCAACGCTTGTTTTACTCTTGTTAGCGCTCAAGTAGACTGGCTATAATTTATTCCCAACACATTATAATGGTGGTTAATGATCTTAACCACAATGCAACCAATTTCCCACTTGGATTTCGGCGCTCGTCCATTAAAAAAGTTAACACCAACCAAATCTTTCAACAGCACCAGATCATAAGGGTTGCCAAATACACTTAAATTTTTCTATATTTTTCTTTAAGGTTGATGCATCATCTGGACCATCAATCTAACATAAGAGAAGGAGACATGAACACACATGCAAATGACAATTTGTATAGTGAGAATTGACGAGTAATACATTCAGAAGTTATATCAACTTGGTGCATCCATCAATTCTTCAACTTTCATATCAAACATTGTAGCCAAGTTTTTATAATTAGAAGTTCAAATTTTTGAAAGCACAACAGGAAATAAGTCCTTTAAAAGAGTATTGAACTTACAGGAAGAGAAGTCGAGGGAAACGGATTATGTCACTTATTCTATAATTTGGTGGTCCATGTAGTAGCAGCATCCTCTCCCTCATCTCACCATCTCTCTGTTGTGGTCATAGAATCAAGAAAGCGGACAATGAACTGATTCCTTTTTTCCTTGATTGTAAGTTATTAATGCCTCAAGCGCCACCACTCGCAGATGTTTCTCCTCCTCCACCTCCTCAAGAGCACTGTATTAAACAAATACAAACAACGCACAAACCATGTGGAAATGTTTTCATACAAATATTCCAACATATAAGAATAACAGAATTACGTTAAAAATTAGTTACATGTAAAATGTGAGTGAGCATAACTAACTCTAACACGGACCATATAATCCCAGTAACAATTTAGAAAAGGAGATAAAGAAACCTGTAATAACAATTCAAAGGGACCAAAACTTCAAAAATCACGTGCTTTGATCAAAGCTTCGCTGCTCATGTTTACAAAAAGCTTCAAGTAGCAAATAAATTACCAAAACACATGAGAAGATGTGACTGAAACTAACAGAAATTCTTTCGGAACCAACACCACATTATGAAAAGAAGCATTTGATGTACATCACGAGCAGAATGCCCGACTATGAGAACAATTGCATCAAATCCCAGCTTCTCGCTATTAACGCGTGACCAAGTGACAAGCTCCAATACCAGAATATGATAAGATAATATGCTAACTTCAATGTAAAAGAACATGAAAACAGTTGAAACTAACATTATGTTTATATGTCTCCCTTTTATGACCAATTGGTGTAATTGAATGTTGTTACCCCTAATTTAGATGAAATAACACATACTGAATTTATTCATGTTGACTACAATCATCAAATGATATATTTGTATAAAATGTGATGTAATTAAAAAGTTACAAATCTTGAAACCCTAATTGTTCTAATAGTAAGAATTAATAAATCAAATAAAATTTTATTTCAAACAAAAAATTAAAATTAAACATACCTTATTTTAGTGGCTAGAACCCTAATTCTGATTTTTTTTCTTGGAAATAGTCCCAGACCAAAGAAAACACACATAATATCTATTAGGTTGTTGTTACCCTTTCTTCTAAAAATCATTGAAGAATGCACATGCCTTTCTATCATGTTTATAAATATATTAATCGAGATTCATAAACATGGGTAAAAATATTTTTAAAAACTGTTGGTTACCCGAGGGATCTGGAAAACAAATGAGAGACGACAAATCATATTGAGATCCGATTAAACAAATCGTACGATAATAGTAATAATGATCGGATCGTATCTTGTTTATTCGA
Organism: Glebionis coronaria; assembly: GCA_025667525.1. Classification (NCBI taxonomy): domain Eukaryota; kingdom Viridiplantae; phylum Streptophyta; class Magnoliopsida; order Asterales; family Asteraceae; genus Glebionis; species Glebionis coronaria. Next base: position 221,130,259 of record CM046882.1, on the reverse strand, counting down.
ACATATAGAGATCCGATTAAACAAATGATATGACAATAATAATGATTCCTGAGATTAGGGTTAGAAAAGAAGAAAGATGGAGAAGATGAATGACAATTTATGTTTATCTGTGTCATCAATTGTTTATAAACATAAAACCTTAAAAACCATTCAATCTGATTGGGGTTTATGTTTATAAAGAATTGATGACATAACAAATTCTTTGATGATAGATCAGTTGTTTGATTCAAGGTTTAAAAGGGTTATGAGAAAGGGGCTTTTTTGGTGTTGGATCTGGACAAATGGTTGTGAAGTGCCGGTGTGTGTGTATTCCGGTTGATCAGAGAAAAATGGATACTGTGTGTGTTTTTTACACCGTAGCTGTGAGAAAAAATGAGAAAAAAATATTGTATACCATTATTTATACTGGAGGTTACATAACGCGATTTTTAAAAAAATGCGTTTTACAAAATCGTGGCCCGCTAAAAAATGAGATAAATAAGGCAATAAATGAGATTTTTTAGCAAATAGTCAAATCCTATTGGCTAAAAGATGTGATTGGGATATGACTAGATTAAAAACTATGGTTTCAAGTCATAGTTATATATATATATATATATATATATATATATATATATATATATATATATATATATATATATATATATATATATATATATATATATATATATATATATATATATATATATATATATATATATATATATATATATATATATATATATATATATATATATATATATATATATATATATATATATATATATATATATATATATATATATATATATATATATATATATATATATATATATATATATATAATATAGGTATAATTATGATTTGATACCACACCCTTAATCCCAGTCATATGTGACATGGCAGCTCTTTGCCAATAGTATTTCAGAAATGGGTTTAAGACATACAATAGCTATGTACTTTTTGAAGTGTATCGATATGGTACGTGTACTTTTTTTATTATATATATGGTACGTGTACTTTATCAAATGTGTCGATGCTACCACTTTTAAACTGGCAACCGGTAAAACCGGTTACCAATTCACTATTGGTCAATAGCGACATTCAGTATTCATGGTTTATGACAAAATTTCTGTCGCAAAAAAAGGAATTTGCAATTCGTAAAAAAAAACTGCAATTTCTTAAAAAATGTAAATTCTTAAAAGTAAATTCTTAAAATTGTAATTTCTTAAAAGATTATAAATTCATAAAAAAAGTTATAATTTATAAAAAAAATAGTTTGATGAAATATATTGTAGTTTCATAAAAAAATATCGTAAATTTTTTTCAAATTCATTTTCTTAACTTTTTTAGATTTTTTTTGAAATTATTTTCATAGTTTTTTGTTGAAAAAAAAATTTTATAATTTTTTTTTCGAATTTATTTTAATAATTTTTTCTGATTTTTTCTAAACTTTTTTTCTAGATTTATTTACCAATAAAAAATAAATTTGTTTCCAACATAATAATTTATTTCGAATTAAAATAGTAGCTGAAACAAAATATGAAAATAAAGTTCAAAAAAAATTATTTTGCTGGAAAAAAATTGAAAATTTCTTTTGGGCAAAAACTTTTCAAAAAAAATCCTAATTTTTTTCGAATTTTATTTTCAGATTTTTATCCAACAAAAATTCAATGTTTTCTAACATTAGATTTTTTGAAAAAAAAGTATGTAAAAATAAATTTATTTTGTTGGGAAAACAATTGAATTTTTTTGTTTTGGATAAAAAAATTTCAAATAAAATCATAACTTTTTCTCGAATTTTCTTTCATAATTTCTTTTTTCGAATTTTTTTTCACATTTTTTCTAATTTTTTTTCCAACATAAGATATATTTTCATAAATTAGTAGCTAAAAAAAAATAAAAAAAATAGTTTATTTCAGTGAAAATTATGTTTTTTTTGCTTTGGACAAATTTTTTTTTAAAAAAAACTTTGATTCAAATAAAAATTCATAGAAAAACAATTTGATATTTAAAAAAACAAAAATAAACACCCGTTAGTATGAAGGACTAACGGTGCAAATGTTTAATGCAAACACTCGTTAAAATTTGCCACGTGAGCCAACTAGCAGGTTAAAGCGGTAAGAAAACAAGTACACGTACCATATTATCCGGTTTCTAAAGTGCACGTACCATATAGATAATAAAAAAAGTATACGTACCATATCGATACAATTTAAAAAGTACGTAACTATTTTATGCCTTTAACCCTTCAGAAATCCCTAAAATATCTATATTTTCCACGTTTTTTATGATCTGAAACCGCTGTTTTTTGAAAATCGCGTTTTGAAAACGCAACATTGAAAATCACATTTTGAAAATTATATCCGGGTCCTTTAAGTCTGGGCCGTGTCCAAAAATTCGTCTATATTAAAAAAAATTTTACTATAGCTGGATTCGAACTTATGACCTCTGACTAGTATCCATCCACCTTTACCAACTATGCTAAACCCCCATTTGTGTTTTTCTTTTCAAAACCATATTAATATGCACCCTAAAATCACTTATATTAATCCACAAGTTAAGGAATTTTAAATATGGATCAAATTATAAAATAAAATCACGTACAATAAAATCGGGCAAAAAAAACACACCGGCTTTTTCTTTCTCAAACCCTAACTGTGTTTTTTCATTTTGCAGAGCATTGACAGATCTTATATCTCCATCTTGGTTGAAGCTGTTTAACGCTAGTGAATTTAATCAGGTATTATGTTTGTGGTGATCCTTGGTTTATGCTTCTAATTGTTTTATTGAATCTTAATTTGGACTCAAAAGAGTAATCCAAACAATGATGTTATTAACAATTTTTTAGACAGAATGAGATTATCATGTATGATTCACCAAACTTAATATCTATAAATTTTGGTGATTAGCTCAATTTAACTATGAATTTAGTTTACTTTAGGGTTATCATTTGATATGATGGAGGTTTCAATTTTATATTTGTTGTATTTTCTCTTGGATCCATTTTATATAAGTTTCTATTTTGTTTAAATGTTTCACTAATGGAGTTCGTTATGGCTACATGATTGGTTTGTGTCAGGAGAAAAAGGACTACAAGTTAGGCTACTCTTAGTTTGTAATTGCTGGTTTATAGTTGTATCTATCAAGAATTGTCTTTTGTTGATTCAATAAATAACTTGGCTAATTCTTGTGACAGAGGGGGTATAAGTATTCGGTTGAGGGCCGTTCTGACTAAAAATGATGTCAACCTCCTTCCAACCCAACTAACCTTCCTATTTAGTCGCGGTTAATATGTTAACATTACAAGTTGAATAGTTGAATTTAGGCTTGAAATTTAGAAGTTAGTTCTGCTGGCCTATTGAATAGCTTTTGCTGACCTACTGAATAAAATTCTGGATAATAATGTTTTACATTTTTGTACTTATGTATTCCTTTGCTTCAGATGCATGTGATAAGTTCTATAGTTAGAGTGAAGCTGTTGTAGCCAATTATCCAGAAATTAACGAGAACATTAATGAAGGACTCATGTTTTATGTTACTCTTCGGGTATGGATTCTTTGATTCAATAAATAAGTTGGCTGATTCTTGTGGTAGAGGGGGTAAAAGTATCAGGTTGAGAGTCGTTCTGACTTAAACTCATCCGCTAAGAAAAGCTAATCTAGGTGTATGTTTTGTTTTCCATATACACATTAAAAGCAAACGACGGATGATAATGGTGTCTTACAAAAATAACTTCTTTAAAGCTTGATCTATGTATTCAAAACCTAAAGGGACTGATGTATTCCTGAGCCAATAGCAGAAGAGGCTCTTTGAGAGCATCAATTTTTATAGTTATTTGTAATTTTGTGTTATCAGAATATACCCATAACAGTTTAACATTGTTTGCAAGTTTGTATGTGCTATTTTAATAATTATCTTTAAAGAGTCCTTCAGTATGTTACCTGATATATTATCACATAAGAATTATCTTATGCAGATTACATGCTCACATCTCATATACTCACTAATCAATCAGGTGGAGCTGGCAGAAAGAGAAAAGAACCAGTGGCCATTTAAGATATACAATGCTTGCCATAACATTTGACCAATTTGTTTTTAGGACTTGATGGTGAACTTTCAGTAAGTGGAAGATAAGTTGCAGGTGCGTGTGTTGGCATAACTTCAAATTTTTTAAGATCATCCTAATAATTTATGAATATAATTATGCTCATCAGATTTGAATCAAATCATATATAATTGATTGATATTCAGATAACATTTAGAGCAAGTGAAGAGGATACACCTATTTATATTGATAATCTGATATAAGGTGGACTCGGTTATAGAATTTCTTATATGTAAGATGGTGTTTGGGATTGCTTATTTCTCAATTATAAATAAGCAGGTACATGCCTTTTTTATTTCCTGACCTATGTGTTTGGGATTGCTTATTAGAATTTACATGGTTAAAAGAATGTGAATCATGTCTGAGTATTGCACCAGACCTAACATAAATTAGACTGAAACTAATATTGGCATAAAGTGATATTGATAAAATAAGACTGATAAACGTATGTTATAATGTTTCTTAAATCTTTTGTAGTGGCAGTGACTCTGCTGCTACGTGTTTGATTGGGTACTTACTCCACACATTGCTTAATTAAAATTATAGAATTTTCCTTGGTCATTAGGTGAAGCCTCAATCACCACATACTGGATCTATCCGTCTTTAGTCCATGGATTCATCTACGGTATTATATGCTGCTGTTTTACTTCTCACTTTTCTCAGTTTTAATCACTTATCTTCTTTTCCCCCCTCTAAACCTCCTGACCATGTACATCATGAGCAATTATATTTACCAACATAAAATAAACTAACTTTTATTAGATTCCTATATGTACTGCCCGATCAATGTGGTGGACTCGCTGGTCGAGAGATGTGGTTGAGGCTATCTAAACTATAACACTTTTCTTTATGAAGACATGTACTCGAAGAAACCCTCTTCCTTATTTTTATACTGTCGCTCATACTAACACGGGTTGTGTTAATCATTGTGTCACTAAAAACCTTGGAGCATCTATCCAAACGTACTACACCAGGTACACAAAGATACACAAAAAGCTTGCTGCTCATCAGGGTAATCAGGATGATGTAAGTGACGGTGATTTATAAACCCGAACAAAATTTGACATTGACATAAATTACCCTTTCTTTTAGAGTCGCAGGGATGTTGAGGGATCTCTTTTTGTAGTTAAGAGGTGTTGTCCCATATATTATGATGATTAAACAAGAAAGAAAGGTAGATAAAAGATGAATTCTAGAGAGAGAAAGTAGTGAGAGAAAGTAGAAAAAAAATGGTTGGAACTTTTGGAGGATTAGATTAGAGAGAGAATATGAAAATGACCAACACCCTTCCTAACATGCTAGGAAGGGTATATATAGTCTACCCACATGCGGGCTTGGTTATGGACTATATTCAAATGGGTCGGGCTTTCCTTTTGGGCTTTAGTTACTTATGAATGAACTTTAGCCTAAAGTTAAGCCCGTATAACACGACTAATCTACTACCTATTACAACGTTCTAGTATATGATACAAATAAACATATGACCGAGCATTCTTGTTTGACTCAATATTTTGAGGCTAACAATCTCCCCCAATGAGAGGTCATTACCCTTTATGAGGGGTCATTACCCTTTGTCAATTGGAAATTTGTAGAGATTACTAATCTCACCATAAATGAGTCTTGAACGTGTAATAGTAGTCTTTTTCTTCACGCTATGATATTTGAGCCTTTGTCGTTGTCTTTCGACTTTGACTTTAATCTTGAGATCTTCAAATCATCCTTGACTTGCCTTTGCCATCTTGCGATCTTGTGTCTTCATCCACATACTCACACTATTAATTGTCGAATATGTCTTTAGGCATGAGTATGTGGTTTTGAATCTTTGACTTTGCTGAGTACACCGTGACGCCACCTTTTCGAGATAAAACATAGACACAGACTGAATAGCTTTGACATTCGTCCTAAATCGGTAGCGTTTTACATCCGGTCGGTGAAGACCGTTATACGCTATTAAATATCGTACCTGTGATTAGGTAGATTCAATTAAGAATCTCCTTGACAGGGTTTCGCGGCTGTACTAGCCGTTCTCTTTACTCGACCGTCTCAAAGCAAGACTGCAAACATAAAGAGTGAATCAATTGGATAAATATCCGCTTGATTAAAGTCATCAATTCAAATTCCTAGAAAAAGTGTGATTCATAAAGAATCTTACCATTGTTTCTTTCCAGTTGACACAAGCTTGATTCATAAGAATCTCACAAGTCACCTACCGTAGCGCTGTTTGATGTTGACGCTAGAAGGATTTCCATTCGTCACTGTGAATATTAATGAATATCACTCTAAATGTTCTGGCAAGACCATAAAGATATTGCGTAGAAACCTGAAACGAGTTTTAATCAATTCAGAATCAAACCACTGTTGCTTTTCAGTTTTACACATGTTCAATTCATAAATAATCTTGCATATGACCTACCGCAGTGCTGTTTGATGTTAACACTGGAAGAATTTCCACTCATCATTGTGAATACTAAGTAGTATCACTCTGAGTGTTCTAGCAATATCACAAGGATATGGCGTAGGACTCTCTTTATCATCATTCCGTGTGTCCTAATGAGATTTGATTGATATCTAGGCTCTAGACTCGATTTGTGCACTTTTAGTGGTCGGAGGCTGGAGCAGATGCCATCTATTCAATATCAACTATTTCGGAATGAGAAAGCTAATAGAAGTCATGTTGTTCTTCGTGACAATAAAACAAACTTCTCTTGAGAGAAGCTTGAGTAGCTAGGAAAGGGTTGTGCTTTACATCAGTCCATGATGAGTTTTCTTCATGATGTGTTGACCCAGTTTCTGCCTAAGTTATATGGAGGGCTTCTTTGTTGACACCCTTTATCCTTACATTTCTTTTTCATTGTTCAACCCCTTGAATGCTTACCAAGACATCATTACTAGCACCTTGTTGTGATTGTTCCAGTGCTAGCATCAGTACTTAGTCGGCATTCTGCTACATTCACATTCTACTCCATCTTTCCTAAGGACTTGTAATAATCTTTTGGATTGTCCCTGGGAAGATCCCTCCGGTTCTGGTTGGATCATAGGACTTAAACCTAACCACCCTTTTGACACCAATAACGTCGTAAATTAAAGATGTTGGGGGTATGAGATCGTAACCATGAAACCACTTTAAAAGTCTAACAAAGTGTTTGAAAAACATTTAACACCTTGATAGTTTTGTCATTTTAGAAATGCTCCCCCTTCACATGTGCATCGATAATCGAAAGTGTTTTGCACATGTAGGTAAGAGTTAAAGTGCTTGACTCTTATATAAGATCACATTTTAATCACATTTCCCCCTATCTCTAATATATAAAATCCTTTGATATTAGAGATACCAAATTTGATTAAAATATATTTTAAAAAATAGTCTTTAAAATCTTCGGGAGAAAGATGTGTCAATCTTTTCATGAAGTTGAAATGCTCCCCCTCAAAAATTGATCCAATTGAATTGTCAGTGTGAGGATATGATCCACATTTCGCTTTTTGAGGATGAGATTTGTTGAGCACAAAATTTTTTAAAGATTTTGAATAAACATTGAGAAATTCTTGAAAAAATTGTGTTCAACGCTTTTTGAAAAATCCTATTTCTTTTTGGCGAAGAGGTTTTTCTAAAGCATAAACTTGAGTTCATAGACTTTGAATGTCTTGAGGAATCCACTCATGTGTAAGAAGACCACGAAATCGTACACTCCCCCGTGAATATAGATCCGGGTTGCAATCTGAAAGTGATTACAAGCCATTGTGTTGAGCTCAAAACATTGAATGTTTTGTGACAAGCTCAACCCAAGATAGATTGCTCTACCCGTTCTTAGGATAAGTTATCTTTAATGATACACTTTCCTTTAGTTGAATTTCGAGAGTTACAGTCTGACATTTTACTGTAAGTCGTGTTCATGAGTTTAAAACTTTGAATGTTTTTGACAAAAGCTCCTGACCGAGAAATTTATTTTCCCGTTGTTGAGGATAAGTTATCAACCATGATTAACTTTCCTTTATTTGAGGCACGAGTCACAATCTGAAGTAATTGTAAATCATTTAAATGACATGTTTTGAAAAATATTTACAACTTTCATTAGAGCTTTATGTACACACCCGTGTCGTTATTGAGCGACATTTCTAGACGCGTCCATATTATCGATACTGAAAGACATGTCGAGAAGAATATTTTTTGTATTTTGTAAGGTTTTTCCATTTTTTTATTTGGTTTTTCTATGGTAATACTTAATGCTGATATTATTTTCATATGAATGACCTTCCAATACCCTGTCTTAGGGGTCTAAATTTTACTAACATAGCCAATGATAACATAAATTTGCTAAACAAGTGACAATGTTAATTACTGTATAAAGCTGTCTCAGTTCTCATATTTGTTGTTTCAATTGTAGGAATGCCCAGCCAAGGTTTCAATTTATAATAATGGATCAGAAAAATGCAGGTACACTTACTTTTGTATCACATTGTACCTTTGAGAAACTTTCTGCAATTCCTTTGATATTGAGACCAGGCCAATGGACATTGTTTCATAACATAACTAGCGGTGCTTCACAAGGTAATGACAGGCGAAAATTCCAAGGGTGTCATGGTGAGTATATTTATCTCAATGCAATATTAGTAATTCTAGGGTTAGTTTATTTTCGAATTTTACTACGCAATATTACCAGGTTGTTTAGGAATTAGATTGTGTAACATTAGTTCATAGGCACTATTATCATGTATATTTAGGAATAAGATTTTCCAACATTAGGTTATAAGGGTGTTTACACATACAATTATTACCAACATGGTTTAGTATCACATACGTTTTTCACAAGTTATTATATATGTATCTGAGATTTGGAACTAAACTTTTTTTTTCTTCTGATATTCGAATAGGTTGTGGTTAATGCAAATGATACACTTAATGATTCCCTGACAACCAAAAATAATGGTGCTAAATGGATCGGTCTTCGTAGGACTGAGCATATGGTAATCTTTTTCATTTCTTACTGTTGAAATCACACATATTGGAAGTAGAACGATGTAATATTATTGAATAGTCCATACACCACAAACACGTCAAATGACTAAAAACAAGCTTATGTTTTGCAAAGCTGTGACGGTGCCTATGTCAACAACCTGCACACAAGTTAAATGAAGTCCCTTCGTTAGATATGTTGAACATTATGGAAAATAGAGTGTACCGTTATATATTACCAAAGAACTATAAAAATTAATAAATCATTGTATTCTACATCACTGCTATTGTTACCTCAACTCAACATATGAATGCTCTAAGCTCATCACAGAAGCTGAGTGCATAATTGCTCTTTCAACCCTATAAAACAGTATACAAGTATTACGAGCAAGTATAATATAGTTTTCTATACCCGTATATCTAGATGGACGTTTAATAACAAGCTGAACTGGATATTTAGCGGTTTTGGATGACACATAAGTAGTGGTGGATGTATCTCCCTACGCCATCAAATAAAATAATTGACTTGAACAACACCACCAGCTGATCTATTCTTCTCTCGGTATTTCAGTCACAACATGTAACCTTTTAAATCTGTTTTAGTAATTAACATGGACGCACATTGTGTAACTTAAATATCATTAACTAAATCTGCAAGTCTTTGTCATTTTAGGATTTCTTCTTGAGAAGGAAGAGCTTTTTCGATGTAATGGTAATTTTACGAAGTTAATGCCGTTTGTTTTAAAGATTCAATAAGTCATTCTTCTATCGTAATCGAATCGTTAGTGTCTATATACATTTAAATATTTTACTTGAATCGATTTCTTTCAGAGCGTGAGCATGAACAATATTAGAAAATTTCCATATACCTATGTATATGTGGGCGTGTAACCTAACCATAAAGCTCACGTGTCTACAATAAGTCAAAGAGGGGATCCAGTGAACAAAATGAGACTCGTTCCATTCTATTGAGGCACTCTCTTTTAATAGGAACATTAAGAAAAAGATTTGTATCCATAATTAATGTCCTTTGCTACTCTACATAAGTACAGTGTATGCCCTTGGCCTAATTACATCATGAAGTATTTTCTATTTTTGTATTTGTCACAATACCTAAAGAAACTAATCAAGCAATCTTATAGGTTGTTTGACATGCCCTAGGCCAAGTTACACAACTCTATCACAAAAGGAAAAATCTCTGATCTAGGATTAATAATGTTCAGAATAGAGTTTCAGCTTCAGCTAATATAAAGTTCTGGTGTTTATCTATTTACATAATATGACTACTTACCTGTGAACAAGCCTTAAATATGTTCAATATATTGTATTCAAATGGATAATTTGAGGTTTTTCAAGTGCAAACCGGTGAGATTGTTACCTTGATGTCCTCTTGTCGTTGGAGGAAAATGTGGGTAAAATTCCATGGTGAACAAAATGTGTCAAACCATGATCCACTCAGTCAGTTTTAGGTCAGATCCTAGGTGTATTGATTCATATTTCCCCCATTGACAGACCCAATATTACCTTTATTATCCAAAGTTACCTGTTATGTATTGAAAAGTCTCTAAATGTTTATATAGTTCATAACAATTATTTAAAACCCTAATATGGATCAAAACACATACATCGGAAGCAAATTAACAAGATCATAATTTAACACAATTATAATTAACCAAGATTAGGGTTACATACCTTTATCCTAGCAAGATATACAAGACAACGGAACGGTCACCGGTAAAGATAGATCACGAACACCACCGGTAAATATAGTCTATATCACGATCTTGTACACACGTAATACGGCGAGTTAATCGTGAGTCTATCACGAACAAACCAAGCTTCCAAGTCTATGGAGGATCTACCCAACAACCCTAGAGAGGGGCTAGATCTATAAAAATAGAAAAGTTGAAAACCAAGAACCCTAATTAAGGGTGTGTTTGGTCGGCGGTTTAAGAGCAAAAGAAAGAGAGGAGTCAAAAAATTATGAAAGCCTTGGTTTATTTATATAGACCTTGGAAAAACTTTTCCTACAAGGTTAAACAAATTTTAGGAAACAAAATCTTTTCCCCTTCCTTTTGTCTCTCTTTGGCTGGAGGTTAACAAACCCAAGAAGAGGCTTCCGGAACTTTTTCGGCTCCTTCTTTTAGCTTCTATTTGATTTCCATAACGGTCGTTTAATACATAACTTTAAATTATCAACGATCGTTAGTTTAAGATTTGGTTTGATTTAATAAATATAATAAATATATTTAATAAATAAATTAACCCTTTACGTAATGTGTGCAATCCCGTGATCTCGATTTCGATCCTATCACACGACTATCGATTTTAAGTCCATAAACTTTCAGCTCCCACTTGGACAAAATTCGAATATTGTGATCACATTGATTAGCGTCTAGTTACACTAACAATGTCACTACTACAACTCGAGTAAGGTTTCCTGGACAAAACCTTTTAATGATATATATTCATTATTATTATCCTTTCATTTGAAATACATCGTTAACAAGGATATGGATCTCAGTCATTCCTTTCATTAACTATTATGTTTCTCGTTTACGGATATAGCAAGATTACCAAAACACATTTGGGTGTGGCCACACAAACATCTTACTACTCCCCCGAGGGGCCCAACTGTATTTATACTTCAAAAATAATTTAAAGGAAACAAATCCCATTTTGACTACAAGAAAAACACATGAACTTCGCAACACTTCTGAAAATAACCCTTATAACTACCAGTTACGTTTACCGTTAGGTTACCTTACAGAAATGCACTACATTCAATGCAGTTTTCTGGTATCTCAGGTCTAAGGATAACTATTTATGATTTACTTAATGACAAAGATTCATAAAGTAAAATCATATAGTTGGGATAAGTCCAATATTTGATCCATCAAATATCATCCAAAATTGACCAATATACTTTCAGTATACTCTGTCACTATTTTGAATTTTCTTAATTTATTAATACTCCCATATTATTAATCGACAACGGACATTTAGAAACATCATAATGCTCATGGATTAAAACATGTAAAATAGGATACAAAATCAAATAACAGAAAAATAAACGAAATTCAGTCTTTATTTCATCAATTCAATAATGTCTTACATCATGTATCCAAATACTAATCAACAACGTTATCATCTGTGTGAACTTTTATTAATTTTATTTCTCGAGCTTCCACTTGTTCTCGAACGTAGTGATATCCACGTTTAAAGTGTCTGGCGCCTTTCATAACTCCAGGGTCATTGGCGAATATTATTGCAGCAGATTGTCACAATATATATCAATAGGTTCTTTAATTGAAGGCATCACTCCAAGATCTCCAATAAACTTCCTAATCCAAACAGCTTCCATTACAGCTTCTGAAGCGACCATGTACTCTGATTGAGTTGCATGCATAGCAATGGTTTTCTGCTTACTGCTCTTCCAGTCAACTGCTCCTCTATTGATGACAAACACGTAACCCATCTAAGACTTCGTATCGTCTTTATCACATTGCCAGGATGCATCACAGAACCCTGTTACATTCAATTATGTGTCTGGTTTACCCCCGAATACCAAAAACATATCTTTTGTACTTCTCAAATACTTTAGAATATGCTTAACAGCAGTCTAGTGGAACTTTCCTAGATTCTGTTGGTATCTACTGAACAAGTTCTGAGCAAACGCCACATCAGGCCTTGTGCATCTTACAGCATACATAATAGATCCTACAGCCAAAGCATAAGGCACCTTCTGCATGTAAGCCACCTCTTCGGGTGTTGATGCATCTTTCTCATGACTTAACTCATGCTTAACCTCCATCGGTTGAAAACCTTTCTTAGAGTTATGCATGTTATATTTTTTCAATATCTTATCAATATAATCATCTTGACTAAGACCAATTAACCCTCTACTTCTATCTCGATAGATTTTAATTCCCAGAATATATGTAGCATCTCCCAAATCCTTCATAGATAAACATTTACCAAGATAATACTTAACTTCCTTAAGTCTTAGAATGTTACTTCCCATGATTAATATGTCGTCGACATATAAAATTAGGAACACTACATTACTCCCACTAGCTTTGTGATATACACATGGCTCATCACGATTTTGAATAAATCCGAACTTTTTTATTTCTTCATCAAATCGCTTATTCCATTGACGTGATGCTTGCTTCAAACCATAAATAGATCTTTGAAGTTTGCACACGCGTTTTGGATATTTAGGATCAACGTACCCTTCCGGTTGTTGCATATACATGTCTTCATCTAAGCGACGGTTCAAGAAGGCAGCTTTAACATCCATTTTCCATATCTCATAGTCATAGTATGCTGCTATAGCTATGAGAATCCTAATAGCTCGTAAGTCTGCTACAGGAGAAAATGTCTCCTCGTAGTCTACGCCAAAAGTTTGAGTAAAACCTTTAGCTACTAAACGTGCTTTATTGGATTGTATTTCACCATCCATGTCAGTTTTCTTCTTATAGATCCACCTATTTTTCACTACTTTAGCATTTTTAGGCGTGTCTACATCCAAACATCGTTGATTTCCATAGATTTCATTTCCTCATTCATCGCAACTATCCATTTTGACTTTTCTGGATCAGACATTGCGGATCGATAGTTAGTAGGTTCACCAAGATCCCCTACTTCCTCCTCATCATCCTCTATGTAAAGACATAGTTTGTCTGGCGCACGTATGGTTCTTTGAGACCTACGTGGAGGAATTAATTCCGGTGGAACTCCCAGACTTCCTGGTTCTACAGGAATTTCTTTGCTAGTATTTTCAGAAGGCAATGTATCTTCTTGAATTTCTTTAAGATCATAATCTCTCCCACTGATTTCTTGATTTACAAGATCACTTTCAAGGAAGTCTCCATACCGAGCCATAACTACTTTGTTCTCAGCCAGATAATAAAAGTAGTAACCCATAGTTTCATTAGGGTAACCTACAAAGATACATTTTACTGAGCGTTGTTGGAGTTTATCTCCAGAGTCACGTTTCAAATACGCCTCACAACCCCAAATTTTCAAATAAGACAAATATGGCTTCTTGTCATGCCATAGTTCATATGGTGTCTTATCAACCTTCTTTGTGGGAACCATATTCAAAATACGAATTGCAGATTCAAGAGCATAATCCCAAAAGGATAATGGTAAAGTTGTAAGATTAAACATAGATCGCACCATATCTAATAATGTACGATTTCTCCTTCCAGATACACCATTTTGTTGTGGAGTATACAGAGAAGTAAGTTTCTAAACAATTCCATTCTCACTTAAATAATCTTTAAACTCTTGACTTAAATATTCACCATCTCTATCATAACAAAGAGCTTTAATCTTATTTCCTAGTTGTAACTCTACTTCTGCTTTAAACGTTTTGAATGTTTCAAACACCTCATGTTTATGCTTAAGTAAATAAACATAACGGCTATAATCATCCGTAAACGTTAAGAAGTAGCTAGCACCTTTCCTTGACACATGTCTAAGTGGTCCACACACATCAGTATGTATCAAACCAAGTAGTTCAGTAGCTCTTTCAATATTGATATTAAAAGGTTTATTGGTCATCTTTCCAGAGATACAAGACTCACATTATCAAATGATTCATCATTGATATTTTCCAAAAGACCATCACTTTGAAGCTTTTGTATGCGAGTCTTCCCAATATGGGCAAGTCTATAATGCCAAAGATAAGAAGAGTTCTTGTCTAACTTTCTCTTCTTATTCATGCTAAAAACATAATTATTTTTCCTCTTGGAATAAATATCATGCATGTTAATTTAAAAAACACCATTCACAGAAATTGCATCAAAATAGAATAAACCATCTTTGAAAACAGAAATTCTATTATTATCAACTGTGTGATTAAATCCAAGATCCAACATACAAGAAAAGGAAATAACACCCCTAACAATTGTAGGTGCATAATGACAATTATTTAAAAACAGTACTAAACCCGAAGGTAAAACTAGTTTAAATATTCCTATAGCTTCAATCGCTGCTTGTGCGCCATTGCCCACTTGCAGAAATTATTCCCCATAGGAAAGATTCCTCTTCAACTCAAATCCCTGCATGGTATTACAAATGTTAATACCACATCCCGTATCATATACCCAGGAGTTTGATTTGTATGTAATATTAAATAACTCTATCATAAATAAGTTACCTGATGATGCTGCAGCAGCTAGCTCAACCTTCTTCTTATGTTCTTGCAATTCATGGAGGTAGAGAGCAATTCCTCTTCCAGTGTCCAGTCATTTTGAAGTGGTGACAAGTCTCATCTTTCTGAGATTGACTCTTCTTGACAAAGTTCTGCTTTGGTTTTGATGGATTCGCAACTTGTTTGCTCTTATCAACCTTGCCTTTGCCTTTATGCTTCTTATTCACTTGCGGTTTTGGTTTATTCACTCTACCCTTTTGCACATAAAGTACTTGAGGAGTAGCAGTGGATGCCTTATCTTTCAACCCCTTTTCAAAGTCAATGAGCATTGCATGCAGATCATTAACCGTCTTCAGCGTGCAATGCATATTATAGTTACGAACGAAATCATTGAAGTCCTTATTAAGGGACCTATTGATCAAGTTGATAGCCATATTATGATCACAGGGTTGTCCTAGTACGATGAGTTGTTCCATATAACCTCTCATTTCCATATAATTGGCACTTACGGACTTTCCAAGAGCTTGCTTGCAACTATGTAGAGCATTGATAGGTGTGTAAACACCCATCCTTTCTACCACTTAATTACAATAATAACCGGACCAAAACGTGTATTTTATGCCTTTTATGTCAGAGTTATGCGTGGTTTGTGTTTTTGTTGTGATTTAGGACGAAAAGGTGAAAAGTGGAGAAAACACGGGAATTCACAGGCATTTATGGGCTTTTATTGAAGAAAAAGATGAAAGACGAAGTCAAGAAGTCAAGAGTGCAAAAAGAACGGAAGTCCAAGACCGATTCTGAAGATTTATCGAAGAAAAAGTCAAAAGACGGAAGTTTATCAAAAGCCGAGAAACTCAAGTCTAATTTATTGAAGAATTTAAAGACGAGTTCAAAAGAAATCCCGAGCCAAAAGTCATTTAAGTCCAAGTTTAAAGAAGATTAGAAGAAAAGGACTAAGCATGCAATTAATGAAGATTAAAGAAGGAAGGACTTAAGCTTGTAATTAAGAGAAAAGGAAGGAGGGGAGGAAGCTTCCTAATCCTCCCCTATATATAGATTAGGACTAGTTAATTTTCTTTGTTGTTGGCTAAGTGTGACAATTAGTCTTCCACCATTTACTTACCTTGCACCTTTAATTCATGTCATTTAAATACTTGTCAATTTAAATACCTTGTCTTGCACATTAAATTCCTTTAATTTCAAGTAAGTTTCCATTTAATTATTGTCAATCTTTATTTTATCTTGTTAATCTCCTATCTACCTTTCTTGATCTTTGATTTTTATGTTTATGTTTCTGTTCATGTTCATGTTCTTATTTTGATCAAGTGGGTTTTTGATTATTGTGGTTAAATTTGTTTGTTTCGTTGATTTAAATTGTTAGTTTATGATTATTGAATGTTTTGTTATTAGTTTAGTTTAATCGTGTGTTTGATTTTGGTTAATTTGTGGTTAGATTCTTGTTATTTTGATCCCTTGTTCTTCGGGGGAGTTTGTTTCTGTGTCTGATCTTTCCAAGAAAACTTCCGACTCAAGAGAAGGAGCAATTTCATTCGGAACTTCAAAGTTCAGGATCAAGGGCTTCATCCGGAAGAGTTCCGGATCAGCAAAACTTCCGAGTCAGCAATCTCATTCGGAACTTAAAAAGTTCCGGATCAAGCAATTCATTCGGAACTCAAAAAGTTCCGGATCAGAGAGGGTTCATTCGGAACTCTCAAAAGTTCCGGATCAACTCAAAATTTCCGAACCAAGGGCAAAGTTCCGGATCAAGGGGGCTTCATCCGGAAGTCTTCCGAATCAAGGACTTCCGACTCAATTGTGCTCATTCGGAACTCAAGAAGTTCCGAGTCAAATCAGTTCATTCGGAAGTTTTGAACTTCCGAATCAAGGTTTCTTTTAGGTTCTTTTTAGTCTTTCTTTTTAAATATCTATTCTTTATTTTCAAGATTTATTTTTTCCGCCTTTTATTTTAGTTGCACTTTAAGTTTAATTGCCTTAGCTTAATTTTAGACTTGCCTTAGTTTAAATTTTAGTTGCGATTTAAGATTGCCTTAGTTAGTTTTAAATTCGCGTCATTTACTTTAGTGCCTTTAATTTCAGTCACGTTTTAAATACTTGCACCCTTTTACTTTAAGTTAGAATTAGATTTACTTTAATTGCACTTTTACTTTAAAGTTTCGCACTTTTATTTTAAAAACAACCAAAATATTCTTTTTCACCAAAAACAATAGAGTCACATAGAGAACCTAGATCAATTCGTTAAGATACCGAGAACAACAATTGAACCTAGCAAAATCTCTTCATTAAAATGGCGCCGCTGCCGGCTCTTTTCGTAAAGATTAACGGTTTTCTGTGAAAGACGCGTTGCTTTTTGGGATCCGTTCACTTGTGAGCGTTATTTTCTTGCATAAAAAATTCAAAAAAAACCATAAAAATTAAAAATTGATAAAAATCCATAAAAATTAGAAATTTCAAAAATCCAAAAAGATTTTATTTTTATTGTGTATATATATTGTCTTTGTGTTTGGTTTCTTTTTCTTTTGCATTTTCAGGTGTATGCGTACTAGATCTTCTAATTATCAAGAGCCCGAGCCTCAAGAAGATTTAGATATGTCAGGTGTTAACAACAATAATATTCCACCGCATCTTAATAATAACAACAATATTCTTCCACAGCCCGATCTTCGGACCATGGAGGAGCTTTGTCAACCTACCATGTTTGGACGAGGAGGACCGATTGCGCCGATGCAAATCAACGCTCCTGAGTTTTCGTTGAAGCACCACATGATTCAGCAAGTGCAAACTAACCCATTCCGTGGATTACCTGATGATGATGCCAACAAACACCTCGACAAGTTCATTACAATCACTCAAAGCATGAAGTTGACTGGGGCCACAATGGATGTTCTTCGATTACAACTCTTTCCACATACTTTATCGCATCATGCCGAGAAATGGTTTGATCGTCTCCCGAAGAATTCTATTCACACTTGGGATGACGTGACTCAACGCTTTTTGTCGCGCTACTTTCCACCATCCATGGTCACAAGCCTTCGCAATCAAATCAGCGGTTTCATGCAAGACCCTGATGAATCTCTTTTTGATGCTTGGAAGCGATATAATGTCTTGATCGATAGATGTCCAAACCACAACATGCTCCCTGTGACCTTAATTGATACTTTCTACAACGGATTGACTTTTCGTGATCGTGATACGATTAATGCTGCCGCCGGTGGCACATTCATGAAAAGGAGACCCGAGGAGTGTAGAGAGCTTATTGAGAACATGACTACTCACCACAAAAACTGGGATTCCTCTGCTTCTTCAAGGAACAACCCGAGAGTCAATGTTTCTTCCACTTCAGCAAACCCTGATATGACCGAACTCACCCGCATGATGACTGAAATGAGCAAAAGTATTACGCTTCTCGCTTCAAACCAACAACAACAACAAGTTAAAGCGGTTGCTAATCCTTGTGAAACATGCGGCGGTCCTCACTCATACATCGATTGTCCTTCGACACAAGGAAATCCGGAAAATGTGTATGAAGCTTATGGTAACTATTCACCGGAAAATTACCAAGCTCGACTTCAAGGGGATAGAAATCTGCTGAGTTACCGATCCAACAATTACCTTTTACCCGGTTTTTCTCCTCAAAACCAAAACCCCGCCAACAACTACAATAGAAGCACCCAAATCCCACCAAGAGCTTCTAATCCTTATCACCCACCCGCTCAACAAACCCTACCCATTAACCCCGATGTTGAAGCCATCATGAGAACACAAGGTGAGCAAATCAAGAATCTACAGAGCCAAATAATCAATTTGAAAGGAGATATCACGAAGCAAGGACATGAGATAAGATCCGAAGTTCGCGATAATATTCAATCCTCCTTCAGCACTCAAACAAATGAATTAAAGAATATGTTGGCTAGTTTATTGCCCTCCACTCAACCTTCTACTTCAAGTTCTCTACCTTCAAACACCGTCACCAATCCGCGAGCCAATGTGAGTTCTATTACTACTCGTAGTGGAGTTACCATCGTAGGACCACCAATCCCACCCCCATCATCTACACCTCCTCCACCACCATTTATCCATACTCCTCCTACACCCAGTATTAGTGCACCATTACCGTCTCCGCCTCGTCATGACGATGTACCTAGGAAGGATCCTTCAACATCTCAACCTTTACCGACTACACCTTCACCTTCCACCTATAAACCAAATATCCCATACCCTTCTCGCTTAGGCAAGACCAACGATCTAACAAAGGAGGACTCTCAAGTGACAAACTATATCAAGATGATTTCTCAAATGTCCTTCAGCATTAGTTTTCTTGAAGCACTTGTCCACAGCCCAAATTTGTTAAAGCATTTAAGGAATTGCTTAACAAGAAGGAGAAACTGATTGAACTCGCCAACACACGCTTAAATGAAAACTGCTCTGCAGTTCTTCTTAGAGAACTTCCGGAAAAGCTTGGAGATCCCGGTCGTTTTGTGTTGCCTTGCGTGTTCAACAAAACTGAAGTATTTACTGCCCTTGCTGATCTCGGGGCTAGTATTAATCTTATGCCTTTGAGTGTTTGGAAAACACTATCATTACCCGACCTCACTCCAACAAAGATGACTCTTGAACTTGCAAATCGCACTCTCGCTTACCCTGTTGGTATAGCCGAAGACGTGTTCATTAAAGTTGGCGCATTTACTTTCCCGGTCGATTTTATCGTAGTTGATTATGAAATGGACCCTCGTATTCCTTTAATACTTGGTCGGCCATTCTTGAGAACCGGACGTGCTTTAGTGGATGTTGCCGAAGGTGAGTTAATCTTAAGAGTCGGGAATGACTCACAAATTTTCAAAATGGGGAAGCTTACAGGCAAATACTATGGACGAGAATCAGTGAATATGATTAATGTGCTCGATGACTTTACCGTCTATGACAATCCTCTATTCGATTCTTCCATCGATAATCCACTCTTTGACGATGATATGGATGATTCTCGGTCCACTTTGGAACCTTCTCCCATTTATGATTCGCCACCGATCTTTGATGCTTATGATGACGATTCTAGCTCAGATTCGGATGATTATGATGACCTTACTTCTGAGTATCCCGAGCTGCCCACATATGATGATTTTGATGAGGCTGATACTCTTTCGAGCGATTCTTCACATGCTGAAGATCCTCCGCCATCACTCGATCCTACTTTGGACGATTACTCATTTGAGGAAGACTTTTCTGAATTTCTCAACACTTACTTCCCTCGTGAGAGTGATGCTCCTCCTTATGATTTTGAAGATTATCGTCTTGATCCTACTTTGGATTTGAAGCACATTCTTTCTAAGGAGAAGAAACCGATCGACACCAAACTCCGCAGCACATATGATTTAACACCTCTTTGTCCCCTTCTACGGACGAGGTTGTGCTTCTTCGCGGATCTTCTTCACACTCTGCTGAGCCTGAGTGCTATTTTCCCCTAAAGGAAAAGGTGTTCGACCCCGGTATTGAAATCTTTCAGCCATCTCAGTATCCACCTGATGAAATAAAAGGAAAAATCTTTGGAAATATTGAAGACATGCTTGCACCTCACCATACTTGCTTCCACCGTACTCCATCGCTGCTTAAGGGAACCTTGCCTATTCTTCTTTTGCTTGCCTTGTTCGCCTTAAGCTTGTGCTATTTGATGGACGAAAACTATGTCTTTGATCCTGGTGGATATGTTTCATGCTTCTTCCGTTGATGATCAAGGTCGAGTCAGGCTCACGACTCGGTTAACAAAAACCAAGCGCTTCTTGTGAGGCAACCCATGCATCTATCTTTTAGCTTTCTTTATCCTAAGTGTAGGGGAGACCCTTTGGTTTGCTATTTCCTCTCCTCTCTTAATCAGGGATTCGAGCTTCAATGATCCACTCTTGATGATTCTTGATGACCCGTGATTCCGTGTTCCATTATCCCGGTTCTATCCTAAACTCTTTTCGATTCACTATTTTATATTTTCTCAATATTAAAATAGGAATCTCTTTAGTTGTCTTTTCCTTAGCGAGATTTAAACAAAGTGCACAATGTCCTAAGTGTAGGGGCGTTTACTCCCACATGCTTAAACATTGAGGACAATGTTTATCTTAAGTGTAGGGGGGACTTCTATCGAAGTTAAGTGGTCTTTTCCTTGTATTTGTCCTCATTTTAACCGGAAAATCAATTTTTCGACATTTTTCAAAATTTTTGATCTATTTTGGCCTATTAGTTTTCCCTTTGTATAGTTATTTTCTTTCTTTGCTAGAATAAATCTTTAATAAAGTGGTTTTAATTTTCAAACGTTGTGAATCTTTTGACTCAACCCGAGTTCACTTATCTAAGTTACTCTAGCTAGTATCCTTAACATGTTTAAGTCAAGTTTTGCTAGGCTTTTATATAGGGAGCTATAAAACGCGAAAGTCTTAACTCTCACGGGTTAAGAACAAGAACTTTTCGCAAGTTCCTATAATTGATCCTAGAGAGTCGTTTATCAAGGGAACTTTAAAACGCGATTTCTAAACTTGAAAGAGTCTAAGAATTTGCAAGGTCCTATAGGCGACTCGAAAACCCAAAACTTTGATTTAATAGGCTAAGTATCCACGAGTCTCATTCCTTGAGATTTTAAACTCTGGAGAACGAGAGATGATAAAGCCAATTATAAGTTCGGTATTCTTTCGTGAATTTATGTGAGTTAATTATGAGCCTATTCTCCCATCGCTTGCTAATAATTTATCTGTTAATAAATAAGGTTGTACGATTTGAAAAGTTACTTAGCTTCTAGCCCAAGATCGTTTAAAAGTTGCTCGGTATGGATTAGAGTTCATAGCCAAGGCATAACTTATTGAAGCGGGATGCGAAGATTGGCGAGTCCGAAAAGGCCCTAACAAGGCATGAGGGCTACATTTTGTTGCTAAAGATCCAAAGTGATGTGAAGAATCATTTATCGAAAATCAATATGAAGGATCGAGACACACGACGAAAAGCAAAAACTCCCAAAAGTCATGGAGAAGTGTATCCGAAAAGACCCTAACAAGGTATGAGGATAAATAGATCCAAGTCATAAAAGGAGGCGGATCGTTGTATATCAAAGTCCAAAATAAAGATTGGAGAAAAATGAAGAAGTCGTGGTCCAAGTATGAATCTCTCAAAATTTCAAGTGAAGAAATTCCTATATGAAGAGAAGGCCATTATTTCATGAACGTCTCTCAAGGTTTGAAGTATGAAGTCGCTGCCAAATATCGGTCCGAGAAAGGTCTCAAATCGCGAAGCGAGTTATGCCAAGATATGAACTTTATGAGGTCCCGAGAAGCAGTTTTAAAAGATTTTGTCCTTTAGCTAACTATTGATTAAATCGTTCACTTTATTTTCGGATTAAATAACTATCGAAATAAGTCAAACAATGCATCCTCGTGATCATTCAAGACAACAATAAAATATAAGAGATACACCTAGGAATAAGGGAGTCTAAGTAAGTAATTGGCCCACATGAGTTCGTGTTAGTTTACTAACTTATAATAACAATGATCTCGTTTTTAAGCTTGGTTTGGAGAAAGTGAAAACTTGAGGATGATGATTATTCATGACAACTTCCAAAACCCAAGGTATGCTTTTTGATTTCTTTACTTTGTATGATTGTAATTTTCTATCTTTTTAATAAAGGCCAACGTGGATTAATTATGATGAAAAATGTAAACGTGCTTTGTAACTAATTCATTGCATGAGGACATTGCAATGGTCAAGTGTAGGGGATTTGATAGGTGTGTAAACACCCATCCTTTCTACCACTTAATTACAATAATAACCGGACCAAAACGTGTATTTTATGACTTTTATGTCGGAATTATGCGTGGTTTGTGTTTTTGTTGTGATTTAGGACGAAAAGGTGAAAAGTGGAGAAAACACGGGAATTCACGGGCATTTACGGGCTTTTATTGAATAGAAACAAAGACTAAAAAGAACCTAAAAGAAACCTTGATTCGGAAGTTCAAAACTTCCGAATGAACTGATTTGACTCGGAACTTCTTGAGTTCCGAATGAGCACAATTGAGTCGGAAGTCCTTGATTCGGAACACTTCCGGATGAAGCCCCCCTTGATCCGGAACTTTGCCCTTGGTTCGGAACTTTTGAGTTGATCCGGAACTTTTGAGAGTTCCGAATGAACCCTCTCTGATCCGGAACTTCTTGAGTTCCGAATGAATTGCTTGATCCGGAACTTTTTAAGTTCCGAATGAGATTGCTGACTCGGAAGTTTTGTCGATCCGGAACTCTTCCGGATGAAGCCCTTGATCCTGAACTTTGAAGTTCTGAATGAAATTGCTCCTTCTCTTGAGTCGGAAGTTTTCCTGGAAAGATCAGACACAGAAACAAACTCCCCCGAAGAACAAGGGATCAAAATAACAAGAATCTAACCACAAATTAACCAAAATCAAACACACGATTAAACTAAACTAATAACAAAACATTCAATAATCATAAACTAACAATTTAAATCAACGAAACAAACAAATTTAACCACAATAATAAAAAACCCACTTGATCAAAATAAGAACATGAACATGAACAGAAACATAAACATAAAAATCAAAGATCAAGAAAGGTAGATAGGAGATTAACAAGATAAAATAAAGATTGACAAGAATTAAATGGAAACTTACTTGAAATTAAAGGAATTTAATGTGCAAGACAAGGTATTTAAATTGACAAGTATTTAAATGACATGAATTAAAGGTGCAAGGTAAGTAAATGGTGGAAGACTAATTGTCACACTTAGCCAACAACAAAGAAAATTAACTAGTCCTAATCTATATATAGGGGAGGATTAGGAAGCTTCCTCCCCTCCTTCCTTTTCTCTTAATTACAAGCTTAAGTCCTTCCTTCTTTAATCTTCATTAATTGCATGCTTAGTCCTTTTCTTCTAATCTTCTTTAAACTTGGACTTAAATGACTTTTGGCTCGGGATTTCTTTTGAACTCGTCTTTAAATTCTTCAATAAATTAGACTTGAGTTTCTCGGCTTTTGATAAACTTCCGTCTTTTGACTTTTTCTTCGATAAATCTTCAGAATTGGTCTTGGACTTCCGTTCTTTTTGCACTCTTGACTTCTTGACTTCGTCTTTCATCTTTTTCTTCAATAAAAGCCCGTAAATGCCCGTGAATTCCCGTGTTTTCTCCACTTTTCACCTTTTCGTCCTAAATCACAACAAAAACACAAACCACGCATAGTTCCGACATAAAAGGCATAAAATACACGTTTTGGTCCGGTTATTATTGTAATTAAGTGGTAGAAAGGATGGGTGTTTACACACCTATCAAGCATCAACCAAATCATAGATCTCTACAGCTTACGGTGTTTTATACATAGCCTTGAGTTCATCAAGCATTCGCTGAGGTAAAAATACCTCATACTTCCTTTGAAGTGATGAAGCCATTCTACCTAACATTATAGCAGCCACCTCATGGTGCTTCTTAACGTTAGCAGCGTGTTGAAGCCTTTCCTCATCAGACGCTCCTTCAGCAAGATCCTCTGGAAAAGGAGTAGTCAAGATATTAATAGTACCGGCTGCTCTCAGAACAATTCTTAGTGAGCGATACCAGTCATTGAAATTAGGGCCAGTAAGTTCAGGCCGTTCAAAGAAAGCTTTGAACACCGAGCTTATTGTCAGATTGTTTTCGGGTTGAGCCATTTCTACAGAAATAAGTTCAAACATTAGTATTTTTGATAATAAAATTCAAGAAAATAAAATTACCCCGGTAATAAAACCATAGTATTTTCCTTGAAAAACTAGAATCCATATTGACATAGACTTATCACATCAGTTGATCTGCTAGTGACAAATGTATTCAACACAGTAACTTGTCGAACAATAATTGACAAACAAATTTTAAATTTCTAGATATGTTAGGGATTTACATTGCCAAAATCATCTGCATTGTAAACATGTTTCATCCCTACTTTACGCCTTAAGTTTCCAGTTCTTACTGAGTAACTTAATTAAGTCGACTAATCTAAAGAACGTAAAACCTTCATGTGCAATCTTATTCAGTCATGAAGTTTTCTCTTCATTACAACATCGTCCAATATCTTATATGACGACAATTGTAACTTCAAGTGTTCGTCAATTAGGTGGCATATGACTTAAATTTTTAGGGTATAGATTTTGGTGTCAAAATCATGTATGGAGAAGCATGCATACATCTACATGATAGGTGTGTAAACACCCATCCTTTTTACCACTTAATTACAATAATAACCGAGCCAAAACGTGTATTTTATGTCATTTATGTCGAAATTATGCGTGGTTTGTGTTTTTGTTGTGATTTAGGACGAAAAGGTGAAAAGTGGAGAAAACACGGGCATTCACGGGCTTTTAACGAAGAAATAGACGAAAGACGAAGTCAAGAAGTCAAGAGTGCAAAAAGAACGGAAGTCCAAGACCAATTCTGAAGATTTATCGAAGAAAAAGTCAAAAGACGGAAGTTTACTAAAAGCCGAAGAACTCAAGTCTAATTTATTGAAGAATTACAAGACGAGTTTAAAGAAATCCCGAGACAAAGTCATTAAAGTCCAAGATTTATAGAAGATTAAAGGCTTAAGGACTTGATGGTGCAATTAAGGAAAGAAGAAAGAGGGGAGGAAGCTTCCTAAGCACCTCCCTAATCTCCACTATAAATAGGCCATTAGTATTTTCACTTCATTTTGTTGGCTAGTTTGACAAACTATGCTCTTCCATTTTAATTACTTGCACATTTAAATACATGTCATTTACTTAATTGTCAAATTTAAATACTTGTCTTGCACCTTAAATTTCTTTAATTTCAAGTAAGTTTCCTTTTAATTCTTGTCAATCTTTATTTTTATTGTTTGATCTCCTATCTACCTTTCTTTAATCTTTATGCTTTATGGTTTATGTTCATGTTCTTGAGTTTTATTTGATTTAGTTAAGTGGGTTTTGATTATTTTGATTAGTTTTGTTAGTTTTATTGATTTGGTTTGTTTGATTATCATTAGTAGATGTTTATTGATTAGTTTGATTTAATCTTGTGGTTGATTTAGATTAGATTTATTTAGATTCGTGTTGTTCTTGTGTTCCTTGTTCTTCGCTGTGTTACTGTATTCCCAGGAACATTCCGGATCAAGCCCAGACATTCCGAGTGAAGGTGTTTGTTGAAGAAGTTCCGGATCAAGGGCGTTCATCCGGAATAAGTGACATATTCCGGATCAGCCTCTCATTCCGAATCAACCAGACATTCCGGATCAAGGGTGTAGCCAAACCGTTCATCCGGAATATTGAACATTCCGGATCAATCTTGTTTATTCGGAATAATTTAACATTCCGGATCAAACCTTTCATTCGGAATACTAAATATTCTGGATCAAAGAGTTCTATTCGGAATAAGTAATTATTCCGGATCAAGGTTTTCATCCGGAATATTTTACATTCCGGATCAAGGAAGATATTCCGGATCAACTTGTTCATTTGGAATATTTTAATATTCCGGATCAAGGCTTTATTCCGAATCAAGACTTTATTCCGGATAAGTGACATATTCCAGATAAAGGATTTATTCCGGATCAAGGGTTTTGGTGAATAGTCCAAGTGAAGAAGAATCATTCCGAACGAAGGTGACATTCCGGATGAGTGATTATTCCGAACGAAGGATTATTCCGGGTGAGCTGTTTTCAGGTTCTTTTTAGTTTCTGTTTTTAAGTCTTTAATTTTCAAGCTTTACTTTTCCCGCCTTTTTACTTAGTTTCACTTTAAGTTTATTTGCCTTAGATTTATTTTAGCCTTGCCTTAGTTTTAAGTTTTAGTTGCGTTTTAAGTTTGCCTTAGATAGTTTTATGTTTGCGTTATTTACGTTTAGTGCCTTTTAATTTTCGTCACGCTTTTAAATACTTGTCATTTATTTTAATTAGATTTAGATTTACTTTGACGTCATTTTACTTTAATTGTTTTGCACCATTTATTTTAAAAACAACCAAAAACATTCTGTTTCACCAAAAACAATTGAGTCGTACTTTGAACCTGAAATCAATTCGAAGAGATACCGAGAAACGAACAATTGAACCTAGCAAAATCTCTACTTATCAAATGGCGCCGCCGCCGGCTCTTTTCGTAAAGATTAACGGTTTTCTGAGAGAGACGCGTTGCTTTTTGGGATCCGTTCACTCTTGAACGTTATTTTTCGTGTCAAAATTTTCAAAAAAAATCCCAAAAACACTTGAAAAATCATAAAATGCATTTCTTTTTCAAAGTTTTGCACCAAAAATCCTCTTTATCCTCTATTATGTTTATTTCTTTTCTTTACCCCTCTTATTTATAATTCTTCATGGATTCGTCTTGCGGGCGATGTGGGAGACCATGGCATGGTTTTCAAACATGTCAATGGTGTACTTGTGGGCGGTGTGGTTTTGATATCGACGATACACAATTTGGATTTTGTCCATTTTGCAATTCAACAAATTCATACTTCTCCTCTTACAATACTTTCCCACCCTCTCCCGTCTATGACAATCCCTATCCTCAAGATGCACCGGGTTTTTCTCCATACCCGTGGTGCTATATTTGTGGGGGCCCTCACGATGCTTCTTCTTGTGATCCGTTGAAGGTCTTTGAGAAAGTTTCGTGCTATCATCCCAGTGTGTATAACTTTGAGCCCTCACGTCACACCGTCAATCATCAACCATCTTGTGCACTTCCTCCTGAGCAACTTGCCATAATTTTTGACAAATTTCAAAAAGTTCAAGAAGCTTGCAACAAGATGATGGAGAAATGTCAAGTGGATCAGCAACAAGAGCAGGTATCTAACCTTAATGCTTATACTCCTCCTCTTGTGCCTCCATATTATTATGACAGTGATGACTGATAGGTGTGAAACACCCATCCTTTTACCACTTATTTCTGGCTAAAACGAGACCAAAACAC
Source organism: Glebionis coronaria (assembly GCA_025667525.1). Classification (NCBI taxonomy): domain Eukaryota; kingdom Viridiplantae; phylum Streptophyta; class Magnoliopsida; order Asterales; family Asteraceae; genus Glebionis; species Glebionis coronaria. The sequence continues at coordinate 221,102,118 of CM046882.1, read as the reverse complement.
GTATTTAATATCATTTGTTTGGAATTATGTGTGGTTTTTGTGTTTATTATGTTTTCAGAGTCAACCGGATGAATATTGAAGTAAACATGGGATTGTACGGGTTTTATCGAAGAAAAAGACTCAAGACGATGTCTATTGTCCAAGAGATGCAAAAGATTTGAAGTCATTGTGCCTATTTGAAGATTTATCGAAGAAAAGGGCCAAAGATGGAAGATTCTTATATGTCGAAGAACTCGAGTCTATTAAACAAAAGATTATAAGACGAGTTGGAATTATTCACCGACACTTCTCAAAATCCAAAGTCGGAAATGTTTATTTAAAGAAACGTAAAGACTAAAGAAGAAAGAAGAAAAGAAGCCCAAAAACAAAGCCCATTCACAAAGCCCACAAGAGACGCCTATATATAGGATTCCACTTCACAATTTTGGAGACTAGTTTTTAGTTTTTTAGTTAGTCTTAGTTTTTCATTCTTTCTTTCATTCTCTCTAGTTTTAGAGAGAGAAAGTTCTCAACTTTCTCTCACTAGGATTTTTCTTTTCTCCATTTTTACCTTTTCAAGTCTTAAACTTTTTGTATTTTGGATTTCACTAATCTTATTCAAGTTAAGCTTTTTGTTCCTTAATCTATTTCTACCTTTCTTTATTTTATTTTGATCTTAATCCGAAAAGTTCATGCTTGATTCGATTGGTTCTCAATTCGTGTTGAATTTGGTGTTTCGTGATTATAAGGTAATTTTTCTTGTTCTACATAAGCTCTTGGACGAATAAGCCATAAGCTCTTCATGCTTATTGGCTTGTTTGATTGTTTAGCTTATTTACTCTTTTAGTTTTTCTAAAAGATTTATTGTTCTCAAATACGTTTTATGGAAGTTTGAATGTCTTAGATTTAAAAAGTTAACGAATTTGTGCTTATTTACTCTTTGAGAAGTTTAAAAATGCTTATTGGTTACTGCTTATTGGCTTAAGTTTATTTCCTTTTGGACGCCTTTGCCATCTCAGTAGGTTTTACTTGCTACGATCGCTTGAGTGCGATCGGTTTGTCCCTTCCCTGGTATGATCCACGCCCACGATCACTTACTTCGATCTGGGGTGCGATCGGGTCTCTTGTCCCTGCTACGATCGCCTTGAGTGCGATCAATTGTTACGATCTGGATCCACGATCAAGACCACGATCGCTAGCTGCGATCGTGGTTGCGATCTGTTAGTAAGACCGCCCTTCTTCCATCGTACTGGTGAGTACGCTCCAGTCCTTGGTTATTATCGCATTGAGTGCGATCTGGTGAACACGATCCATCGTGTTGTGTTGGATACAATCGCGTTGCGATCTGGATTACTTTTGAGTACGATCGCATTACGATCGGACTCAGATCTGTGATTTGTTTTTGCTTAATTTTTCAAATCTAGTTTTTCCCACTCTTTTACTTAGTTTATTTCAAACTTGTTTTTAAGTTTTTGAATTGTTAAGTTTTAATTTCCAAAGTTGCACGCTCTTATTTGTAGTTTAATTTTAAGACTTCTAATTTCACTTAACGACAATTTTAATTACTTACATTTAGTTTAAAATTTAGATAACTAAAACCAAACCCCCTATTTGTAACCAAGAACAATCATTCCACTTGGAACCGTGATCAATTCAAGAAGATTCCGAGATTAATCTTGAACCCATACAAAATCATAAATATCAAATGATTTTAAATTATAAATTGTGGAGAACGAGAGATGATAGAGTCAATTATAAGTTTGGTATTCTTTCGTGAATTTATGTGAGTTAATTATAAGCCTATTCTTCCTTCGCTTGTTAATAAATTTATCTGCAATAAATAAGGTTGTACGATTTAAAAGGTTACTTAGCTTCTAGCCCAAGATCGTTTAAAAGTTGCTCGGTACGGATTAGAGTTCATAGCCAAGGCATAACTTATAGAAGCGGGATGCGAAGATTGGCGTGTCCGAAAAGGCCCTAACAAGGCATGATGGCTACATTTTGTTGCTAAAGATCCCAAGTGATGTGAAGAATCACTTATCGAAAATCAATATGAAGGATCGAGACACACGACGAAAAGCAAGTACTCCCAAAAGATCATGGAGAAGTCTATCCAAAAAGGCCCTAACAAGGTATGAGGATAAATAGATCCAAGTCCTAAAAGGAGGCGGATCGTTGTATATCAAAGTCCAAAATAAAGATTGGAGAAAAATGAAGAAGTCGTGGTCCAAGTATGAAGAATCTCTCAAAACTTCAAGTGAAGAAATTCCTATTATGAAGAGAAGGCCATTATTTCATAAACGTCTCTCAAGATTTGAAGTATGAAGTCACTGCCAAATATCGGTCCGAGAAAGGTCTCAAATCGCGAAGCGAGTTATGCCAAGATATGAACTTTATGAGGTCCCGAGAAGCAGTTTTAAAAGATCTTGTCCTTTAGCTAACTATTGATTAAATCGTTCACTTTATTTTCAGCCTAAATAACTATCGAAATAAGTCAACAATGCATCCTCGTGATCATTCAAGACAATAATAAAATATAAGAGATACACCTAGGAATAAGGGAGTCTAAGTGAATAATTGACCCACATAAGTTCGTGTTAGTTTACTAACTTATAATAACAATGATCTCGTTTTTAAGCTTGGTTTGGAGAAAGTAAAAATTTGAGGATGATGATTATTCATGACATTTCCAAAACCCAAGGTATGTTTTTGATTTCTTTACTTTGAATGTTTATAGTTTTCTATCTCTTTCATAAAGGCCAACGTGGATTGATTATGATGAAAAATGTAATCGTGCTTTGTAACTAATGCATTGCATGAGGACATTGCAATGGTCAAGTGTAGGAGATTTGATAGGTGTGAAAACAACCATCTTTTTACCACTTAATTACAATAATAACCGAGCCAAAACGTGTATTTTATGTCGTAATTTTTCTTGTTCTACATAAGATCTTGGACGAATAAGCCATAAGCTCTTCATGCTTATTGGCTTGTTTGATTGTTTAGCTTATTTACTCTTTTAGTTTTTCTAAAAGATTTATTGTTCTCAAATACGTTTTATGGAAGTTTGAATGTCTTAGATTTAAAAAGTTAACGAATTTGTGCTTATTTACTCTTTGAGAAGTTTATAAATGCTTATTGGTTACTGCTTATTGGCTTAAGTTTATTTCCTTTTGGACGCCTTTGCCATCTCAGTAGGTTTTACTTGCTACGATCGCTTGAGTGCGATCGGTTTGTCCCTTCCCTGGTACGATCCACGCCCACGATCACTTACTTCGATCTGGGGTGCGATCGGGTCTCTTGTCCTTGCTACGATCGCCTTGAATGCGATCAATTGTTACGATCTGGAACCACGATCAAGACCACGATCACTAGCTGCGATCGCGGTTGCGATCTGTTAGTAAGATCGCCCTTCTTCCATCGTACTGGTGAGTACGATCAAGTCCTTGGTTATTATCGCATTAAGTGCGATCTGGTGAACACGATCCATCGTGTTGTGTTGGATACGATCGCGTTGCGATCTGGATTACTTTTGAGTACGATCGCATTACGATCGGACTCAGGTCTGTGATTTGTTTTTGCTTAATTTTTCAAATCTAGTTTTTCCCACGCTTTTACTTAGTTTATTTCAAACTTGTTTTTAAGTTTTTGAATTGTTAAGTTTTAATTTCCAAAGTTGCACGCTCTTATTTGTAGTTTAATTTTAAGACTTCTAATTTCACTTAACGACAATTTTAATTACTTACATTTAGTTTAAAATTTAGATAACTAAAACCAAACCCCCTATTTGTAACCAAGAACAATCATTCCACTTAGAACCGTGATCAATTCGAGAAAATTCCGAGATTAATCTTGAACCCATACAAAATCATAAATATCAAATGGCGCCGCTGCCGGCTCTTCTCGTTAAGATCAACAGTTTGTTGTGAGAACTTGGATTTTGGGATCCGTTCACCGTGAACGTTACTTTTTCATAAAAATTTTCAAAAACACTAAAAAAATATATATATAAAATTTTCAAAAATCCAAAAAAATTAAAAAACATAAAAACCAAAAATATTTCTGCTTTGTTTTTGCCTTGTTAGTTCTTTTGCAGGTGCATGCGTACACGATCGACGTCTTATCAAGAGCCCGAGCCTCTCGAAGACTTAGACATGGCCGGTGTACAAAACAACAACAATAACCCACCTCTCAACAACAATAATAACAACAACAATAACAATCCACCTCTCAACAACAATAATAATAACAACAATGAGCCTCTACCAGACAATCGCCCGATGATTGAACTTCTGCAAGCACATGTAGATGGAAACAATGATCCAATTGTCATACCCGCGATTGCTGCCAACAACTTTGAGCTCAAATCCGGTTTTATCCAGATGGTCTCTGCTCAACCATTCTTGGGGCGTACCATTGATGATCCACATGACCACATCAAGAGATTCCTACAACTCACGAATACGGTCAAATTCAATGGTGTTCCACAAGAGGTAATCCGTTTACAACTTTTTCCTTTCTCCCTAGAGGGACAAGCCCTGCATTGTCTTGCTAAGGAACCGCCACAAAGTATTCTTACGTAGACGGATTTGGAGACCAAGTTTATAAACTACTTTTTCCCACCCTCTCGTACTACCGCTTTGCGGAATGAAATTATCAATTTTGAACAAAAGTACGATGAGTCTTTTAGTGAATCTTGGGACCGTTTCAAAGATCTTTTAAGAAAGTGCCCATAACATGGTTTTACCAAAGTGCACTAAATTAATACTTTTTATAATGGTTTAAGCATGAATGACCAAGATTCACTAAATAGTGCCTCGGGGGGTAATATTTTGGTTAAGACTTCCAATGCCGCTTGGGATATCATTGAGAATAAGTCTCGTGTGCAAACCAAGAGTGTTCGGACCAATTTCGCTAGTGCTAGTGCTAGTGACAGCGACAAGCGACTTGACAAAATTACTACGCTTCTTGAATCGCTTGTTACCCACACCGCTAACAACACCAACAGCATCAACGCTAAAAACGTTCAAGACGCTCAAGTCAAAGCTGTTAGCCAACCTTGTGAAATATGTGGGGGTCCTCACTCTTACACCACTTGTACCGCAACCCAAGACTATCCTTCTGAGAATGTTAATGCAGCATACGGTACCTATCCTCCGGCCGCTTATCAAGCTCGTCCTCAAGGAGACCGCAACTTGCTTAGCTACCATTCAAACAACTTTCTCTCACCGCCCGGTTTTCTTCCTAACAACCCTAACCAACAACAAAACCTCAATCGCCCTCCTCAACAACAACAACCTCATACACCATACATACCACCTCACAAACAACCATATCCACCTCAAAGAAACAACCAAGTTTACCAGCAACCTGCTTATCAACCACCCGCCTACGATGCTCCTTCAAACCAACCCACCGCATTACCTCAAGATATTGGAACCTACATGAGGACTAATGATGTGATCGTGGACAATCTCCAGCGGGAAGTGCTCAACTTGAAAGCAGACATGGTGAAACAAGGAAACGATCTTCGAGCTGATATGAGAAACACTTTGGCAAGTCAAACGAATGACTTAAGGAACATGATGGCCAGTTTCTTCCAAGGTAATCAACCCTCTTCTTCAGGTACTCTTCCGAGTAACACCGTTGCGAATACAAGAGGGGAGATGAAAGCAATCACCACTCGCAGTGGCAAAGGTACCAAGGAACCCGAGCTTCCTATACCTCCACCGGTGATTGTGACTAAGGAAAACGAGTCACCTTCTCCTATTCCTCATTCTTCTACTTCCCCAATTTCTCCACCTCTTACTTCTACCCCTCCTCCACCCAAGGATGTGAGTGATCCTATTCTCCCAAAGACTTCCTCTTCTTCCGATATACCTTATCCCTCAAGGTTGAGGAAAGAGAAGCTCAAAAGCAAGGACGATATTCAGGTTTCAAACTTTCTTAAAATGTTTAAACAATTGAATTTTAACATCTCCTTCGCTGAGGCTCTCGCTCACATGCCTAAGTATGCGAAAATGTTCAAAGATCTTCTTAGCGACAAGGAGAAGCTTCATGATATCGCTAACACCCAACTTAATGAGAATTGCTCTGCAGTGCTCTTAAGGAAATTGCCAACTAAACTTGGTGATCCAGGTCGTTTCTTAATCCCTTGCAACTTCTTGGGAGTAGAGAATTATATGGCCCTAGCCGATCTAGGTGCCAATATTAATCTAATGCCTCTAAGTGTTTGGAAGCAATTATCTCTCCCCGAGCTAGTCCCCACCAAAATGACTTTGGAATTAGCTAACCGTACGGTTGCTTATCCAGTGGGGATAACCGAAGACGTCTTTGTAGGAGTCGACAAATTCACTTTTCCTGCCGATTTCGTTGTCGTTGACTACGACATGGACCCTCGTGTGCCATTGATCGTTGGTCGTCCATTCTTGAGGACAGGTCGCACTCTCATCGATGTTGAAGCCGGTGAGCTTATCATGAGAGTGGGTGACGATAAAATCGTCTTCAACATGGGAAAGCTATCTAAACAGCCTTATTCCTACGAGAGTGTTAATTGTATTGACGTTCTTGATGAGGTTTGTGAAGAACACTTCAAAGATGCTTGTAAAAGTATTCCTACCTCTCTTCCCAATGTTGAGACCGTTTCCTCTATTGATTCATCATTATCTCTATTTGGATAAAGTGATTTCCTTTGGAAAGATTTGGAAGCCACCATGGGACATGTGAACTTAGACCATGACGATTCTCCCACCGATTGGGATGAAGATCTTCGCCTCATTGAGAACCTTCTTAAAGAAGACAATATTTCTCTACCATCTCCCAAGGATATTACTATCGATGCACCGACTTTGAATACGCCTCCCATCGAAAATCCTCCAGATTTAGAACTTAAGGAGTTGCCGCCCCATCTCGAGTACGTGTTTCTTGACGAAAAGAAGAAGTCGCCCGTCATCATCGCGAAGGACTTAAAAGAAGAAGAAAAATCTCGCCTCATCGCCGTGCTTAAAGATTATAAGAAGGCAATTGCTTGGAAAATTTCCGATATCTGCGGAATTGATCCAAACTTTTATACTCACAAGATTCTCATGGAAGATGACTTTAAACCGCAATCCAGAGCCAGAGAAGGGTTAATCCTTGCATTCATGACGTCATCAAACAAGAGGTTATCAAACTTCTTGATGCCGGCTTGATTTACCCTATCTCGGATTCGCCATGGGTAAGTCCCGTCCATTGTGTGCCCAAGAAGGGCGGAATAACCGTTGTTCCCAATGAACACAACGAGTTGATTCCCACTCGTCTCGTTACTGGGTGTAGAGTTTGTATCGACTATCGCAAACTCAATGATCCCACGAGAAAAGATCACTTTCCTCTTCCTTTCATGGATCAAATACTCGAGCGTATAGCTGGTAATGACTATTACTACTTTCTAGACGATTTCTCCGAGTATTTTCAAATTCCCATCGATCCCAAAGACCAAGAAAAGACCACATTCACTTGTCCCTATGGAACATTTGCTTACAAACGTATGCCTTTTGGTTTATGCAATGCTCCTGGGACGTTCCAAAGGTGTATGATGGCTATCTTCCATGACATGGTTGAAGAAACTATGGAAGTATTCATGGATGATTTCTCGGTTTATGGCGATTCATTCTCGGCTTGCCTTGCCAATTTAGAACGTATGCTTAAGCGATGTGAAGACACTCGCCTTGTTCTTAATTGGGAAAAATGCCATTTCATGGTAAAAGAGGGCATCGTGCTAGGACACAAGATCTCCAAAGCCGGTCTTGAAGTGGACCGTGCTAAAGTCGATGTTATTTCTAAGTTTCCTCCACCTTCAACCGTGAAGGGTGTGAGAAGTTTCCTCGGTCATGCGGGCTTCTACCTTCGCTTTATCAAAGATTTTTCTAAAATCGCTCGCCCGATGACCCACCTCTTGCAAAAAGATACTCCTTTTATCTTTTTCAAAGAGTGTATCGAAGCCTTCAACTTGCTTAAGGATAAGCTTACTAAGGCACCGGTCTTGGTTACCCCTAATTGGGAGCTTCCCTTTGAGTTGATGTGCGATGCTATCGACTTTGCTATTGGAGCGGTTTTGGGCCAAAGAGTGAATAAACACTTCCAACCAATCCATTACGCTAGCAAGACAATGACGGGGGCTCAATTGCATTACACGACAACCGAAAAAGAGCTTTTAGCTGTTGTCTATGCCTTTGAAAAGTTCCGCCCCTATCTTGTCCTTTCCACCACAATCGTTTATACCGATCATTCCGCGTTGAAGTACTTGTTAACTAAACAAGATTCCAAACCAAGACTTCTTCGCTGGGTTTTGCTACTTCAAGAATTTAAAATCGAAATTCGTGATAAGAAGGGAGCCGAAAACCTAGCCTCGGATCATCTCAGTAGACTTGAGGATCCTTACCAAGGGGAACATCCGAACAAAGAGATCAATGACTCTTTTCCCCTGGAGACCTTAATGTCTATCAACTCGACTTCTGATGAAACCCCGTGGTTTGTGGACATTGCAAACCACTTGGCGGGTGGAATTCTCGTTGACGGGCTAACATCCCAACAAAAGAAGAAGTTCTTCAAAGACATTAAAACTTACTTTTGGGATGACCCGTATCTATTCAAACAATGCGCTGATTTGATTATTCGCCGATGTGTTGATGGACCGGCAACTTTAGAAATCCTTGACGCTTGCCACAAAGGACCCACCGGTGGTCACTTTGGTCCTAACTACACCGCCAAAAAAGTGTTTGACTCGGGATTTTATTGGCCCACCATTTATCATGATGCTCACGAGATGGTTAAACATTGTGATGCTTGCCAAAAACAAGGCAAGATCACACATAAAGACGAGATGCCTCAGAATTTCATTCAAGAATGTGAAATCTTTGACGTTTGGGGTATCGACTTTATGGGGCCATTCCCTTCCTCTAAAGGAAACAAATACATCCTTGTAGCCGTTGACTACATCTCCAAATGGGTTGAAGCCAAAGTTTTACCCACTAATGACGCAAGGGTGGTTTGTAACTTTTTGAAGTCGCTTTTCGCTAGATTCGGTGTGCCTCGTGCCATTATTAGTGATCGCGGGACTCATTTTTGCAATGACCAGTTCGCGAGAGTCATGGCTAAGTATGGTGTAAATCATCGTCTTTCCACCGCCTACCATCCACAAACTAATGGCCAGGCTGAAATCTCTAACCGAGGATTAAAGTGAATTCTGGAAAGAACCGTGGGAGAGCATCGTGCCTCATGGGCTAATAAACTTGATGATGCTTTGTGGGCTTTTCGTACCGCATACAAGACTCCGATTGGTTATACACCATATCATCTCGTATACGGGAAAGCGTGCCACCTCCCCATTGAGTTGGAGCACAAGGCTTACTGGGCCTTGAAGTGGGCTAATTTTGATATCAACAAAGCCGGTGACCTACGCAAGATCCAACTCAATGAGCTCAATGAACTCCGTAATGAGGCTTATGAAAATTCTTTGATCTATAAGGAAAAGACTAAGCTCATTCACGACTCTAAGATTAAGAACCGAGAGTTCCAAGTTGGAGACAAAGTTTTACTCTTTAACTCTCGGTTGAAAATCTTTTCGGGCAAGCTGAAATCTCGTTGGTCCGGCCCATTCACCATTGCCCAAATTTTTCCATATGGTACTCTCGAGCTCGCTCAACCTAATGGACCTAATTTTAAGGTGAATGGCCAACGAGTGAAGTTGTACTTTGGTGAGGACATCTCTCATGAGATGCTTCCATCCCTCACCACGTTTCCCATGAACTAATTTTGGGTCGAGTCAGGCTCGTGACTCGGTTATCAAAAACAAGCGCTCCTCGGGAGGCAACCCGAGTATCTATCCTTTTCTGTTTTAACCTCCTAAGTGTAGGGGGACCTATATAGGTCTTTGTCTTTGTGTGGTGATGTGATTACAGGGATGAATGCACTTTTGGAACCTTTGAAGAACTGTGCTCCCGTGTTATCCGAAATCCGGTTCTATCTCTCACCTATCGTGATTCAATTTTCTTCATACTCACATTTGGAATTGATCACGTTAGTCGTCTCTTCCTTAACTTGATTTAGCCAACGTGCACAATGTCATAAGTGTAGGGGAGAATTTTCCCACATGCTTAAACATTGAGGACAAGTTATCTTAAGTGTAGGGGGACTTCTATCGAAGTTTTAAGTGGACTTTTCCATGAAAATGCCTTCATTTAACCGGAAAATCATCTTTTTCAGCATTTTTCAAATTTTTAATTAACTTTGTCCGTTTAGTCGTAATTTTTAAATTTTTATCGTTGCTTTCATATGTATATATCCCGCAATAAAGTCAAAAATATTAATAAGTGGTGTAGCTAGTTTAGAAGTCTTTGACATATTAGGCCCGTTGCGATTATTTTGACTCAACCCGAATAGACTTATCCAAGTTTATTCTAGCTAGTATCCTTAACCATGTAGACCTTAATTGGTTTATTAGGCTAAGCATCCACGAGTCTCATTACTTGAGATTTTAAATTGTGGAGAACGAGAAATGATAGAGTCAATTATAAGTCGGTATTCTTGCACAAGCTCACTTGGTGTAATTATTTGCCTATTCTCCCATCACTTGCTAATAATTTATCTGCAATAAGTAAGGTCGTAAGATTTGAAAAGTTACTTAGCTTCTAGCCCAAGATCGTTTAAAAGTTCCTCGGTAATGATAAGAGTTCATAGCCAAGGCATAACTTATGAAGCGGGGCGCGAAGATTGGCGAGTCCGAAAAGGCCCTAACAAGGCATGAGGATTCCATTTTATTGCTGAAGATCCAAAGTGATGTGAAAATCATTATTCCCAAAATCAATATGAAGGATCAAGACTCACGACGAAAAGCAATCAACTCCCATAAAGATCATGGAGAAGTCTATCTGAAAAGACCCTAACAAGGTATGAGGATAAATAGATCCAAGTCCGAAAAGGAGGCGGATCGTTGTATCTCAAAATCCCAATTAGAGATTGAAGAAATAATCATGAAGTCATGGTCAACGAAGTTGGAGTACCCCTCAAAAATCTCCAAATGAAGAAACTCTATTAACGATGAGAAGACCATTATCTCAAGCACGTCTCTCAAGATATGAAGTATGAGGTACATGCCAAATATCGGCCCGAGAAAGGTCTCAAATCGTGAACCGAGTTATGCCAAGATATGAGCTTTTTGATATCCCGAGAAGCAGTTTTAAGAGATTTTGTCCTTTAGCTAACTATTGATCAAATCGTCCTACTTTGCTTTCAGCCTAAATAAACTATCAAAATAAATCCAAAAATGCATCTTCATGATCATTCTAAGACAAAAATAAAATATAAGAGATACACCTAGGAACAAGAGAGTTTAAGCATTTAATTAAGCCATGTGTGTAAGTGTTTGATTTGCTAACTTATAATAACAATGATCTCGTTTTTAAGCTTAGTTTGGGAAACGTAAAACTTGAGGGTGATAAATCTTCGCAGCACCGAAGCCCTAATGTAAGTCTTAGATCTCTTTGCAAGTTATTTCCACGTAGCTATTTTCTATCCTTTTGTTTACTTTAAAGATTTTAATTCCTCTTAGTACTTTAAATTTTGTTTAGTGGTATTTTAATAAGGCAAAGGTTGATTGATTATGAGAAAAGTGTAAATTTGCTTTATCACTAAGCATTGCATGAGGGCATGGCAATGGTTAAGTGTAGGGGATTTGATAGGTGTGAAAACACCCATCCTTTTACCACTTATTTCTGGCTAAAACGAGACCAAAACACGTATTTAATATCATTTGTTTGGAATTATGCGTGGTTTTTGTGTTTATTATGTTTTCAGAGTCAACCGGATGAATATTGAAGAAAACATGGGATTGTACGGGTTTTATCGAAGAAAAAGACTCAAGACGAAGTCTATTGTCCAAGAGATGCAAAATATTTGAAGTCATTGTGCCTATTTGAAGATTTATCGAAGAAAAGGGCCAAAGATGGAAGATTCTTATATGTCGAAGAACTCGAGTCTATTAAACAAAAGATTATAAGACGAGTTGAAATTATTCACCGACACTTCTCAAAATCCAAAGTCGGAAACGTTAATTTAAAGAAACGTAAAGACTAAAGAAGAAAGAAGAAAAGAAGCCCAAAAACAAATCTCATTCACAAAGCCCACAAGAGACGCCTATATATAGGATTCCACTTCATAATTTTGGAGACTAGTTTTTAGTTTTGTAGTTAGTCTTAGTTTTTCATTCTTTCTTTCATTCTCTCTAGTTTTAGAGAGAGAAAGTTCTCAACTTTCTCTCACTAGGATTTTTCTTTTCTCCATTTTTACCTTTTCAAGTCTTAAACTTTTTGTATTTTGGATTTCACTAATCTTATTCAAGTTAAGCTTTTTGTTCCTTAATCTATTTCTACCTTTCTTTATTTTATTTTGATCTTAATCCGAAAAGTTCATGCTTGATTCGATTGGTTCTCAATTCGTGTTGAATTTGGTGTTTCGTGATTATAAGGTAATTTTTCTTGTTCTACATAAGCTCTTGGACGAATAAGCCATAAGCTCTTCATGCTTATTGGCTTGTTTGATTGTTTAGCTTATTTACTCTTTTAGTTTTTCTAAAAGATTTATTGTTCTCAAATACGTTTTATGGAAGTTTGAATGTCTTAGATTTAAAAAGTTAACGAATTTGTGCTTATTTACTCTTTGAGAAGTTTAAAAATGCTTATTGGTTACTGCTTATTGGCTTAAGTTTATTTCCTTTTGGACGCCTTTGCCGTCTCAGTAGGTTTTACTTGCTACGATCGCTTGAGTGCGATCGGTTTGTCCCTTCCCTGGTACGATCCACGCCCACGATCACTTACTTCGATCTGGGGTGCGATCGGGTCTCTTGTCCCTGCTACGATCGCCTTGAGTGCGATCAATTGTTACGATCTGGATCCACGATCAAGACCACGATCGCTAGCTGCGATCGTGGTTGCGATCTGTTAGTAAGATCGCCCTTCTTCCATCGTACTGGTGAGTACGCTCCAGTACTTGGTTATTATCGCATTGAGTGCGATCTGGTGAACACGATCCATCGTGTTGTGTTGGATACAATCGCGTTGCGATCTGGATTACTTTTGAGTACGATCGCATTACGATCGGACTCAGGTCTGTGATTTGTTTTTGCTTAATTTTTCAAATCTAGTTTTTCCCACTCTTTTACTTAGTTTATTTCAAACTTGTTTTTAAGTTTTTGAATTGTTAAGTTTTAATTTCCAAAGTTGCACACTCTTATTTGTAGTTTAATTTTAAGACTTCTAATTTCACTTAACGACAATTTTAATTACTTACATTTAGTTTAAAATTTAGATAACTAAAACCAAACCCCCTATTTGTAACCAAGAACAATCATTCCACTTAGAACCGTGATCAATTCAAGAAGATTCCGAGATTAATCTTGAACCCATACAAAATCATAAATATCAAATGATTTTAAATTATAAATTGTGGAGAACGAGAGATGATAGAGTCAATTATAAGTTTGGTATTCTTTCGTGAATTTATGTGAGTTAATTATAAGCCTATTCTCCCTTCGCTTGTTAATAAATTTATCTGCAATAAATAAGGTTGTACGATTTAAAAGGTTACTTAGCTTCTAGCCCAAGATCGTTTAAAAGTTGCTCGGTACGGATTAGAGTTCATAGCCAAGGCATAACTTATAGAAGCGGGATGCGAAGATTGGCGAGTCCGAAAAGGTCCTAACAAGGCATGAGGGCTACATTTTGTTGCTAAAGATCCCAAGTGATGTGAAGAATCACTTATCGAAAATCAATATGAAGGATCGAGACACACGACGAAAAGCAAGTACTCCCAAAAGATCATGGAGAAGTCTATCCAAAAAGGCCCTAACAAGGTATGAGGATAAATAGATCCAAGTCCTAAAAGGAGGCGGATCGTTGTATATCAAAGTCCAAAATAAAGATTGGAGAAAAATGAAGAAGTCGTGGTCCAAGTATGAAGAATCTCTCAAAACTTCAAGTGAAGAAATTCCTATTATGAAGAGAAGGCCATTATTTCATGAACGTCTCTCAAGATTTGAAGTATGAAGTCACTGCCAAATATCGGTCCGAGAAAGGTCTCAAATCGCGAAGCGAGTTATGCCAATATATGAACTTTATGAGGTCCCGAGAAGCAGTTTTAAAAGATCTTGTCCTTTAGCTAACTATTGATTAAATCGTTAACTTTATTTTCAGCCTAAATAACTATCGAAATAAGTTAACAATGCATCCTCGTGATCATTCAAGACAATAATAACATATAAGAGATACACCTAGGAATAAGGGAGTCTAAGTGAATAATTGACCCACATAAGTTCGTGTTAGTTTACTAACTTATAATAACAATGATCTCGTTTTTATGCTTGGTTTGGAGAAAGTAAAAACTTGAGGATGATGATTATTCATGACATTTCCAAAACCCAAGGTATGTATTTGATTTCTTTACTTTGAATGTTTATAGTTTTCTATCTCTTTCATAAAGGCCAACATGGATTGATTATGATGAAAAATGTAATCGTGCTTTGTAACTAATGCATTGCATGAGGACATTGCAATGGTCAAGTGTAGGAGATTTGATAGGTGTGAAAACACCCATCTTTTTACCACTTAATTACAATAATAACCGAGCCAAAACGTGTATTTTATGTCGTAAATGTCGTAATTATGCGTGGTTTGTGTTTTTGTTGTGATTTAGGACGAAAAGGTGAAAAGTGGAGAAAACACGGGCATTCACGTGCTTTTGTTGAAGAAAACGACAAAAGACGAAGTCAAGAGATCAAGAGTGCAAAAAGAACGGAAGTCCAAGGCCTATTCTGAAGATTTATCGAAGAACAAGTCTAAAGACGGAAGTTTAATAAAGCCGAAGAACTCGAGTCTAATAAATAAAGAAATTATAAGACGAGTTTAATTAATCCCGAGACAAAGTCGATAAAGTCGAAGAACTTAAAAGAACGAGAAGACGTGAAGAAAGAAAGAAAGAGGAGGCAACACATGCACCTCCCCATTTTCCTATAAAGACCCTCCTAAACTCATTCAGGAGGGTTGGTTAGTTTTAGTTTTAGAGTAGTTTTCCTTTCATTTTTTGTAGGAGATTTTAGAGAGAGAAAGTGACAGTTTCTCTCACTAGAATCCCAATCTTTTATCTTCCTTTCATGTTCTAAATCAAACCTTTATCTTTGATAGTTTAATTCTTGTCTTAATCTTGATCTTACTCTACCTTTCTTAGCTCTCATTCACTTTAATCCGAGTTTTCTACACGTATTGTTTTAATTTGATGATTGATTTATTAAAAAGTTTATCTTTTTATTAATCTTTAAGTTTTCATATGGAATGAGCTATAAGTTTGACATGCTTATTGGCTTATTTTGTGTCTAGCTTATTTGCTTTTTAGTTTTCTTAAAAAGTTAGTCTTTTTAAAGTTTTCTTATTTCGTATTTTAAAAAAGTTTTCAAATTTATGCTTATTGATCTTTTAATGTTTGATTTTTATAGCTTAAAGTGTTTTAGTGCTTATTGTGTTAATTCTTATTTTTGATTAAGTGCTTTTTAGTTAATTTTTATAAAAAGTTGTTTTTAAATATTTTTTATTATTTAGTATTTTTAAAAGTTTTTAAATTTTGGTCTATTAGCTTTTTCTTAAATTTGATTTAGTTAAATTTTTAGATAAGTGCTTATTTGGTATTTGCTTATTTGCTTATTGTTGCCATCATATTGTTTAAGGGTTTTACCAGTACGATCAAGTAAGTGTGATCGCATAAACCCTAGGGTTTCTACTTGCGATCCATTGCTTCGATCACCCAGTACGATCGTCACTACGATCACACTCCATAATCCTCACCACGGTCACTTGTTGCGATCGTACGATCATAGAGTGCGATCCGTGGGTACGATCCATGTTTACAATCTTTGGTTACGATCTGATGTTGCGATCCATGTTACGATGGCATCAACATGCATAATAAGATAGAAATGTAAATAGGAGTACGATGGAAATGTTACAACAGAGTACGATCAAATGTCCAGCATGCATGCATGCTTAATGATTTAGCGCTAAAATGAGCAGCTAGGCTGGCTGCTTCCAGCAGCTAGCCTGCCTGCTTGTTTATTTAATAGTATTGTTCCGTAATTGTTTAGTTTTATCTGAAAGTTGTTCCGATATTATTTTTGAAAGTTACGTATTTTTAGTTGAATTTTTCGTCTAATTTTAAAATTAATATTTTTTCGTAAAGTTCAAGTTTTATCTTTTATTTAGTTCCCGCTTTAGGTTTTGCCTCGTTTAGCTTTAAAATACCATTTTAGTTTTGTTCTCTCCTTTTTCATTTAGTAAACTTTATTTTCGAGTCGATAGTTAATTTCGTCTTTTAGATTTATTTTTATTAATTGTTTCGCTTTAAATTACGTTTTATTATTTGTTTTAATATTCGTTTTAATATCGTTTTAACTTTTAGTTTTTAATATTCACCTTGTTTTACTTTTACTATTTGTACTTGTCTTTAGTTTGTTTTTAAATACTTTTCGCATTTACTTTTTAATTAGTTATAGATAATCAACTTCCCTTTTTCTTAACCAAAAACAATTGAGTCACACATTTAACCGGAAATCAATTCGTTAAGACACCGAGAAAACGAACTCTTTTTCAACTAGTAAAATATCTTTATTAATGACGATGAGAGTCCTATTTCTTGGAACGATGAGAATTCTATTCCGTCGCCCGACTTGCCGGCTCTGGAGCCTAAGGATTCACCCATCCTAGGGGATGAGGATCTTAGCACAATTCCTGCAAAGGAATCCGACGAATTCAATACGTCTAGTGCTGATAACCTTGTCCCAATTCCAAGTGAATCTGAGTTGACATCCGACAGTGACGATGAGTATGATGCACTTTCTTCTGATGATGTTCCTTCCACCAATACTTTGGGAGAGGATTCTTTGGCTTTCTTTAATCCTCTTTTTGATCAAGATGATGATTTTACTTCTAGTGATGACGAGTCACTATCTGATGAAGACGTTCCGAAGGAAACTTTCAAGATTTATTCGAACCCTTTATTTGATTTTGATGACGCTTACATATCTAGCGAGGTGAATCCTCTCTTTGACGAAGGGATTGAGGACATTGATAGCTCTGATTCTCCTACTATTGATGAGCATACTTTGTTAGCCATGCCCCCTTCTATCGTAGAGGTGGAGAGTTCTGACTCTACTGCAAAAGTTCCGCAGGTGGAAGGTAATTCTTCTCTTACTTCTCCTACTATATTGCCCCCTCATCCTACTGAATGCACGCCCAAGCGGGTGATGTATCAATTTCACTCTCCGGGAAATGAGGATGAGTGCTTTGACCCGGGAGGTGACAATGACCATTCTATGATTAATAACCTTACGGCTTTGCCAATTGGTCAGCATCCATTGTCTTTGGAGGATGACAATGTGATTCCTTTACCCACCCCACCTCCCGTGGATCAAGATTTCACATACTTCTCGTATGTTGAAAGGACCTTCCTACCATTCAAGACTTATCCTCATGCCTCTCCTTTGTTATATTCCTCCGGGAACGAGGACAAGGTCTTTGATCCCGGTATTACATTTGAGGCTTCCCCATGGACCATTTAATTCGGGGACGAGTCAGGCTCGTGACTCGGTTAACAAAAACAAGCGCTTCTCAGGAGGCAACCCAACTATCTATCTATCTTTTTCTTTGTTTTTACCTTAAGTGTAGGGGGAGACCCGTTGGTGTTTGCTATTTCCTCTCTTCTACTATTCAGGGATTCGAGCTTCAAAGACACACTCTTGATGACTTTTGACGAACCGTGATTCCGTGTTCCCATTTTCCCGGTTCTATCCTAAACTCTTTTTGATTCTCTATTTTATATTTTCCAATATTAAAATACGAATATCTTTAGTTGTCTCTTCCTTAGCGAGATTTAAACAAAGTGCACAATGTCCTAAGTGTAGGGGAGTTTACTCCCACATGCTTAAACATTAAGGGCAATGTTTATATTAAGTGTAGGGGGGACTTCTATCGAAGTTAAGTGGCCCTTTTCCTTGTATTTGTCCTCATTTTAACCGGAAAATCAATTTTTCGACATTTTTCAAAATTTTTGATCTATTTTGGCCTATTAGTTTTTACCTTTGTATAGTTATTTTCTTTCCTTGCTAGAATAAATCTTTAATAAAGTGGTTTTAATTTTCAAACGTTGTGAATCTTTTGACTCAACCCGAGTTTACTTATCTAAGTTTACTCTAGCTAGTATCCTTAACGTGTTTAAGTCAAGTTTTGATAGGCTTTTATATAGGGAGCTATAAAACGCGAAAGTCTTAACTCCCACGCGGGTTAAGAACAAGAACTTTTCGCAAGTTCCTATAATTGATCCTAGAGAGTCGTTTATCAAGGGAACTTTAAAATGCGATTTCTAAACTTGAAAAAGTCTAAGAGTTTGCAAGATCCTATAGACGACTCGAAAACCCAAAGCTTTGATTTAATAGGCTAAGCATCCACGAGTCTCATTCCTTGAGATTTTAAACTATGGAGAATGAGAGATGATATAGCCAATTATAAGTTTGGTATTCTTTCGTGAATTTATGTGAGTTAATTAAAAGCCTATTCTCCCATCGCTTGCTAATAAATTTATCTGCAATAAATAAGGTTGTACGATTTGAAAAGTTCTTAGCTTCTAGCCCAAGATCGTTTAAAATTTGCTCGGTATGGATTAGAGTTCATAGCCAAGGCATAACTTATTGAAGCGGGATGCAAAGATTGGCGAGTCCAAAAAGGTCCTAACAAGACATGAGGGCTATATTTTGTGCTAAAGATCCAAAGTGATTTGAAGAATCATTTATCAAAGATCAAAGTGAAGGATCGAGACACACGACGAAAGGCAAATACCTCCCAAAAGTCATGGAGAAGTCTATCCGAAAAGGCCCTAACAAGGTATGAGGACAAATAGATCCAAGTCCAAAAAGGAGGCGGATCGTTGTATATCAAAATCCCAAATAAAGATTGGAGAAAAATGAAGAAGTCGTGGTCCATATATGAAGAATCTCTCAAAATTTCAAGTGAAGAAATTCCTATTCTGAAGAGAAGACCATTATTTCATGAATGTCTCTCAAGGTTTGAAGTATGAAGTCGCTGCCAAATATCGGTCCGAGAAAGGTCTCAAATCGCGAAGCGAGTTATGCCAAGATATGAACTTTATGAGGTCCCGAGAAGCAGTTTTAAAAGATTTTGTCCTTTAGCTAACTATTGATTAAATCGTTCACTTTATTTTCGGACTAAATAACTATCGAAATAAGTTAACAATGAATCCTCGTGATCATTCAAGACAATAATAAAATATAAGAGATACACCTAGGAATAAGGGAGTCTAAGTGAATAATTGGCCCACATGAGTTCGTGTTAGTTTGCTAACTTATAATAACAATGATCTCGTTTTTAAGCTTGGTTTGGAGAAAGTGAAAACTTGAGGATGATGATTATTCATGACATTTCCAAAACCCGAAGGTATGATTTTGATTTCTTTACTTGTTTTGTTATTTTGTATTTCTTTAATAAATGCCAATGTGGATTGATTATCATGAAAAGTGTAATCGTGCTTTGTAACTAATGCATTGCATGAGGACATTGCAATGGTCAAGTGTAGGGGATTTGATAGGTGTGTAAACACCCATCCTTTTTACCACTTAATTACAATAATAACCGAGCCAAAACGTGTATTTAATGTCATTTATGTCGGAATTTGTAATGACCCGAACTTGACGTCATTATTTTATCCTAACTTTGTAACGGATTTTGAATTCCTAAGTAATGGTAAGTATTGGATTGTTTGACGGCTTACGTTGAAACCGGTGATTGAGCCTTTATTTGATGCTTTGACGAATGGAATTTATCCGATAAATAATCGAGAAGACGACGAATGCCATATTTTAGCCGTGAGAGCTATTAATTCTACTTTCATTATTTTTCGACTTATGGTCATATTTGGTTGAAAACGAGTCGAAAGCGTTTTCTTATAATTCGTTATGCATTAATTGAATTATCGGGCTCGAGATTTAATTATAATGACTCTTAGTTGGTAAAAACCGAGCCGAAGCTCTTTTGTCTTGGTTCGTACCCATGGCGCAACACTAAACCAAACACACCTTTATTTTATTTTTATGAATTGTCTAGCAAAACTTGTTGCCATACACCCCTTTTATTTCACTACTAGCATTACTTAAATAAAACACACACTTACCATATTTTGAGAAAAAAAATAGCTGTTAGTCTTTCTTCCTCTCTGGTTCGACACAGCAACAACAACCATCATCACTAACATCAATTTTTCTTCACCAAGTCACAATTAAATCATCCAAAATCATTCAACTATCATCCCTAAACAAATCCCACCATCAATTTAACATGATTCATGTGTTTTAGAAAAATCAAAGTTTTCAAGAAATCATCAATGGTGGTGTAATCCGAATTTTATGCTTGGGATATATTAAGGGTTGATAAATATTGCTAAAATCAAGTGGGTATTATAAAAATCAAAATTTTTGACCCTCTATTGGTGTTGGATATAGCCGGGTGCAACCCAAGAACCTACTAGGGTTACTTGATTTTGATCATCTTGATATTTGTAAGTTTTTGTTAGTCTTTTGCTTATTTTTTTTTATACATTGGGTCAATTATGTATGTGCATGTAGTTTGATCATGTTTAAGAATCCATAGGAATGAATATATGTTAGTGTTTTGAAGTTCTTGATGATTCAAGTTGATTGGTGTTGATGTTAGGATAGTTTGGTTGTGTTGAAATTGATTTTGGCGATGAGAATTGTTGATTTGAGGGGTTGAGAGATACCTAAATTTGGGCAGAAAGTTTTTGATTATTTCGGTAAACTGAAAGTGTTCTAAAATGATTTTCAGTTTTGGAATATGTTAGGCGTCGTCCATACGAACGTTTCAATGTATGGCACGACTCTTAGCTCTCAAAAATGAAGTTTTGGCGTCTAATTGAAAGTTGTAAAAGTTAAAAATCAGATTTTACATTATAGAATAAATTAACTGCTGTGCAGAATCTGCAGGGGCAAAATCGTCCATTTCTGGTCCGTTTCAGGGTTCGAGTAAAACTGTTAAGTTGTTTAAAATGTCATTTTACGTCTACAGCGAGGAAAGTGGTCTTGAAACTGAACATTTAGGGGTCTTCTAGCTAATTTAAAACCTGCGTTTTTTCTAAAAATCGTCGTTTTTGACAGATCTGATGCGAGGAGTAAATCTGTCATTTCTGGTCCGTTTCAGTGTTCGAGTAACACTGTGAAGTTGTTTAAAATGTCATTTTACGTCTACTGCGAGGAAAGTGGTCTTGAAACTGAACATTTAGGGGTCTTCTAACTAATTTAAAACCTGCGTTTTTTCTAAAAATCCTCGTTTTTTACAGATCTGACACGAGGGGTAAATCTGTCATTTCTGGTCCGTTTCAGTGTTCGAGTAAAACTGTGAAGTTGTTTAAAATGTCATTTTACGTCTACCTCGAGGAAAGTTGTCTTGAACTGAACATTTAGGGGTCTTCTAGCTAATTTAAAACCTGCGTTTTTTCTAAAAATCGTCGTTTTTGACAGATCTGATGCGAGGGGTAAATCTGTCATTTCTGGTCCGTTTCAGGGTTCGAGTAAAACTGTGAAGTTGTTTAAAATGTCATTTTACGTCTACCGCGAGGAAAGTGGTCTTGAAACTGAACATTTAGGGGTCTTCTAGCTAATTTAAAACCTGCGTTTTTTCTAAAAATCGTCGTTTTGACAGATCTGATGCGAGGGGTAAATCGGTCATTTTTGGTCCGTTTCGGCCTTCGGCCGAAACACGAAAGTTGTTTAGAATATTGTTTTACCTTTACCGCGAGGGAATCAGACCTGAAAACGAGTAGCAATGGGGTAAAAGTTAAAAGTAAAATCTGAAATTTTAACGTCAAAATTGTAATTTCGCGCAAAACTTGCAAGGGCATTTTGGTCCGTTTTTGTTGCGTTTCAGGTCTCGGGTATAACTAGAAAGTTGTCCGAAATGTCGTTTTGCATCAAAATTCTTCAGTTTTTAATCATGAAAATGTCGTTCAGTTGGTCAATTAATCGGGTCAGACCTGAAGGTCAAAGACGACTAGAAAAGTCAAAGTTGGCCAGAAAGTCAAAGTTGTCAAATTTTTTTAAGTATGCATTTTTATTAGATTTTTGGACATGGATTCTTAAGCATTGGTTTGTAATACATGTTAATACATATATATACAAGTGTAAAATATCATTTTCCGTGTTATATTATTTTGAATGTGAAATTAAGTACACGCAACTATTATAGGTCGTGGTTGATTCGTCGGCATTCGTCTACTCGTCTCGTAGAACTTATTGTTTCTTACTTCTTATCAAGGTAAGTCTATAGCCTCGCTTTATACTATCTTGTAAATTATTTTTTTAAACCCGCGAGGGGGAATACATGCTTGTTTTTATAAAAGGAACACAAGTTGTTTTCGGTATACTTGACCCGAATATGATGATAAATGCCTAAGTACCATTGTCTTATGAAGTCCCTAAATTTCATGTGCTGTTAATTGCCTTGCGAGGTAAACGCTAATACATATGGTAGATCTATTTGAGTTTGACAAACCTTATCCTAGGGTATGTATCCTTGTGAGCACCTGAAAGGGATATTATGTATAAGAGGTCGCTGGTATATGACAATATTACCTTTCAGTAGGGGCGCCGTAAGTGAGACGGTTTGACGTGTTGGTTAAGGTTCAGTAGCATGAGCTTAAGGCATTTATCGATATATATATATGACTTATCTGTATGATAAGCTTGAGATGATTAAAAATTCTTGTGTTCAAATGATGATTTGTAAAACCTATAGACTTGCTCAACCTTTGTGTTGATGATTTTTAGCATGTATTTCAGGTAATCAAGATGGATAGCAGCGGAGCATGCAGGGAGGAAGTTGGTGCTTACTTGTCTAAACTTTATATTATTTTTTTCCATCCTTTGAAGTGAATAAATGACTTTTAAGTCTTTGATTAATGTATTGGGATTGGTAACGGTTTTTGGGACCAACGCTACTCTGATTTTATATATAATGGGATGGGAAACTTTTTGGACAAGATTTTATATTAACTTAACGTCTCTTTTGAGGTCGTTGTCTATGATTGTGTGCGATGTGCTATTAGTAGCACCCCAAAGTGGTATTCCGCTGCGTGGTAATTTGGGGGTGTTACAGATTGGTATCAGAGCCACAAGTTATAGAGAACTAGGTCGATTTTTAAAATGTCCTAAACTATAACTTTTGGTGTGTTTTAAAAAGGTTTTAAGCATGCAACTACTCCGCATGGCTCCGGTAAGGCTATTCTTGTATTACTTTTATTGATTGTCATTATGTGAAACTATGTGTATGTAGGAATGGTAATATGTATATGTATGAATATACTATGGTATTTAAAGACATTGCACGCGAAGCAATGGTCTTTGAACGATTGTCGTACATTTTATAATACGATTTTGTATCGGATTTGGTTTCACTGCCAATCATCAATCTTGATAATTATGTATTATCTGAATACGAGTGTGAAACTCGTTTGATACTTTGAGTATGTATATATGGTTTTGGTAACCTATCGCATATCGACTTGTTTAAGTTCGATTGTTATCATCGTATCGTGATGTGCCATTTTTGGACATCTCGTTTCGAAACGTAATTGATAAATGCGATGTTCGTGTTTTCGATACTACTTATGATTTTGAAGAATCATTTATTCGAGGCGATATCTTCTATGTAATGCGACGTGTGATTTGATTATATATGACTACGTTTTATTGGCGAAAAGGAGGATGCCAATGTTGAACTTAAGATATATATATCCTAATCAAATATATATAGTTTGGGTACAACAATGATATGCTCGTAGTAGTCATTCGGTTGAGTGACTTATTATTGTGTATCTAAATGGAATGGGACATTTAGATATATAGATTTTAACTCGCCCAACTAAGAGTCGTTTAAGGTCGTCTTATTTAAATGGATTAGGACATTTGAATAAGAAAATTTTAAACTACTGTACCTTAGATTGTCGTGTTTCCTTATTCAAATGGAATGGGACGTTTGAATACGGAAATCATGATATAAGTTTATTGACACCTTGTATTTACTATGGTATTTGGATACGATATCGTGTTGAGAGGTAGTAATACTTGAGTAGGTTGACTTATAATCGTTTTGTTGAAATGGATTGGGACGCCTTTTCTTTTGAACAAGAAAGTTATAAGTTCCCGAACTGTAAATTTATAAACGCTTGTATACATGAAAGGGGACGCCTTTTGATGTAGACAAGGAGTTATAAATGAGTGGACCCAAGTATGTCTGGCTCGATTTGTAGATGTTTGGTGTGCGTACTCTTCCTTCGAATCGTGTTTCGTTGATATTAATCGTTCAGTGCCGTCGTCATTATGATTATCGTCGATTATCATCTATGTACGAGTAACCCTTTGGACTTCTCTCGAGTTATGATTTATTTCGATGGACCATTTTTAATGTGTCTCGATGATAGCAAACTTTATAAGCAGATTGTTAAGAACCGTTAACCATTTCGAGAATAGGCGACTTGTTTAAGTGTCACCAGGATTTACGCGTGTATTTGTGGATTGATTGAGGATCAAGTTATCAACGGCAACTTATCGTGGATGTGAAGATCTTGTAATTTTACTTACTATTATCAAAGGGTTCATTTAAGATTTACTTGATGATCAACGGTGGGAATCTGTATTTGATGTTTATGTTCGACCTTTTCTTTTTATGTACTTATGTGGTATGTGATCTAGTTAAATGATCGTAAGTTGTGAGAACTTGAGACGGCATTGTCCAATGACGTCCGATCATGGATAACACGTACCATGTAATATCTTTTTGATTTTCAACGGCGATGTTTATTGAGACTCTAATGTGCATGAGCAGAATTGAGATGGTGTCTTTGTATTATCTTTTGAGTAAGGATCCGCGTGTGAGCACCCTCTGATGACGAAATGTTTTTCTTGGCAGTTCTTTTTGATGTGTGTCCATGGCTATCCGGCCAATGGATATCCTTCAATTTGAAACCTTCCTTTTGACTGGACTTACCCGAAAATCCTGTCATCTATTCTTGTCGTCGAATAAGCTTCGTGCAATTCATAAGATTTTCATGTGTCGAGCTTGAAGGAGTGATTGGTGGATAAGGATTTATTCATCCTTTTTGGTGAGATACAACTTGACGATAAGTTGTGTTTTGTAAGAAGGACCAGTGGAGATCGTGGATCAAGGTTCAAGTAGGTTCGTGAGAGTTTCTTTAGAAGAAAGTTCCCTTATCTTTCCTAGTGGTACGCAATACGAGCATGAGGTGAGTCGAGCGCCGGGACGTCGCTCCCTTAAGGAGGTGAGAATGTAATGACCCGAACTTGACGTCATTATTTTATCCTAACTTTGTAACGGATTTTGAATTCCTAAGTAATGGTAAGTATTGGATTGTTTGACGGCTTACGTTGAAACCGGTGATTGAGCCTTTATTTGATGCTTTGACGAATGGAATTTATCCGATAAATAATCGAGAAGACGACGAATGCCATATTTTAGCCGTGAGAGCTATTAATTCTACTTTCATCATTTTTCGACTTATGGTCGTATTTGGTTGAAAACGAGTCGAAAGCGTTTTCTTATAATTCGTTATGCATTAATTTAATTATCGGGCTCGAGATTTAATTATAATGACTCTTAGTTGGTAAAAACCGAGCCGAAGCTCTTTTGTCTTGGTTCGTACCCGTGGCGCAACACTAAACCAAACACACCTTTATTTTATTTTTATGAATTGTCTAGCAAAACTTGTTGCCAAACACCCCTTTTATTCTCACTACTAGCATTACTTAAATAAAACATACACTTACCATATTTTGAGAAAAAAAAATAGCTGTTAGTCTTTCTTCCTCTCTGGTTCGACACAGCAACAACAACCATCATCACTAACATCAATTTTTCTTCACCAAACCACAATTAAATAATCCAAAATCATTCAACTATCATCCCTAAACAAATCCCACCATCAATTTAACATGATTCATGTGTTTTAGAAAAATCAAAGTTTTCAAGAAATCATCAATGGTGGTGTAATCCGAATTTTATGCTTGGGATATATTAAGGGTTGATAAATATTGCTAAAATCAAGTGGGTATTATAAAAATCAAAATTTTTGATCCTCTATTGGTGTTGGATATAGCCGGGTGCAACCAAGAACCTACTAGGGTTACTTGATTTTGATCATCTTGATATTTGTATGTTTTTGTTAGTCTTTTGCTTATTTTATTTTTTATATACATTGGGTCAATTATGTATGTGCATGTAGTTTGATCATGTTTAAGAATCCATAGGAATGAATATATGTTAGTGTTTTGAAGTTCTTGATGATTATAGTTGATTGGTGTTGATGTTAGGATAGTTTGGTTGTGTTGAAATTGATTTTGGCGATGAGAATTGTTGATTTGAGGGGTTGAGAGATACCTAAATTTGGGCAGAAAGTTTTTTATTATTTCGGTAAACTGAAAGTGTTCTAAAATGATTTTCAGTTTTGGAATATGTTAGGCGTCGTCCATACGAACGTTTCGATGTATGGCACGACTCTTAGCTCTCAAAAATGAAGTTTTGGTGTCTAATTGAAAGTTGTAAAAGTTAAAAATCAGATTTTACATTATAGAATAAATTAACTGCTGTGCAGAATCTGCAGGGGCAAAATCGTCCATTTCTGGTCCGTTTCAGGGTTCGAGTAAAACTGTGAATTTGTTTAAAATGTCATTTTACGTCTACCGCGAGGAAAGTGGTATTGAAACTGAACATTTAGGGGTCTTCTAGCTAATTTAAAACCTGCGTTTTTTCTAAAAATCGTCGTTTTTGACAGATCTGATGCGAGGGGTAAATCTGTCATTTCTGGTCCGTTTTAGTGTTCGAGTAAAACTGTGAAGTTGTTTAAAATGTCATTTTACGTCTACCGCGAGGAAAGTGGTCTTGAAACTGAACATTTAGGGGTCTTCTAGCTAATTTAAAACCTGCGTTTTTTCTAAAAATCGTCGTTTTTGACAGATCTGATGCGAGGGGTAAATCTGTCATTTCTGGTCCGTTTCAGTGTTCGAGTAAAACTGTGAAGTTATTTAAAATGTCATTTTACGTCTACCGCTAGGAAAGTGGTCTTGAAACTGAACATTTAGGGGTCTTCTAGATAATTTAAAACCTGCGTTTTTTCTAAAAATCGTCGTTTTTGACAGATCTGATGCGAGGGGTAAATCTGTCATTTCTGGTCCGTTTCAGGGTTCGAGTAAAACTATGAAGTTGTTTAAAATGTAATTTTACGTCTACCGCGAGGAAAGTGGTCTTGAAACTGAACATTTAGGGGTCTTCTAGCTAATTTAAAACCTGCGTTTTTTTCTAAAAATCGTCGTTTTTGACAGATCTGATGCGAGGGGTAAATCGGTCATTTTTGGTCCGTTTCGGCCTTCGGCCGAAACACGAAAGTTGTTTAGAATATTGTTTTACCTTTAACGCGAGGGAATCAGACCTGAAAACGAGTAGCAATGGGGTAAAAGTTAAAAGTAAAATCTGAAATTTTAACGTCAAAATTGTAATTTCGCGCAAAACTTGCAAGGGCATTTTGGTCCGTTTTTGTTGAGTTTCAGGTCTCGGGTATAACTAGAAAGTTGTCCGAAATGTCGTTTTGCATCAAAATGCTTTAGTTTTTAATCATGAAAATGTCGTTCAGTTGGTCAATTAATCGGGTCAGACCTGAAGGTCAAAGACGACTAGAAAAGTCAAAGTTGGCCAGAAAGTCAAAGTTGTCAAATTTTTTTAAGTATGCATTTTTATTAGATTTTTGGACATGGATTCTTAAGCATTGGTTTGTAATACATGTTAATACATATATATACAAGTGTAAAATATTATTTTCCGTGTTATATTATTTTGAATGTGAAATTAAGT
The DNA here is from genome assembly GCA_025667525.1 of Glebionis coronaria. Classification (NCBI taxonomy): domain Eukaryota; kingdom Viridiplantae; phylum Streptophyta; class Magnoliopsida; order Asterales; family Asteraceae; genus Glebionis; species Glebionis coronaria. Next base: position 221,074,123 of record CM046882.1, on the reverse strand, counting down.
ACACGCAACTATTATAGGTCGTGGTTGATTCGTCGGCATTCGTCTACTTGTCTCGCAGAACCTATTGTTTCTTACTTCTTATCAAGGTAAGTCTATAGCCTCGCTTTATACTATCTTGTAAATGATTTTTTTTAAACCCGCGAGGGGGAATACATGCTTGTTTTTATAAAAGGAACACAAGTTGTTTTCGGTATGCTTGACCCGAATATGATTATAAATGCCTAAGTACCATTGTCTTATGAAGTCCCTGAATTTCATGTGCTGTTAATTGCCTTGCGAGGTAAAAGCTAATACATATGGTAGATCTATTTGAGTTTGACAAACCTTATCCTAGGGTATGTGTCCTTGTGAGCACCTGAAAGGGATATTATGTATAAGAGGTCGCTGGTATATGACAATATTACCTTTCAGTAGGGGCGCCGTAAGTGAGACGGTTTGACGTGTTGGTTAAGGTTCAGTAGCATGAGCTTAAGGCATTTATCGATATATATATGACTTATCTGTGTGATAAGCTTGAGATGATTAAAAATTCTTGTGTTCAAATGATGATTTGTAAAACCTATAGACTTGCTCAACCTTTGTGTTGATGATTTTTAGCATGTATTTCAGGTAATCAAGATGGATAGCAGCGGAGCATGCAGGGAGGAAGTTGGTGCTTACTTGTCTAAACTTTATATTATTTTTTTCCATCCTTTGAAGTGAATAAATGACTTTTAAGTCTTTGATTAATGTATTGGGATTGGTAACGGTTTTTGGGACCAACGCTACTCTGATTTTATATATAATGGGATGGGAAACTTTTTGGACAAGATTTTATATTAACTTAACGTCTCTTTTGAGGTCGTTGTCTATGATTGTGTGCGATGTGCTATTAGTAGCACCCCCAAAGTGGTATTCCGCTGCGTGGTAATTTGGGGGTGTTACAGAATTATGCGTGGTTTGTGTTTTTGTTGTGATTTAGGACGAAAAGGTGAAAAGTGGAGAAAACACGGGCATTCACAGGCTTTTATCGAAGAAATAGACGAAAGACGAAGTCAATAAGTCAAGAGTGCAAAAAGAACGGAAGTCCAAGACCAATTCTGAAGATTTATCGAAGACAAAGTCAAAAGACGGAAGTTTACTAAAAGACGAAGAACTCAAGTCTAATTTATTGAAGAATTAAAAGAAGAGTTTAAAGAAATCCCGAGACAAAGTCATTAAAGTACAAGATTTAAGAAGATTAAAGGAAAGAAGAAAGAGGGGAGGAAGCTTCCTAAGCACCTCCCTAATCTCCACTATAAATAGGCCATTAGTGTTTTCATTTCATTTTGTTGGCTAGTTTGACAAACTATGCTCTTCCATTTTAATTACTTGCACATTTAAATACATGTCATTTACTTAATTGTCAAATTTAAATACTTGTCTTGCCCCTTAAATTTCTTTAATTTCAAGTAAGTTTCCTTTTAATTCTTGTCAATCTTTATTTTTATTGTTTGATCTCCTATCTACCTTTCTTTAATCTTTATGGTTTATGGTTTATGTTCATGTTCTTGAGTTTTATTTGATTTAGATAAGTGGGTTTTGATTATTTTGATTAGTTTTGTTAGTTTTATTGATTTGGTTTGTTTGATTATCATTAGTAGATGTTTATTGATTAGTTTGATTTAATCTTGTGGTTGATTTAGATTAGATTTATTTAGATTCGTGTTGTTCTTGTGTTCCTTGTTCTTCGTTGTGTTACTGTATTCCCAGGAACATTCCGGATCAAGCCCAGACATTCCGAGTGAAGGTGTTTGTTGAAGAAGTTCCGGATCAAGGGCGTTCATCCGAAATAAGTGACATATTCCGGATCAGCCTGTCATTCCGAATCAACCAGACATTCCGGATCAAGGGTGTAGCCAAACCGTTCATCCGGAATATTGAACATTCCGGATCAATCTTGTTTATTCGGAATAATTTAACATTCCGGATCAAACCTTTCATCCGGAATACTAAATATTCCGGATCAAAGAGTTCTATTCGGAATAAGTAATTATTCCGGATCAAGGTTTTCATCCGGAATATTTTACATTCCGGATCAAGGAAGATATTCCGGATTAACTTGTTCATTCGGAATATTTTAATATTCCGGATCAATGCTTTATTCCGAATCAAGACTTTATTCCGGATAAGTGACATATTCCGGATAAAGGATTTATTCCGGATCAAGGGTTTTGGTGAATAGTCCAAGTGAAGAAGAATCATTCCGAACGAAGGTGACATTCCGGATTAGTGATTATTCCGAACGAAGGATTATTCCGGGTGAGTTGTTTTCAGGTTCTTTTTAGTTTCTGTTTTAAATTCTTTAATTTTCAAGCTTTACTTTTCCCTCCTTTTTACTTAGTTGCACTTTAAGTTTATTTGCCTTAGATTTATTTTAGCCTTGCCTTAGTTTTAAGTTTTAGTTGCGTTTTAAGTTTGCCTTAGATAGTTTTAAGTTTGCGTTATTTACGTTTAGTGCCTTTTAATTTTCGTCACGCTTTTGAATACTTGTCATTTATTTTAAATTAGATTTAGATTTACTTTAACGTCATTTTAATTTAATTGTTTTGCACCATTTATTTTAAAAACAACCAAAAACATTTTGTTTCACCAAAAACAATTGAGTCGTACTTTGAACCGGAAATCAATTCGAAGAGATACCGAGAAACGAACAATTGAACCTAGCAAAATCATTGTATCACTACATAACATAAGTTTAATAAAAAACGTTTAGTAAACTTTTGGTGAGACTAAAATGTCATCATATATTTGCAAGTTGAGGTATTGGTTAAACCAATTTAAGATTTTACACACAACTAAATTCACACCGTACTTTTTCTAGAACTTAGCTAAAGCACAAAGAAATAACCTTATTCATTGTGTTTCGGATGTGAATTAATGCAGTTAAATCAACCTTAAAGAATTATACAAATAACAACCGTAGGTAATTCCAATTTTGACGCACAGGCGAGCCGGGAATTTGGTCAGCGCTGAAGCATAACACCTCCTTCCTTAACCGGGTACATGACCAGCGGTGCGTTATACCCACTTTATAGTTTGCCAAAATTGAGTAGGTCGTTAAGTTGTTATTGCAATTCTAATCAACATAAATCATATGTAATTTAGACCTCAAAACAATTCATTAATTTTGATAAGATTTAGTCAATATTATTTTTCTTAAACAAATTACCCTTGTTTACAACATACAATAAAAAACGCATGAAAACAAGTAGTACAAAAAAAAACTAAATCAAATAGCCACATGCATAACAATTTATTCAAAGAACATCAAATATAGGGTTTTTATAAACATAAAAAGTCTTCCCTAATTTTAAAACTTTGAATCAAATAAAGCAAATAGCACTCAAAATTATATGATCCTTAAAAAACATGCATGTTTATTACGGATCTCCCACATTCTCTTAACAATTAAAAAACTACGGATCGTAACCACACATGACATAACAATTAATTCATGCAAAACATCTAAAGTCAATTACCATGTATTTTTAGGGTTTACAAAAAAAATTTATAAAAAATTTGGCAGATCTGATTTTAAAAAAACAATAAAAAAGAAAAACCCTAATTTTTATAAAACCTAAAAAACAACATGTAATTTTTAAAACAAATCAATATTAGTTAAAAAACTTTAGATCTTGATAATTATAATCATGTTAAAACTGCTCTCGATGCCGCTGAAGGTTTATATAGTTCATAACAATTAGTTAAAACGCTAATATGGATCAGAGCACATACAGCGGAAGCAAACTAACAAGATCATAATTTAACACAATTATAATTAACCAAGATTAGGGTTACATACCTTTATCCTAGCAAGATCTACAAGACAACGGAACGGTCACCGGTAAAGATAGATCACAAACACCACCAGGATATAGTCTAAAGCAAGACTATATCACGATCTTGTACACACATAATACGGCGAGTTAATCGTGAGTCTAGCACGAACAAACCAAGCTTCCAAGTCTATGGAGGATCTACCCAACAACCCTAGAGAGGGGCTAGGACTAGATCTATAAAAATAGAAAAGTTGAAAACCAAGAACCCTAATTAAAGATGTGTTTGGCCGGCGGTTTAAGAGCAAAAGAAAGAGAGGAGTCAAAAAATTATGAAAGCCTTGGTTTGTTTATATAGACCTTGGAAAAACTTTTCCTCTAAGGTTAAACAAATTTTAGGAAACAAAATCTTTTCCCCATCCTTTTGTCTCTCTTTGGCCGGAGGTTAACAAGCCCAAGAAGAGGCTTCCGGAACTTTTCCGACTCCTTCTTTTAGCTTCTATTCGATTTCCATAACGGTCGTTTAATACTTAACTTTTAATTATTAACGATCGTTAGTTTAAGCTTTGGTTTGATTTAATAAATATAATAAATATATTTAATAAATAAATTAACCCTTTACGTAATGTGTGCAAGCCCGTGATCTCGGAGTTCGATCCTATCACACGACTATCGATTTTAAGTCCATAAACTTTCAAGCTCCACGCCACACTTGCCTTAAATTACAAACACCTAAATGACAGTAAAATCACCAAATTACTAGTAACCTTGGTTTAAAAATGCTTTTTGCGATTCATTGCGCTAAAGGTCCTAAAAGTTATTGCGTAATGCGTGATGCGATTGCGAGCGCAATTTGGATGCGATGCGTTTAGTATAAAATAAAGTAAAAAAATTATTTAGAAATAGTATAGTCTATCAAGTACAAAGTATGTGAAATAAAGTTACAAAATAAGTTACTAACATATTGAGATTCGTCCTATAATCCCTTTGTAACACAAATAAGTTGAAAGTAAAGCTTGAAAAAAACACTTAGTAAACGCAAGGTACTATATTTTCGTTATTGTGTTTGTTTTAGGTGTTTTTTTAACAAGTTTATCTTTAACGATCCATTAAAATACGTATGTATCTTTTATATGCTTAAAATTTAACAAAAATGACATACGTACTAAATTGCGACAATTGCTACCATTGCTAGCATTACACAAATGCGGTAAATTGCGGTTTAATGCGAACACAATCTGGGATGGCAATGCATTAGGCACCTCGTTGCGAAATTTTAAATGCAACGCATTAATGCGTGCAATTTGCGCAATGATGCGCGCATTTTTAAACAAAGCTAGTAACTATTATTATTAATATTATTGCATTTTTTTCCACAAAATAATAAATCGGGGTCGTCGGTCATACTTAAGCAGCTTATAGTTATTTAAAAGCATAAGGTGAATAAGAAGACAGTTATGCTATGCTATGCTATGAATATGAGCATAAAAAGTTATACTTGTAGTTGTGAAGTAATTAATTGAATTAGTAAAAATGTGGGAATAAAATTAGGGTTAAAATGTTACCATTGAGTCAGTCAGTGAGTGATGATGATGGTTGCAACCAAAAAGGTAGACTGATTCTGTTAAGTGACGCGGTTGGAGAATGTTATAAGAATATTTTAAATAGCTTAAGTTACTAGTTCTTTTTCTATAAGTGAAGGTCTTCTAAGTCATTTATGTATTCCGAGAGGAGTTACATGATATTAGCATTATACGCTATATATGTACCCACTTTATTTTATCAGTTAAGATATGAATGACAATACAAGCTTTCTTCCTCTCCAATCCATCTATCTATTCACTGTTTTATATCATCTTAATCATTGTCGGAGTGAATTCTTGATTCTCAGTCCCTCGTTGATTAGGTAAGAGTTAACCATTGAGCTTGTTCTCGATCTTAACTCAGTTGGTGTTGTATCATTGGTATCAAAAGCCATTCCTTCTTCAGATCTGAATCCTAAGTCACCATAGCGATCACTCGGCAAATGTCTCGAAATCAAAACCCACCACCACCACTCAGGTCAGATGTTTCATCGGTGACAAGGCACGATGAACCAGTCGAACACATTCACACAGTTGAATCTCAGGTAATCATAAAAACCATTTTAGAAGATGTTAGTGCTAAGATAGAGATTAATAATAATCAACAAAATAAGAAAATATCTGAGTTAAATGATTTAATGTTGGGTTTATCGGCTCAAATGACCCAAATGATGGCTAACAAAAAAAAACAAAGTGATACACCAGTGAGTAACAACAGATTTGGTTACCACTCTTCGTCTGGATTAGAGGGGTCTAAGTCAAATGGAAATTTCAATTCAAGCCCTAAGTTAGTTGATTTCATTGGAAACCCAAGTCAATACTCGTCAAAGTTGACAAAAACTGAATTTCCACGTTTTGGGGGTGATGAGTTACAAGCTTGGTTATATGAAGTTTAACAGTTCTTTAAATTAGATCAAGTGAATGAAGATACTAAAGTTCCTGGCATGGCATAGGGGGTATATGCAAAATAGGAACGAAGTGAATCCTAGTTGGTCTCAATACGTTAAGGATCTGAAATTTAGATTTGGAGAAACTTTTGATGATACAATGGCGGAATTGGTTGAGTTGAAACAAACAGGAGATGTAACTAAGTACCATGATTTGTTTGATGCTATTATTAGTAGGTTGCAGTTAGCCCCTGGTTATGATCTAAGTTGTTTTGTGCTGGTTTAGAGGAATATATAAAAATATGTTTAGGCAATTCAATCCTGTGGATATCTAACAAGCTTATTCGTTAGATAAAATCCATGAGGTTACTCTAAAGAAACACAAATTAAAAAACTCTCCAAAGGGTCCCTTACTACCCAATCCATCACACATTCATTCAAGAAACACAACTAAACCATTCCTCCAACAAAAAATTTACAAGAAGACCTACCATCAACCACATAATTCACTTAAACCTACTGTGTTCACGGGAAAACCAACTGCAACCTTTAATTCACAATCAAACAAAAGAACTCTTACTCCAGCAGAATTTGATGAAAAAAGAGCTAAAGGATTATGTTTCTTCTGTGATGAGAAGTACGCATTTGGCCATATATGCACGGGAAAGAAACCTCAACTATATCATATGGAATTAGAAGATGAATGTATTGAGGTGATAGAAGAAGAAAAAGAAGAATTACATGAGGATGACACTAATATAGCTCAAATATCAATTCATGCTTTAAAAGGGGTATCGAGTTATAGAACCTTGAGAATTACAGGGTATGTCGGATTAAGAAGAATTCAAATGTTGCTAGATACCGGAAGTACTCATAATTTTATTGCTCTAGCATTGAAGTTTGGTTACATGATTGAGAAGAAAGAACCTGTGGTGGTTAGAGTAGCTGATGGTAATCAATTAGTATGTGATGCCATGATAAAAGATTTTCAATGGAAAATGAAAGGGGAGTTATTCACGTTTGATATGTGTTTGATACCATTAGGAGGTTGTGATGTTGTTTTGAGAATTCAGCGGTTTGAAAGTTTAGGAGGGGTATACTTTGACTTTAAAAGTAGAACTATTCAGTTTGAATGGAAGGGAAATAAAATGATGTTAAGAGGATCTGTGGTTAAACCACTTCAAACGATCGGAGAATCTCAACTAAATAAAATTACACAGGAGAAAGGTGAGTTATCTATGATTCAATTATTTGCTTCTCATGTTGATGATTTATCCCATGCACCTCAGATACACACAACACCAACTAGTACACCCTACCATAATGATATTCAAACGCTTCTAGATCAGTTTTCAACCCTGTTCATTGATCCTAGTCAGTTACCACCATTTAGAGAAGGGTTTGACCATAAAATTATTCTGAGAGAGGTTCTAATCCTGTAAGCTTGAGGCCTTATAGATACCCTTTGCTACAGAAAGATGTAATTGAACAACTCACCAAAGAGTTACTTGATCAAGGGGTGATTCAACCAAGTAGTAGTGCATTTGCTTCACCAGTTGTCTTAGTAAAAAAGAAAGATGGGTGGTGGTGGATGTGTGTGGATTATAGATCGTTGAATAAGGCCACTGTTCTGGACAGATTTCCTATTCCTTTGGTCGAGGAATTGCTGGAGGAATTACATGGTACTCGATACTTCTCAATGATTGATCTCAAGTTAGGTTATTATCAAATCCGAATGACCCTTTCGGATGTGCACAAAACAACTTTTAGAACCCATTGTGGTCATTTTGAATTTTTTTGTCATGCTTTTTGGCCTTATCAATGCACCATCAACGTTTCAAAACCTCATGAATAGCATTTTTCAGCCTTATTTAAGGAAATTTATGCTAGTCTTTTTTGATGATATTTTAATATATAGCCCTAACTGGTCTTCTCATCTAGAGCATTTGGCTATTGTCTTTCAAGTTTTGAAGGAGCATTCTTAATTTGCTAAGATGAGTAAATGTGCATTTGGTGTAACCTCAATCGAGTATCTTGGGCATGTCATATCACATGATGGAGTTGCAACTGATCCTGCAAAGATTAGAGCAGTTGTAGAGTGGCCTATTCCTTCAAATCTTAAACATTTAAGGGGTTTTTTAGGGTTGACGGGATATTATAGAAGATTTGTTCCTAATTATGGTATCCTTGCCAAACCTCTCACTGATTTACTTAAGAAGGATGTATTTCTGTGGGAGAAAAAGCTACACAAGCCTTTTAATTGCTAAAACAGAATATGACCAAACAACCCGTGTTAGCCTTGCCTGATTTCAACTCCACTTTCACCATTGAAACAGATGCTTCAAGCAAGGGTATAGGAGGCATTTTAATGCAAAAGGATCATTCACTAGCCTACATCAGCAAATCTTTGTCACCAAAAAATATTTCACTTTCTACTTACGAAAAGGAATTATTGGCGGTAATCCATGTTGTGCAGAAGTAGAGCCAGTACCTACTGGATAGGCATTTTATTATAAAAACGGACCAGGAAAGTCTCAAGTATTTGTTACAAAACAAGGTGTCTACTCTCTTTCAACAAAAATGGGTTTCTAAGTTGACCGGATTTGACTACGAGATACAATATAAAAAGGGTGTGACAAATAAGGTGGTTGATGGTTTATCAAGAATTAACAGTAATGAGCATATGCAGATGATTGTTACTAATGTAGATTCTAATTTACTTGACTTGATCCAAAAATATTGGGAAGCAGATCCAAACTTACAAACCTTGATTGGGGAACTGTTAAAGGATCTTACTTCCCATTTTTCTTATACTTGGGCCAATCAAGAACTAAGAAGAAAAAATAAGTTGGTGATTGGGAATGACGCAACTTTGAAACAAAATTTTTTTTTTGGTTGCATGATTCACCTCAAGGAGGGCATTTTGGAGTTCAAGCGACTAGCAAAATAATTTTTTCTCTGTTTTACTGGCCAAAGTTGAAGAATGAAGTTACTAGTTATATTAGAAATTGTGAAGTATGTCAAAGGTGTAAAGCAGATTTAGCAGCATAACCAGGGTTGCTTCAACCTCTTCTAATACCAGAAGCTGTTTGGGAGGAAATCTCAATGGATTTCATAGAAGGGTTCCCAGTTTCAAAAGGAAAAAATGCTATTTTTGTTGTAGTTAACAAGTTAAGTAAATATGGGAATTTTTTAACTTTAACCCATCCTTTTTGTGCTATGGATATTGCTCAAGTGTTGTAACACCCCATATGGGTAAAAGGACCGTTACAGGATAATTATGGCGTGAAATCAAAGCAAACAAGGTAAATGTCCTAAAACATTACATGACCATAGGGATAACCGGAATCAACATCGGCTCCCAACATAAACTCATAAACAAAGCATAAAGTAAAAGTAATGCAAAAAGGAACAGAACATAAATAGCTCCCGTCCTATGCACAACCTCTCCATGCTCCTGTCTGACCTTGGGTACCTGCCGTTTGGGGACTTGAAAAGAGAAAACGGCTGAGCGATGCGCTTAGTGAACGGATATATGACATAATATGGAATAGCATAAACATAAGTAAAGACTGAAACAAAAGCATGACAATGAAAGTGAAGCGGAATAATGTAAGTCCTAGAAAACCTAGTGACATATGATAAACTGTTTTATTTCTGAAAAGATTAAGCTTGTATCATGAAAACTGTATTTTAAATGCCCAAGAGTCCATATAGGTCATGAATATAACAACGTGCATGAACACATAGAGGGGTGACCTCGTCATGCAATTAGAGGGGATGCTTCTAACTATAATAGTCTAGGTAGGAAGGATCAACTCCTTGTGAATGATGCAAGGTACACACCACATTCACCATGAAAATACTGTCTGAAACATGTAACTAGGATGAACCCATTCTCCCCACATGATAATAGAGTAACATAGGCCAAAATACTGTAAAGGGACGCTGCGAGCAATCACTCTCACCACAGAAGAGTCATAACACCAGTGCCTCTAGTGCTATGGTTACGGTACCTCCGTAACTAGGTGAAACATGGTATGCTTGTATATAACTCAGTCAATTAAAATAAACATAACATTTCCTGACGTGTTTAAGACACATGACTACAGGGAAAACAGTTGGCTGCAAACGGGAAAACCTAATCAAACATGAAAAGGGAGTTGTTCATACTGAAAGACGGAATATCCGTACCTTGTGTCTAGTAATGTGAACGAAGAAGACGGGAAGAATCCTACCCCGACTCCATAAATGCTACATAATAAAGAGGGACGTGTATGAGTTGGCTGATTATCTTATACTTAACTGATTATTAGTTTACTTGACGTGTTATTACTTGTTTATTTGTTCCTGTCTTGTTTTAAGTGTTCTGGACCTGTTTTACTGATTCATGTTAAATCATGTAGTCTGATTAGTGTATTTCATGTCCTTACATGTTAACATATTTGTTATATTATACTGAGTAACTTCCTAAATAGTAAGTTTCTATATTTAGAAATAAGTTTGATTAATAATAATATAAAATATAGGCCATAGTATTAATAAGTATAAAATACATACTTCATGATTGTAAAGTAAAGTTTATTTAAATACATACTTTAAGCTAAAATATTTATTATTAATTAATTATAAAATGCATGGTTTTACTTGAGATTATTAATTAATAAAATGACATGATGATTTAATAAACTTAACATTAGCTAGATGATTAAATAATTAAATAAAGGTACGGTTATTAATTTAATTACATAGATAAATACTTAGGTTAATTCCAATAACTACAAATAACCTAAGTACATGACAATCTAATTTTAGCGTGCATTCAATAATTAAATTAACTTGATTAACAACATATACGTGTGTACCCGAGCCTACCGAGACACCCATGTCTCGGTCGCACAAAACAAACAACTAACAATAAACCTAAAACAGTGATGTCCCATATATTCTTACAGTTCTGTGCGATATCAAAAACCTAGTTCTGTCCAATATATACTCTCAGTGTTATCCGATATACTCCCAGACTATGGCCTTGTTTCCTGCTGTTTGGTTAAGACTACCCACTGTCTTGTTATTAATTGCTGTTGTAAGCTAAATGTACCCATTGTTTGTTGTTGTTTTACCACCAAGACCAATCTTGGTCTCGGTTCCCACTGATATTAAACCAAACGACCCACTGGGTGTTTGTGCTTGCGGCTGATAACACAAACCCCACGCCGCCACCCATGAAGGTTACGACTGGTGGAGTACAGTCACCACCGAGACCAACTTGGTCTCGGTTTGCGTTTAAACAACAGAAAACCACACCCCCGCCCTTAATTATGATAAAAACTCACGTTCTAACGACATGTTTTTAACCCGTCTGATGGGTTCTGATTACTACAAACTTGAAACAACTAAAAAAAATAGATTTAGGGTTACCTAGAGTGTGTTAGGGATTTAGGAGTAACAAACAATCACGAACCAAACCTTTTCTTGAATTGAAGCCACATTTTATCTTGGTTCTTGGGTGGAAGATGAAGGCAGGAAGAAAACCCAAAAAAACCCCAGCTGTGTAATGTTTTAGGGTTTTAATGATGCTTCCAATTTTATAATTATTACTCCCTCCTCGTGATTTGTTTAAGTTGGTCTTGGAGCCCCTTTTTGGGCTTTGAGCCCAATTCTTAATCTTGTTAGTATTTCCTTAAACCGCCAAACCAAACAGCCCATTAATACCTTCGTTTGTTTTCGACTCGTGTTTAATTTAATATCAAGCTCGTTCGTATTTTTTAATTTTCGTGAATTATTCTTGTTGTAATTTCACACGCTATATATAATATTAAAATATGTAACTACTTGTCGTGTTTAAATTTATATACGTGATAACCATGTTAAATGTTCGTATCACGTTTTGTATTTTAATAAGTCGTAAAGTTTTAAATTCTACGTAATTACATGAAATAGATGTTCTAGGGATTTTAAAACGGGTTTTACAACTCTACCCATCTAAAAAGAATAATTCGTCCTCGAATTAGAGATACGATAAACTGGAAAGACATGGACGTGACGTGCCTGTAGAGAATATGGAACATGACGTGTCTGAAGGGAACATGGAACATGAAGTGCCTGAAAAGAATATACCTGAATTATGGAAGGAAAAGAGGATAAGAAATCCAGATGGACTCCTCCGTTTCCAAGTGGCTTCCCACTCGGTACGGTTCATCCAAAAGGTCTTAACGAAGATAAATAATCTTGGTCCCCATGACTTTGTCTTGACGGTACAACCAAGTTTCTGGTTTATCAACATAAGATATATTCTTCTGGATCTGACCGGTGGGTAAGAAATAACATGTAAAGATACATGAACGATATGTTACGAAGTGACATACTTACTGATATAAGGACACTCAAATCATTGATGCTTGAGACATATAGAGACGTAGTACGTGAACAATTGTGAACGTGATACGTGAACATTTATGAACGTGATACGTGGAGATATGGTGCATGAAATGTGAGAGCATAAGGCGAACGAAAAATGTGTGTAACACATCATGAACGTGCTACAAGAACATAGGGTGAACATGATATGGGAATATATATCGTGAACGTGCAATAACTGAGAAGGTAACGTTAAACGATACGAGCTGAGACATTAAATGTGACGTAGAACGTCTGTCTGAGGATGGAAAGTTGTACTAAACTTGAGTCTAGTCTCCCAAGCTTTCTACAATCTTTCCAGAACGAAAAGTGAAACGTAACTCGTAAGATAGGATATGATCATGAACGTGAACGATGTCATGAACGTGGAAGTGAAAAGCCAATCATAAAAGAAAAGGGGATATAGGCGTAAACAAAGTCGTGAACACTAACGTGAGACGTAACTCGCGAGCTGAAATAGTCGTACAGACGTGAACGTAAATAATGAACACGAAGATGAACCTTTATCTGGTCTAATAGCTGAAAGAGTGCATGTAATCGTACGATCATCGGTCGGAAGATATCTGATAATCTGCTACTGCTTACTCCTTTCGGATGAAAGAAAACGTGTAGGATTGGTTAAATGGTCGGACAATGATCCGAGAATTTCTAAAGGTCGAAATGACTACAAGCGTGTTGGCATTCTATCTTAACCTGCTGATAAGTCAGACATTTAGATATGAACGTAACTGCATCTTGTTTCGTGCCTCTCCACCAAAATGTGGTTAAGATCATGTTACATCTTGTAGGACCTGGATACATAGAAATTGGAAAGCTATAAGTCTGGGTGCAATTAGACCTCTCTTAGCATAGGATTTTCTGGAACACACAAATTAGTATAGGATTTTCTCCTTTATGTGTAGGCTTAGTCATGCAAAAATTTACCGTGAGAACAATGTGATTCAGCGTGTCACTCTGATCAACACAATACATACAAGAAAATTTTTAGTGTGGATTTCTCCTGTTGTAAATCTCGTAACATAGAGTGAAGATAGTCTTCGTGTTCTTTTCTAGACTTACAGAAAGTAAAAATATTAGCAATGAACAAAATAACGAACTTGTCCAGAGTTCATGAAAATTTGATTTCTCAATCCATAATTACTGCCAGGCATTCGCGAACTAACAGGAACATACATGAATTCATAATGACCATGACGTGTGCAAAGAACAGTCACAGAAGTGTCCTGCTCTTTCACTCGCAACTGAAGGTAGCCTGATCATAGATTGATTTTGGAAAGTGTTTAGAGTCTAGTAATTGGTCGATAGACCAATAATACTTAGAATGGAAAATACAGTTATGAATGGTGGTATGATTGGTCGTTCCTTCTGGTAATATATATGGGAAAATTATAAAGAAATCAATTGATGATGAATAAAAGGAACTTCAGAAGTCGTGTCTTAAATGATAGCTAGGAAATCATCGTAGCCAACAACACATGCTTGTAAAGCAGAAGAAAAATTTTCACCGATTTTCCTGCTGGAACCCTGATGATTGTATTCAGGAATCTGAACATCGCTGAATGTAATCTGATACGAATGGTGATCCATTGTAGAAATGAAAGGTCTTGTCGTAAAACTAAAATGAAAGCCTATATATACATGAGTGATACAACGGCGTCTTAGATGGACATGAATATTCAATTATGAAATCATGAAATAAAAGCGTCATATCGGCACATGAAGTAGACGTGGCAGATTTTACCTAATGTGTTTAGTCTGTCTCATACGAAACGAACACCGCATGACCAACTATGAACAATAAGTCAGAGATGATACTGAAATTTAGTGACTTGGTTTGTGCATGGCATACCAGAATAAGTATACCCTTGGAAAGGTACCTTGAATCACTGAGGCTGAGTTCAGAAATTATGCATGAGTCGTGTGTCTTGACTCATGTGCTGGGATACATATACGTGTGTCATGTGTCTTGATTGGTGTCTGGACATGTGTCTTTAGTACATATACATGAGAGGATGTATCTTGACGGATGTCTTGACATATGACAAGAAATCATAATGAAAATGGTGGTTAAAATGCCAGAGTTGGCGGATCTGCTGGACTGCTGACTTTAGTATTTCTGGTTACGTCCTTGACCGGTTTTCTGTTGTGATTGCTAGAATAGTTGTTGTCACAGTAGTGGTTACTATCGTCTTGTCTGTCAGTTGCATGATGGTCATTCTCATGACGGTGATTCATGTAATTATTCAGATGAGTGGCCGGCTGGTACCGGTTCTCACTCATATGACTGAAAAGACAACTTAATGACGTATGACATATAACTAAAAGGTAGGGACATGGATTGTGATGGAATCGTCTGGTGGTGAAGCATCTTCTCGTCCGATCACTTTGATCTAACACCTTTGTCTTCGTCTTGTAGGATCTCCAGGTTGTGAACAGCGTCAGCATCTCGTAGCGTCTCCAAATGATCAGGAGCATCGATATTTAGTAACATCTCTTAGTTATGAGCGGCATCAGCATCTTGTAGAATATCAACAAGTAGAGTATGCCTGAGATGATTTAGAATCGACTAGCGAATACTCGTGGAGTATAGTAAGTGAAATACACATGGATTACGGTACGTGTAATACACATGGGATACGGTACATGGAGTACACATGGAATGCACATGAAATGATTGGTATGGGTTCGATCATCTAACATGATTTTAAAGGAAAATAATTGTTTAATTGTTAGAAAACCGAACTGGAATAAGCATCATGATAGCCTAGCAATTTCAGCATTGACATCATTCTGGTTGCATAGAGAAAACGCTAAAAGCGTGGTTAAATGAAATTCAACGATGATTTGCATGAAAGCATGATTAATGAAAACCAACCATGACTATCACGAAAGCAGGATTAAATGAAATCCATCAATGTCTTGCATGAAAGCATAATTAACATGATGAAAGCATAATCAACATAAGAGACGTAAGACATAATCAGCATGAAGACGAAATCAACATGAAGAAACATGGAACAAAATTAACATAAAAGAGCATAAAACATAATCAGCATGATAACGAAGTTAACCATGATAGTATGAAAGCATACTTGACATAAAGAAACATAGCAGTTAATGAGGGGACATGAAAGAAATATGACTGTAATGAAATGAAATTCGAAATTCGCTGGTGTGGACGACCATGGGTCGGTTCACAAAACAAAATTTGGCATTATTAATCTGATTAGAACATAAGATGAACATAAGAAAATGATGCATGAAACAGTTTATAAAGCATGGTTTATTAAAAAAGTTCTTGTATGGGTGAAGGTGAACGCCTATGGGTCGGTTCACCAAACTTGACATAGCGAGGGTGGACGCCTATGGGTCGGTCCACCAAAACAAAGTAGTTAGAATAAAAGCACATGTGACTAAATATGGTCAGTCCTGTACCAATCATTACTTAGTCAAAATACCTGCAACAATAATACATGAAAATAAATAAGTGAAAATCAACTGTCAAAACTTAACAGAAAACGTATGACCAAGTATGAACTACGATGGTTCACTCCATATTAGCCAAATTTCTCAAGGAACATCATGCATAAAACAATGACATGAAACTAAGTATGGATGACGGTTGTTCAATCCATATTAGTAAAAAAAATTCTGAGAAAAACATCATGGTTAAAACATCAAGGTACTGAAAATGTCAATACGTGGAATAACAAGTGTTGGCTTAGGAAGATCCTGGTGACTACCCACTAGTCACAGGTCAAGTTTTAGAGCCTACAGGTCAAAACCTGGTTCTGATACCATAATTGTAACACCCCATTTAGATAAATTGACCGTTACAGGATAATTATAGCGTGACATCAAATCATACAAGGTAAATGTCCTAAAACATTACATGACCATAGGGATAACCAAAATCAACATCAGCTCCCAACATAAACTCATAAACAAAGCATAAAGTAAAATTAATGTAAAAAGGAACAGAACATAAATAGCTCCCATCCTATGCACAACCTCTCCATGCTCTTGTCTGACCTTGGGTACCTACCGTTTGGGAACATGAAAAGAGAAAACGGTTGAGCGATACGCTCAGTGAACAGATATATGACATAATATGGAATAGCATAAACATATGTAAAGACTGAAACGAAAGCATGACAATGAAAGTGCAGCGGAATATTGTAATTCCTAGAAACCCTGGTGACATATGATAAACTGGTTTATTTCTGAAAAGATTAAGCTTGTATCATGAAAACTGTATTTTAAATGCCCAAGAGTCCATATAGGTCATGAATATAACATCGTGCATGAACACAAAGAGGGGTGACCTCGTCATGCAATTAGAGGGGATGCCTCTAATTATAATAGTCTGGATAAGAGGGATCAACTCCTTGTGAAGGATGTAAGGTACACACCACATTCACCATGAAAATACTGTCTGAAACATGTAACTAGGATGCACCCATTCGCCCCACATGATAATATTAACATAGGCCAAAATACTATAAAGGGATGTTGCGAGCAATCACTCTCATCGTAGAAGAGTCATAGCACTGGTGCCTCTAGTGCTATGGTTACGGTACCTCCGTAACTAGGTGAAACATGGTATGCTTTTATATAGTTTAGGAAATTAAAATAAACATAACATTTCTTGACGTGTTTAAGACACATGACTACAGGGAAAACAGTTGGCTGCAAACAAGAAAACCTAATCAAACATGCAAAGGGAGTTGTCCATATTGAAGGACAGAATATTTGTACCTTGTGTCCAGTAATGTAAACGAAGAAGACGCAAAGAATCCTACTCCGACTCCATAAATGCTACATAATAAAGAGGGACGTATATGAGTTGGCTGATTATCTTATACTTAACCGATTATTAGTTTACTTGACGTGTTATTACTTGTTTACTTGTTCCTGTCTTGTTTTAAGTGTTTTGGACCTGTTTTACTGATTCATGTTAAACCATGTAGTCTGATTAGTGTATTTCATGTCCTTACATGTTAACATACTTGTTATATTATACTGAGTAACTTCCTAAATAGTAAGTTTCCATATTTAGAAATAAGTTTGATTAATAATAATATAAAATATAGACCATACTAGTAATAAGTATAAAATACATACTTCATGATTATAAAGTAAAGTTTATTTAAATACATACTTTAAGCTAAAATAATAATTATTAATTAATTATAAAATGCATGGTTTTACTTGAGATTATTAATTAATAAAATGACATGATGATTTAATAAACTTAACATCAGCTAGATAATTAAATTAGGGTACTGTTATTAATTTAATTACGTAGATAAATACTTAGGTTAATTCCGTTAACTACAAATAACCTAAGTACATGACAATCTAATTTAGCGTGCATTCAATAATTAAATTAACTTGATTAACAACATATACGTGTGTACCCGAGCCTACCGAGACACCCATGTCTCGGTCGCACAAAACAAACAACTAACAATACAACCTAAAACAGTGTTGTCCCATATATTCTTACAGTCCTGTCTGATATCAAAAACCTAGTTCTGTCCACTATATACTCTCAGTTTATTTTATGAATAAACTATGGGCGATTTTGAATCTGGTAATACGGTTCCGATGTTCATCTAAATAATCTTCTAAAATATTTCATTTTATTTTCTTCACCCATTAATTGTTTGTCGTTTATTCATTACGTCATTTCTTATTGTTATTACAATCTCCTTTCTGATACAACTCCTTCCTGGTTATTTGATTTTCATCAATTTTCATATTCTCTCTCTTCCATGTTTTTCGGTGATCTGGTGATTGATATGTAACCGATTCATTTCATCATGTCTGAACCAGATCCACCCCCACCGTTTCATAAATCCAAGACGAATCAGTCATCGAAGAAATCAACTGTTTCATTAAAATCTAGAAAAACCTCTGGTACTATGAATCCGGAGACTGGTGATGTTTGGAAGCAAGGGGATATCCTCGATAAGCATTCGTTATTAAATTTTACTATGGTTACGAGATCGAAAGCTAAGGAGAGTGGCTCGATGTCGAATATGGAAGATGTAGTAACTAGTGGTGATTCTAATATTTTGAATAATGCTAGGAAAGATATTGGGGTAGATTCTATAGGCAATGTGAATATTTCTTGTGGTAATGAGGGTGGAAGGAAGATAAACTCATCTGGTAAGAATACTAGTAGTCATATTGATGCTAATAAGCTTGTTAATAAGACTAATATACCTAATGGTGAACATAATAGTATTAATGGTGATATTAGTGGTAATGTTAGTCATAATAATAAGGTAATAACTGAATTGCCTGATCCACTTGGTGATAATGTTGCTCCTAGTCCTAAGTCTAAACTGAATCAAGCTTGTAAGGGTAGCAATGTTATTTTTAAAGAGGTAAAAATTGCTGGTATGTTTAAGGTGTTAGGGGATGGTAGTAAACTAGATAAAGGTATTGGAGAGGTTAGCAATTTTGAAATAGGAGAGCATAGTA
This sequence comes from Glebionis coronaria, assembly GCA_025667525.1. Classification (NCBI taxonomy): domain Eukaryota; kingdom Viridiplantae; phylum Streptophyta; class Magnoliopsida; order Asterales; family Asteraceae; genus Glebionis; species Glebionis coronaria. The sequence goes on along the minus strand of CM046882.1, from coordinate 221,054,944 downwards.
AGAGTAATGATATAGATACTGCTAGTAATGGCGAGGTTAATCAATATATGTCATTTGCTAATGCTGTATCTAAAAATTTGAGTGGTATAGGAAACAATAAGCTGTCTTATGTTCCTATGGATGTTAATAAAGATGGGAAGAGAATTTCTGTTTTGGATTCGTTGTTGGATAAGGATACGAAGAAATGAGATATGACAGTAGTTGGACATTTTGTAGGACATCAGATGAATCAGAGAGACATTATGGGTCATTTAAAAAGAATGTGGAGATTATATCAGTTGGAGGATGTCGTTGTTAATCAAGGTTATTACTACTGTAATTTTAAATCAGTTACGAGAATGCAAACTGTTGTTGAAAATGGTCCTTGGATGGTGAATAATGTCCCACTTTTTGTAAGGAAATGGGAACCTGGTTTAAGTATGTCTAAACCTAACACTTCAAAAATTCCATTATGGGTAAAAATCTATGATATTCCGTTAGAAGCTTGGAATACTAAAGGAATCAGTAGAATTACTAGTGTGATTGGAATTCCGATTATTATGGATAAGTTTACCACGATGGGTTGTGAGAAGCCGTTTGGTAGAGCTTCGTTTTCTAGCGTATTAGTAGAGGTTGACGCAGGGGTTCATGGTTTGATGGACTGTAGAGGTATGGTACAAAAGTATGGAAAAATACTTACTATTGGATATTGAGTATGTTTGGAGACCTCCTATGTGTTTGTATTGTAAGACATTTGGCCACCTGGATGGTAACTATTCAATGAAGCTTAAGGATGATGTTGTGAAAAAAGTAAATAGTGGAAGCGTGAATAAGGAAAAGCAGAATAACATGAGTGAGGCTGGTAAGGCTCTAAATAATGAGGATAATGAGGGTTGGAAAAAGGTTGATAATAGAAGGGATTATAGGAATAGTATGAATGATTTCAAGCAAAATGGTTTTAATAATAGGTATGGTAGGGGAGGTTTTAGTAATAGGGGAAGAGGAGGTTTTAACTATAATAGGAATGGGAATCGATTTATGGGCATAAATGGTAAGGAAAGTTCTGTAAAATATGTTCCTGTGAAGACAAATGAGAATGTGGTTTGTCTAGATGAGAGTGTTGCTGCTAATGAAATAGGAGAAAATTCTAAGAAAAATAATGGGGTTGATAATAGTGGTAGTGTTGAACAGAATTCTAAAGGTAAGAATGAGAAGTTAACTAAGAATGGCGATAGTAAAAAGAAAGTTCCTGAGAAGAATAACAATGTTACCCCTATGGTTAATATCCCTAATAAGAATAATATAGGTCTGAAGAATACTAATCGTGGTCGTTTAAATGGGAATAAAAAATTGAAAACTGATAAGAATGACAAAAATGTGAGTGTACAAAATAGTTTTGAAGTTCTAGCAAATATTGAGGTTGAGGTGAGTAGTAATGAGGATAGTAGTGTTATGGTTCAGATTAAGGATGCTTGTGATAAAGGTGAAAAAATATCCATGGATGCGTTAAAGAACTGGCCATTAAAAATGGTAGATGTGTATTTTGAAATGTGTCGTAATAGGAGCACTGTAGGATGGTCTAAGATTCAAATTGCAGAAAAAAAAGTTGATGATTTTAGTATGCTTATTGAATTTTTGAGTAGATTCACCAATAGTATTGCTACTGTTGTGGCTGAAGACTTGTCTCAAGATACAATTGGTATTCCCAACGATCAAAGTGGCGGAACTATTGATAGTGCTTATTCTCGGGCTAAGGTTTCAGTTCAAAAAAAGGTTCATGAATTGGAATGGGAAAGGAGAAGAGCGGAATTGGATTTGTTTATGTTGACTAAAGGCAAGATTACAAATGAGAGTGATGGTTCATGGACTGATGATCAAAAGGAATATTTTAACTTTAAATGTAAAGTGAATAAGGAGAACATTCCTTATGGTCAATTTGATGAAGGTAACTTGGTTGATGGTGATGAGGTTGAAGAGGTCAGAGATGGTTAGGCAGTATTCATGACTAAAAATGATATATCTATTATTGAGGATAGCTCCATGAGGCATTTACATGGTGGTGGGGTGTCGAACCCTTCAAATATTCAATGACAGTTAAAATTGGTTGTTGGAATGTTAGGGGTCTATCCCAAACTACTAAAGAAGATGAAGTTAGGTTGCTTATTAGAGATGAAGGTTTAAGTATGTGTGCTATTATTGAAACTCGTCTTAGGAAAAAAAGTGTTAAGTTTGTTTGTGAGAGTATTAACAGTGGTTGGTCTTGGATATCGAACGCTTTGGATTGAAGAAGAGGTTGTAGAATTATTATTGGATGGGATAGGAATGTGATTGATGTCAAAATGATTTCCTTAATCGATCAAGTTATCCATTTGGAGGTCAACTTTATTCATGATCACCGTAAATAGTTCTTGTCTTTCATTTACGCTGAGAATATGGCTAGAGATAGATTACCCTTATGGAATAATTTAGTTGTTCATGGTAGTATGGTTGGTGTTGATCCTTGGGCTTTGTTGGGCGATTTTAATTTTATCCTGAATGCTGAAGATTCTACAAGTAATACTCCTATTAAAATGAATGAAGTGGATGACTTTCGTGAGTGTTTAAGATCTTTGGATATTGAGGATATCTCTGCTCAAGGTTTGTTTTATACTTGGATTCAGAAACGTAATGATCCAGAGTCTGGTATTTTTAAGAAGCTTGATAGAGTTTTAGGTAATGGTAGTTTTGTAGATAGGTATAGTAATATTTATGCTAAGTTCTTACCCTACATAACTTCTGATCATTGTCCTGCTGTTTTAGTTTATCCTGAGATTGTAGCTTACAAACCTTGATCATTTAGGTTTGCTAATTTTTTGGCTGATAAGGATAACTTCATTCCAACTGTTAGGGATAACTGGAACATTGGTATTCAGGGTTTTAGGATGTATGTTCTTACTAAAAAGTTGAAAAATATAAAAATTCATATGAGGGCTTTAAATAGGATTAATGGTAATGTGTTTGATAAAGTAAAAGTTTTAAGAGAGGAGTTAAAATGTATTCAGATTGAACTGGACAAGTTTCCTAATAATAGTCAGCTTAAAGAGGATGAGCAGATTTATTACAATGCCTATGTAGAGGCTAAGTGTGATGAAGAAAAATTGTTAAGACAAAAATCAAAGATTGACTGGTTAAGTGAAGGGGATCGTAATACAGCATACTTCCATAAGGTTTTAAAAAGTAGGATTAGTAAAAGTAGGATTAACATGATTTTCGATTTGGAGGGCAATAGATTTGAGGGAGATGAAGTTCCTAGTCAATTTGTTAACCATTTTCAGAAATTTCTTGGTACTAAGGATAATGTATTACCCATTGATGATATTGATAGCTTGTTTACTAAGACGTTGGATCCGGAGATTTCTAATAATATGATTAGGCCGGTCTCGGATAACGAGATCAAGTTAGCTATGTTTGATATTAACGATAATAAAGCGGCTGGTCCCGATGGGTTTACTTCTAAGTTTTTTAAGAGTGTTTGGAGTATTGTGGGTGAGGATGTATGTGCTGCTATTAAAGAGTTCTTTTCTTCTGGGAAGTTACTTGGTGAAATCAATACTAATCTAATTTCTCTTATTCCTAAGATTAAAATTCCGTTAAATGTTGCTGATTTCAGACTCATTGCGTGTTGTAATGTTTTTTATAAGTGTATTAGTAAGGCTATTACTAACCGTCTTAAGGGAGGTCTTGGGTTACTTATTGATTGTAATCAGAGCGCTTTTGTTCTGGGGAGGCAAATAAGTGACAACATTCTTCTAACTCAAGAATTCATGAGAGGATATAATTGGAATTCTGGAGTTAAAAAATGTTCGTTTAAAGTTGATATCCAGAAGGCATATGACACGGTGGATTGGAATTTTTTGGCAAACTATTTTGATCAAGTTTGGATTTCACAATTCGATGGTGCATTGGATTATGGTATGTCTTACTTCTGCTTCCTTTTCTATTTGTGTTAACGGTGAAGCTCATGGTTTTTATAAAGGGAAACGTGGTCTTAGGCAGGGTGACCCCATGTCACCATATTTATTTACGTTAGTTATGGAAGTCTTTAACTTGATGGTTAAGAGACAAATTACGAGGGATACTCGATTTGTTTATCATTGGGGTTGTGATGGTATAAAATTGACCCATCTTTGCTTTGACGATGATCTTCTTCTTATGTGCCATGGGGACGTTATATCTGCTTGTATCCTTAGAATAGCTTTGGATGAGTTTACTATGAGTTCTGGTTTGTATCCGAGTATGCCTAAGAGTACTGTATTTTTTGGTAATGTTCTGATTAGTACTCAAGAACAGATTCTTATGGCTATGCCTTTTAGGGTTGGTGTTCTACCTGTTAGATACTTTGGTGTTCCTTTGACTTGTAGGAAATTAAGGATTGTAGATTGTAGTGTTCTTATTGATAAAGTGAAAAGTAGGATTAGTGATTGGAAAAACAAATCCTTGTCCTTGGCGGGTAGATTGCAATTAGTTGCTTCTATCCTTGCTTCTCTTCATATATATTGGTCTTCTATGTTCATCATTCTTCCGGTTTCTATTTATAATGATATTGATAAACTTCTTAAAAGGTTTATTTGGTCTGGTAGTAATTCGAATAGTAGTAATGCTAGCATTGCTTGGTTTGATGTTTGTAAACCTAAGAGTCAGGGTGGTTTAGGTCTTAAACCTCTTAGGATTATGAATGAAGCTCTTATGGTTAAACATCTTTGGAATGTTGTCAGTAATAAAGAATTGTTATGGGTTAAATGGGTTCATAGTTTCAGGATTAAGGGTAGGTGTTTTTGGGAATTTGGTTCTTCTAAAGGTTCGTCATGGAGTTGGAAACAAATCCTTACACTTAGAGATAAATTTAGAAGATTTGTTGGATATAAAATTGGGAATGGTAAGGGATGTTTTATATGGTTCGATAAATGGCATACTAAGGGTCCTTTAAGCAGGCTTATTAGTAGTAACTTTCTTGAAGAGCATGGTATTGATATCAATGCTAAAGTAGCAGATTATATTGTTAATAATTCTTGGAATTGGTCTCTGGAATTTAATGAGCAATTTTTTGAAGTCACTAATGTTCCTGTTCTGGTTCTTAATCAGGATTGTGAGGATAATGCTGTTTGGGTTAATAAGAATAATAGGAAAGTTCCATTTAGTATTAGAGAAGCTTGGAAGGCATTAAGAGAAGATATCCAAAAAGTGATATGGTATAAACAGGTGTGGTTTTCTCAATGTATTCCTAGACATTCATTCGTTCTATGGATGGCTTTAAGGGGTCGATTAAAAACTCAGGATAGAATATCCAGGTGGTTTCAAGCTCCTAATATGATCTGTCCGTTTTGTTAGAGTTACATGGACTCTCACCCACATCTTTTTTCAGCTGTGATTTCCCGAAGGAGATTTGGTCTAAGGTTAAGATTATTAGTAAGTTGGAGGATTTATCGTGTGTCTAGGCTGAAGTAATTTCGGGTATTACTAATAAAACTACTAATAACTCTATTTGGAGTATTATCCGAAGATTGGCTTTTGGTGCTGTGGTTTATTATATTTGGCAGGAGCGCAATAAAAGGCTTTTTCAGAAGGAAACTAGAACTATTGATGGTGTGTTTACGATAATAATTAATGATATTAGGCACAGGTTGATGGGTCTTAGTATGAAGAGATCTCCTGAGGTCTTAAATGCGGCTAATATTTGGAATTTATCTGTTAATGGGATGAAGTTTGTTGATAAGATTAACAATCATAATGAGTTGGATGATATGAGTACATAATGTTCTAAGTAAGGGTGGTTTGCATAAGCTCAATTTGAGTTTGTGGCAGTTTTGGAGGTTTGGATGGATAATATGGGGCCTTTGTACGGGATTTAGTGCTGACTGTTTTATTGCAGGTATTACTTGGAGCATTAGATATTATTATGTATTGGAGATTTACTTGGGAATGACGTCTTCGTTTGTCAACCATTCCCAAGTATGTGATTACCCCGTGGAATTCACTATGAGTTAATGGGTGGGGTTTCATCATGGGGGGACCGGGCAAGATAACAATTATGGCCATCTCTTTTATGGTCGTGGTTGTAATGTGTGTAGTATTGGTGAGGATAGGTTTTTTATTGCTGACTGTTTTTGTGCAGGTACCATTTGGATTTCATGGAGTTTTGCTATTGTGACTTGGCACATGGGGATGACGTCTTCGTTTGTCAACCATCTCCATGTTAGTAAACACCTCGTGGTGATTACTATGAGTGAGTGGGTGGGGTATCATCATGAGGGGACCGGAAAAAGTATAAGCATAGACATCACTTTAATGTCTATATTTGTACTGTGAGTAGTATATGTGAGGTAGGATGGGTGGGTTTGGGTTATCATTATTGGGTTGGTGTTATAAGGGAATGTAGGGTAGTAATGTCATGGGATAAGGTGTTGACTAATAGGTATTGGAGTTATAAGGGGGGGTGGTATGTTTAATTTAGACGGGTTTGAGCTATGGTATGCTCTGCCACCTTGGAGAGTTGTAAGCCTGATAGGTGTGTAAACACCCATCCTTTTTACCACTTAATTACAATAATAACCGAGCCAAAACATGTATTTTATGTCTTTTATGTCAGAATTATGCGTGGTTTGTGTTTTTGTTGTGATTTAGGATGAAAAGGTGAAAAGTGGAGAAAACACGGGCATTCACGGGCTTTTATCGAAGAAAAAGACGAAAGATGAAGTCAAAAAGTCCAGAGTGCAAAAAGAACGAAAGTCCAAGACCAATTCTAAAGATTTATCGAAGAAAAAGTCAAAAGACGAAAGTTTATCAAAAGCCGAAAAACTCAAGTCTAATTTATTGAAGAATTAAAAGACGAGTTCAAAGAAATCCCGAGCCAAAAGTCATTAAAGTCCAAGATTAAAGAAGTTTTAAAGGCTTAAGGACTAATGGTGCAATTAACAAAGAGATTAAGAAGGAAGGACTAAGCATGCAATTAAGGAGAAAGGAAAGAGGGGAGGAAGCTTCCTAAGCACCCCTTAATCCTCCCCTATATATAGATTAGATCTTAATCATTTTTATTTTGTTGGCTAATAGTGACAATTAGTTCTTCCACTTTTAATTACCTTGTCATTTATTTACTTGTCAAATTTAAATACTTGTCTTGCACCTTAATTACCATTTAATTTCAAGTAAGTTTTTCTTTTAATTCTTGTCAATCTTTATCTTTATTGTTCATCTCTCATTCTACCTTTCTTAATCTTTGCTTTTTATTGTTTATGTTCATGTTCATGTTCTTATGTTCTTATTTTGATCAAAGTGGGTTTTGATTATCTTGATTAGTTTTGTTAGTTTTGTTGTGTTGGATTGTTTGATTATCATTAGTATATGTTTATTGTTTAGTTTGATTTAATCTTGTGGTTGATTTTGCTTAATTTTTATCTAGATCGCATCTTTTCTTGTTCCCTGTTCTTCGGGGTGTTTGTTTGTTGTTCATCTGATCTTTCCAGGTTCTGATCTTCCAAACTTTCTGAACGAAGGATAAAAAGGGTGGTCCATCCGGAATATTAAGTATTCCGGATAAGGGAATATTCCGCATAGGGCTAATATTCCGCATAGGGAGATTATTCCGCATAAGGAGATTATTCCGAATAGGGCCAATTATTCCGAGTAGCAAGATTATTCCGAATAGGAACTTTATTCCGGATAGGGAGGATATTCCGAATAGCCAACTTATTCCGAATAAGAAATATATTCCGAATAGGCCAGGGTATTCTGAATAGCCGAGATATTTGATAGGTGTGAAAACACCCATCTTTTCTACCACTTAATTACATTAAAACAGGACCTAAACGTATATTTTATGTCGTAAATGGCGGAATTATGCGTGGTTTGTGTTTTTATTGTATTTCAGGGTCGAGAAGGTGAAAAGTGGAGAAAACACGGCTTTCACGGGCTTTTATCGAAGAAAAAGACGAAAGATGAAGTCGAAAGATAAAGAGTGGAAAGAGAACGGAAGTCCAAGACCAATTCTGAAGATTTATCGAAGAAAAAGTTAAAAGACGGAAGTTTACTAAAAACCGAAGAACTCAAGTCTAAATTACGAAGAAATTACAAGACGAGTTCAAAGAAATCCCGAGACGAAGTCTGAAAAGTCGAAGAATTTGAGAAGACTGAAAGACTGAAAGACGGAGGACCGAGAAAAAAAGAAAGAGGAAGCCACCAACCACTCCCCTCTCCTATAAATACCAACCTCACAACATGCGAGAGGGGGGGTTAGTTTTTAGGATTAGATTAGGAGTAGGTAGTTTCTCTCTCTAAACTATTGCTTTCTCTCTCTAGATTAATTTGTGTTTAAGCTTTTGTTATTGAATCCTTACCTTTTAATTAAGCTTTTAATTCATCATCTTCTTCCATTCTAGTTTGATTTGTTCTTATTCATCATTGTTCATGTTCTTGAGTTTTTTTTATGATTTTGATCAAGTGGGTTTTGATTAATTTGGTTATGTTTGTTAGTTTTGATGATTTATTTTGATTGATTATTGTTAGTTGATGCTTATTGGTTGTTTTGGTTTAATCTTTTGTTTGATTTTGATTAATTTGTGGATTGGATCGTGTTTACTGTACATCCCCTATTCTTCGCTTGGTTGTTTCTGTATTTTATCATTTCCAGAAGTTCCGGATCAATGATCCTTCATTCGGAACATTGAAGTTCCGTGTCAACGTTCCTTCATTCGGAAGTCTAAAAACTTCCGGATCAAGTGCTCATTCGGAAGTCTAAATACTTCCGGGTCAAGTGCTTCATCCGGAACTTTGAAAGTTCCGGATCAAGGGGTGCTCATTCGGAAGTCTAAAGTTCCGGATCAAGGGGTGCTCATTCGGAAGTCTGATGTTCCGGGTCAAGGGATGCTCATTCGGAAGTCTAAAAACTTCCGGATCAAAGGTGCTTCATTCGGAACTCTGAGAGTTCCGGATCAAGGGCTCTTCATTCGGTTTCGATGTTCATCTAAATAATCTTCTAAAATATTTCATTTTATTTTCTTCACCCATTAATTGTTTGTCGTTTATTCATTACGTCATTTCTTATTGTTATTACAATCTCCTTTCTGATACAACTCCTTCCTGGTTATTTGATTTTCATCAATTTTCATATTCTCTCTCTTCCATGTTTTTCGGTGATCTGGTGATTGATATGTAACCGATTCATTTCATCATGTCTGAACCAGATCCACCCCCACCGTTTCATAAATCCAAGACGAATCATTCATCGAAGAAATCAACTGTTTCATTAAAATCTAGAAAAACCTCTGGTACTATGAATCCGGAGACTGGTGATGTTTGGAAGCAAGGGGATATCCTCGATAAGCATTCGTTATTAAATTTTACTATGGTTACGAGATCGAAAGCTAAGGAGAGTGGCTCGATGTCGAATATGGAAGATGTAGTAACTAGTGGTGATTCTAATATTTTGAATAATGCTAGGAAAGATATTGGGGTAGATTCTATAGGCAATGTGAATATTTCTTGTGGTAATGAGGGTGGAAGGAAGATAAACTCATCTGGTAAGAATACTAGTAGTCATATTGATGCTAATAAGCTTGTTAATAAGACTAATATACCTAATGGTGAACATAATAGTATTAATGGTGATATTAGTGGTAATGTTAGTCATAATAATAAGGTAATAACTGAATTGCCTGATCCACTTGGTGATAATGTTGCTCCTAGTCCTAAGTCTAAACTGAATCAAGCTTGTAAGGGTAGCAATGTTATTTTTAAAGAGGTAAAAATTGCTGGTATGTTTAAGGTGTTAGGGGATGGTAGTAAACTAGATAAAGGTATTGGAGAGGTTAGCAATTTTGAAATAGGAGAGCATAGTAAGAGTAATGATATAGATACTGCTAGTAATGGCGAGGTTAATCAATATATGTCATTTGCTAATGCTGTATCTAAAAATTTGAGTGGTATAGGAAACAATAAGCTGTCTTATGTTCCTATGGATGTTAATAAAGATGGGAAGAGAATTTCTGTTTTGGATTCCTTGTTGGATAAGGATACGAAGAAATGAGATATGACAGTAGTTGGACATTTTGTAGGACATCAGATGAATCAGAGAGACATTATGGGTCATTTAAAAAGAATGTGGAGATTATATCAGTTGGAGGATGTCGTTGTTAATCAAGGTTATTACTACTGTAATTTTAAATCAGTTACGAGAATGCAAACTGTTGTTGAAAATGGTCCTTGGATGGTGAATAATGTCCCACTTTTTGTAAGGAAATGGGAACCTGGTTTAAGTATGTCTAAACCTAACACTTCAAAAATTCCATTATGGGTAAAAATCTATGATATTCCGTTAGAAGCTTGGAATACTAAAGGAATCAGTAGAATTACTAGTGTGATTGGAATTCCGATTATTATGGATAAGTTTACCACGATGGGTTGTGAGAAGCCGTTTGGTAGAGCTTCGTTTTCTAGCGTATTAGTAGAGGTTGACGCAGGGGTTCATGGTTTGATGGACTGTAGAGGTATGGTACAAAAGTATGGAAAAATACTTACTATTGGATATTGAGTATGTTTGGAGACCTCCTATGTGTTTGTATTGTAAGACATTTGGCCACCTGGATGGTAACTATTCAATGAAGCTTAAGGATGATGTTGTGAAAAAAGTAAATAGTGGAAGCGTGAATAAGGAAAAGCAGAATAACATGAGTGAGGCTGGTAAGGCTCTAAATAATGAGGATAATGAGGGTTGGAAAAAGGTTGATAATAGAAGGGATTATAGGAATAGTATGAATGATTTCAAGCAAAATGGTTTTAATAATAGGTATGGTAGGGGAGGTTTTAGTAATAGGGGAAGAGGAGGTTTTAACTATAATAGGAATGGGAATCGATTTATGGGCATAAATGGTAAGGAAAGTTCTGTAAAATATGTTCCTGTGAAGATAAATGAGAATGTGGTTTGTCTAGATGAGAGTGTTGCTGCTAATGAAATAGGAGAAAATTCTAAGAAAAATAATGGGGTTGATAATAGTGGTAGTGTTGAACAGAATTCTAAAGGTAAGAATGAGAAGTTAACTAAGAATGGCGATAGTAAAAAGAAAGTTCCTGAGAAGAATAACAATGTTACCCCTATGGTTAATATCCCTAATAAGAATAATATAGGTCTGAAGAATACTAATCGTGGTCGTTTAAATGGGAATAAAAAATTGAAAACTGATAAGAATGACAAAAATGTGAGTGTACAAAATAGTTTTGAAGTTCTAGCAAATATTGAGGTTGAGGTGAGTAGTAATGAGGATAGTAGTGTTATGGTTCAGATTAAGGATGCTTGTGATAAAGGTGAAAAAATATCCATGGATGCGTTAAAGAACTGGCCATTAAAAATGGTAGATGTGTATTTTGAAATGTGTCGTAATAGGAGCACTGTAGGATGGTCTAAGATTCAAATTGCAGAAAAAAAAAAAGTTGATGATTTTAGTATGCTTATTGAATTTTTGAGTAGATTCACCAATAGTATTGCTACTGTTGTGGCTGAAGACTTGTCTCAAGATACAATTGGTATTCCCAACGATCAAAGTGGCGGAACTATTGATAGTGCTTATTCTCGGGCTAAGGTTTCAGTTCAAAAAAAGGTTCATGAATTGGAATGGGAAAGGAGAAGAGCGGAATTGGATTTGTTTATGTTGACTAAAGGCAAGATTACAAATGAGAGTGATGGTTCATGGACTGATGATCAAAAGGAATATTTTAACTTTAAATGTAAAGTGAATAAGGAGAACATTCCTTATGGTCAATTTGATGAAGGTAACTTGGTTGATGGTGATGAGGTTGAAGAGGTCAGAGATGGTTAGGCAGTATTCATGACTAAAAATGATATATCTATTATTGAGGATAGCTCCATGAGGCATTTACATGGTGGTGGGGTGTCGAACCCTTCAAATATTCAATGACAGTTAAAATTGGTTGTTGGAATGTTAGGGGTCTATCCCAAACTACTAAAGAAGATGAAGTTAGGTTGCTTATTAGAGATGAAGGTTTAAGTATGTGTGCTATTATTGAAACTCGTCTTAGGAAAAAAAGTGTTAAGTTTGTTTGTGAGAGTATTAACAGTGGTTGGTCTTGGATATCGAACGCTTTGGATTGAAGAAGAGGTTGTAGAATTATTATTGGATGGGATAGGAATGTGATTGATGTCAAAATGATTTCCTTAATCGATCAAGTTATCCATTTGGAGGTCAACTTTATTCATGATCACCGTAAATAGTTCTTGTCTTTCATTTACGCTGAGAATATGGCTAGAGATAGATTACCCTTATGGAATAATTTAGTTGTTCATGGTAGTATGGTTGGTGTTGATCCTTGGGCTTTGTTGGGCGATTTTAATTTTATCCTGAATGCTGAAGATTCTACAAGTAATACTCCTATTAAAATGAATGAAGTGGATGACTTTCGTGAGTGTTTAAGATCTTTGGATATTGAGGATATCTCTGCTCAAGGTTTGTTTTATACTTGGATTCAGAAACGTAATGATCCAGAGTCTGGTATTTTTAAGAAGCTTGATAGAGTTTTAGGTAATGGTAGTTTTGTAGATAGGTATAGTAATATTTATGCTAAGTTCTTACCCTACATAACTTCTGATCATTGTCCTGCTGTTTTAGTTTATCCTGAGATTGTAGCTTACAAACCTTGATCATTTAGGTTTGCTAATTTTTTGGCTGATAAGGATAACTTCATTCCAACTGTTAGGGATAACTGGAACATTGGTATTCAGGGTTTTAGGATGTATGTTCTTACTAAAAAGTTGAAAAATATAAAAATTCATATGAGGGCTTTAAATAGGATTAATGGTAATGTGTTTGATAAAGTAAAAGTTTTAAGAGAGGAGTTAAAATGTATTCAGATTGAACTGGACAAGTTTCCTAATAATAGTCAGCTTAAAGAGGATGAGCAGATTTATTACAATGCCTATGTAGAGGCTAAGTGTGATGAAGAAAAATTGTTAAGACAAAAATCAAAGATTGACTGGTTAAGTGAAGGGGATCGTAATACAACATACTTCCATAAGGTTTTAAAAAGTAGGATTAGTAAAAGTAGGATTAACATGATTTTCGATTTGGAGGGCAATAGATTTGAGGGAGATGAAGTTCCTAGTCAATTTGTTAACCATTTTCAGAAATTTCTTGGTACTAAGGATAATGTATTACCCATTGATGATATTGATAGCTTGTTTACTAAGACGTTGGATCCGGAGATTTCTAATAATATGATTAGGCCGGTCTCGGATAACGAGATCAAGTTAGCTATGTTTGATATTAACGATAATAAAGCGGCTGGTCCCGATGGGTTTACTTCTAAGTTTTTTAAGAGTGTTTGGAGTATTGTGGGTGAGGATGTATGTGCTGCTATTAAAGAGTTCTTTTCTTCTGGGAAGTTACTTGGTGAAATCAATACTAATCTAATTTCTCTTATTCCCAAGATTAAAATTCCGTTAAATGTTGCTGATTTCAGACTCATTGCGTGTTGTAATGTTTTTTATAAGTGTATTAGTAAGGCTATTACTAACCGTCTTAAGGGAGGTCTTGGGTTACTTATTGATTGTAATCAGAGCGCTTTTGTTCTGGGGAGGCAAATAAGTGACAACATTCTTCTAACTCAAGAATTCATGAGAGGATATAATTGGAATTCTGGAGTTAAAAAATGTTCGTTTAAAGTTGATATCCAGAAGGCATATGACACGGTGGATTGGAATTTTTTGGCAAACTATTTTGATCAAGTTTGGATTTCACAATTCGATGGTGCATTGGATTATGGTATGTCTTACTTCTGCTTCCTTTTCTATTTGTGTTAACGGTGAAGCTCATGGTTTTTATAAAGGGAAACGTGGTCTTAGGCAGGGTGACCCCATGTCACCATATTTATTTACGTTAGTTATGGAAGTCTTTAACTTGATGGTTAAGAGACAAATTACGAGGGATACTCGATTTGTTTATCATTGGGGTTGTGATGGTATAAAATTGACCCATCTTTGCTTTGACGATGATCTTCTTCTTATGTGCCATGGGGACGTTATATCTGCTTGTATCCTTAGAATAGCTTTGGATGAGTTTACTATGAGTTCTGGTTTGTATCCGAGTATGCCTAAGAGTACTGTATTTTTTGGTAATGTTCTGATTAGTACTCAAGAACAGATTCTTATGGCTATGCCTTTTAGGGTTGGTGTTCTACCTGTTAGATACTTTGGTGTTCCTTTGACTTGTAGGAAATTAAGGATTGTAGATTGTAGTGTTCTTATTGATAAAGTGAAAAGTAGGATTAGTGATTGGAAAAACAAATCCTTGTCCTTGGCGGGTAGATTGCAATTAGTTGCTTCTATCCTTGCTACTCTTCATATATATTGGTCTTCTATGTTCATCATTCTTCCGGTTTCTATTTATAATGATATTGATAAACTTCTTAAAAGGTTTATTTGGTCTGGTAGTAATTCGAATAGTAGTAATGCTAGCATTGCTTGGTTTGATGTTTGTAAACCTAAGAGTCAAGGTGGTTTAGGTCTTAAACCTCTTAGGATTATGAATGAAGCTCTTATGGTTAAACATCTTTGGAATGTTGTCAGTAATAAAGAATTGTTATGGGTTAAATGGGTTCATAGTTTCAGGATTAAGGGTAGGTGTTTTTGGGAATTTGGTTCTTCTAAAGGTTCGTCATGGAGTTGGAAACAAATCCTTACACTTAGAGATAAATTTAGAAGATTTGTTGGATATAAAATTGGGAATGGTAAGGGATGTTTTATATGGTTCGATAAATGGCATACTAAGGGTCCTTTAAGCAGGCTTATTAGTAGTAACTTTCTTGAAGAGCATGGTATTGATATCAATGCTAAAGTAGCAGATTATATTGTTAATAATTCTTGGAATTGGTCTCTGGAATTTAATGAGCAATTTTTTGAAGTCACTAATGTTCCTGTTCTGGTTCTTAATCAGGATTGTGAGGATAATGCTGTTTGGGTTAATAAGAATAATAGGAAAGTTCCATTTAGTATTAGAGAAGCTTGGAAGGCATTAAGAGAAGATATCCAAAAAGTGATATGGTATAAACAGGTGTGGTTTTCTCAATGTATTCCTAGACATTCATTCGTTCTATGGATGGCTTTAAGGGGTCGATTAAAAACTCAGGATAGAATATCCAGGTGGTTTCAAGCTCCTAATATGATCTGTCCGTTTTGTTAGAGTTACATGGACTCTCACCCACATCTTTTTTCAGCTGTGATTTCCCGAAGGAGATTTGGTCTAAGGTTAAGATTATTAGTAAGTTGGAGGATTTATCGTGTGTCTAGGCTGAAGTAATTTCGGGTATTACTAATAAAACTACTAATAACTCTATTTGGAGTATTATCCGAAGATTGGCTTTTGGTGCTGTGGTTTATTATATTTGGCAGGAGCGCAATAAAAGGCTTTTTCAGAAGGAAACTAGAACTATTGATGGTGTGTTTACGATAATAATTAATGATATTAGGCACAGGTTGATGGGTCTTAGTATGAAGAGATCTCCTGAGGTCTTAAATGCGGCTAATATTTGGAATTTATCTGTTAATGGGATGAAGTTTGTTGATAAGATTAACAATCATAATGAGTTGGATGATATGAGTACATAATGTTCTAAGTAAGGGTGGTTTGCATAAGCTCAATTTGAGTTTGTGGCAGTTTTGGAGGTTTGGATGGATAATATGGGGCCTTTGTACGGGATTTAGTGCTGACTGTTTTATTGCAGGTATTACTTGGAGCATTAGATATTATTATGTATTGGAGATTTACTTGGGAATGACGTCTTCGTTTGTCAACCATTCCCAAGTATGTGATTACCCCGTGGAATTCACTATGAGTTAATGGGTGGGGTTTCATCATGGGGGGACCGGGCAAGATAACAATTATGGCCATCTCTTTTATGGTCGTGGTTGTAATGTGTGTAGTATTGGTGAGGATAGGTTTTTTATTGCTGACTGTTTTTGTGCAGGTACCATTTGGATTTCATGGAGTTTTGCTATTGTGACTTGGCACATGGGGATGACGTCTTCGTTTGTCAACCATCTCCATGTTAGTAAACACCTCGTGGTGATTACTATGAGTGAGTGGGTGGGGTATCATCATGAGGGGACCGGAAAAAGTATAAGCATAGACATCACTTTAATGTCTATATTTGTACTGTGAGTAGTATATGTGAGGTAGGATGGGTGGGTTTGGGTTATCATTATTGGGTTGGTGTTATAAGGGAATGTAGGGTAGTAATGTCATGGGATAAGGTGTTGACTAATAGGTATTGGAGTTATAAGGGGGGGTGGTATGTTTAATTTAGACGGGTTTGAGCTATGGTATGCTCTGCCACCTTGGAGAGTTGTAAGCCTGATAGGTGTGTAAACACCCATCCTTTTTACCACTTAATTACAATAATAACTGAGCCAAAACATGTATTTTATGTCTTTTATGTCAGAATTATGCGTGGTTTGTGTTTTTGTTGTGATTTAGGATGAAAAGGTGAAAAGTGGAGAAAACACGGGCATTCACGGGCTTTTATCGAAGAAAAAGACGAAAGATGAAGTCAAAAAGTCCAGAGTGCAAAAAGAACGAAAGTCCAAGACCAATTCTAAAGATTTATCGAAGAAAAAGTCAAAAGACGAAAGTTTATCAAAAGCCGAAAAACTCAAGTCTAATTTATTGAAGAATTAAAAGACGAGTTCAAAGAAATCCCGAGCCAAAAGTCATTAAAGTCCAAGATTAAAGAAGTTTTAAAGGCTTAAGGACTAATGGTGCAATTAACAAAGAGATTAAGAAGGAAGGACTAAGCATGCAATTAAGGAGAAAGGAAAGAGGGGAGGAAGCTTCCTAAGCACCCCTTAATCCTCCCCTATATATAGATTAGATCTTAATCATTTTTATTTTGTTGGCTAATAGTGACAATTAGTTCTTCCACTTTTAATTACCTTGTCATTTATTTACTTGTCAAATTTAAATACTTGTCTTGCACCTTAATTACCATTTAATTTCAAGTAAGTTTTTCTTTTAATTCTTGTCAATCTTTATCTTTATTGTTCATCTCTCATTCTACCTTTCTTAATCTTTGCTTTTTATTGTTTATGTTCATGTTCATGTTCTTATGTTCTTATTTTGATCAAAGTGGGTTTTGATTATCTTGATTAGTTTTGTTAGTTTTGTTGTGTTGGATTGTTTGATTATCATTAGTATATGTTTATTGTTTAGTTTGATTTAATCTTGTGGTTGATTTTGCTTAATTTTTATCTAGATCGCATCTTTTCTTGTTCCCTGTTCTTCGGGGTGTTTGTTTGTTGTTCATCTGATCTTTCCAGGTTCTGATCTTCCAAACTTTCTGAACGAAGGATAAAAAGGGTGGTCCATCCGGAATATTAAGTATTCCGGATAAGGGAATATTCCGCATAGGGCTAATATTCCGCATAGGGAGATTATTCCGCATAAGGAGATTATTCCGAATAGGGCCAATTATTCCGAGTAGCAAGATTATTCCGAATAGGAACTTTATTCCGGATAGGGAGGATATTCCGAATAGCCAACTTATTCCGAATAAGAAATATATTCCGAATAGGCCAGGGTATTCTGAATAGCCGAGATATTTGATAGGTGTGAAAACACCCATCTTTTCTACCACTTAATTACATTAAAACAGGACCTAAACGTATATTTTATGTCGTAAATGGCGGAATTATGCGTGGTTTGTGTTTTTATTGTATTTCAGGGTCGAGAAGGTGAAAAGTGGAGAAAACACGGCTTTCACGGGCTTTTATCGAAAAAAAAGACAAAAGATGAAGTCGAAAGATAAAGAGTGGAAAGAGAACGGAAGTCCAAGACCAATTCTGAAGATTTATCGAAGAAAAAGTCAAAAGACGGAAGTTTACTAAAAACCGAAGAACTCAAGTCTAAATTACGAAGAAATTACAAGACGAGTTCAAAGAAATCCCGAGACGAAGTATGAAAAGTCGAAGAATTTGAGAAGACTGAAAGACTGAAAGACGGAGGACCGAGAAAAAAAGAAAGAGGAAGCCACCAACCACTCCCCTCTCCTATAAATACCAACCTCACAACATGCGAGAGGGGGGGTTAGTTTTTAGGATTAGATTAGGAGTAGGTAGTTTCTCTCTCTAAACTATTGCTTTCTCTCTCTAGATTAATTTGTGTTTAAGCTTTTGTTATTGAATCCTTACCTTTTAATTAAGCTTTTAATTCATCATATTCTTCCATTCTAGTTTGATTTGTTCTTATTCATCATTGTTCATGTTCTTGAGTTTTTTTTATGATTTTGATCAAGTGGGTTTTGATTAATTTGGTTATGTTTGTTAGTTTTGATGATTTATTTTGATTGATTATTGTTAGTTGATGCTTATTGGTTGTTTTGGTTTAATCTTTTGTTTGATTTTGATTAATTTGTGGATTGGATCGTGTTTACTGTACATCCCCTATTCTTCGCTTGGTTGTTTCTGTATTTTATCATTTCCAGAAGTTCCGGATCAATGATCCTTCATTCGGAACATTGAAGTTCCGTGTCAACGTTCCTTCATTCGGAAGTCTAAAAACTTCCGGATCAAGTGCTCATTCGGAAGTCTAAATACTTCCGGGTCAAGTGCTTCATCCGGAACTTTGAAAGTTCCGGATCAAGGGGTGCTCATTCGGAAGTCTAAAGTTCCGGATCAAGGGGTGCTCATTCGGAAGTCTGATGTTCCGGGTCAAGGGATGCTCATTCGGAAGTCTAAAAACTTCCGGATCAAAGGTGCTTCATTCGGAACTCTGAGAGTTCCGGATCAAGGGCTCTTCATTCGGAAGTTTAAAACTTCCGAATGAAGGTTTCTGTCAAGTTTGTTTGTTTTTCCTTTTAAGTTTTTGTCTTTTATTTTTAAGATTATTTTTCCCGTCTTTTTATTTATGTGCATTTTTATTTGCTTTCCTTTTATTCAAGTTCAATTTCGTGTTATTTACTATTTAAAATTTTGATTTTCACAATTTACTTTTCGTTAAGTTTTAATTTTACGTCCTTTCATTTCTCTCCTTTTATTTTTAAAGTTTTAAATTTCGTACCGTTTTCATTTCAACTTGTTTTAGTATTAGTTTCTCGTCATTTATTATTCAGTCTTGCTCATTTATTTTACCAAAACCAAAAATATTTGTTTCACCAAGAACAACTGATCTCACACAATTAACCGGAAATCAATTCGAAGAAACACCGAGAAAACGAACTTTTTCAACTAGCAAAATCTTGATATTAAAATGGCGCCGCTGCCGGCTCTTTTCGTGAAGATCGAAGGTTTTTTGTGAGTGACGCGTTGGATTTTGGGATCCGTTCACTTGTGAGCGTTATTTTTTCTTGTCAAAAATTTTCAAAAATCCAAAAACATTTGAAAAATCATAAAAAGCATTTCTTTTTCAAAGTTTTGCACCAAAAATATTCTTCTTGCTTATCTATCTTTCTTTATGGATTTTTATGTCCATTGCGTCCGGTATGGGAAACAATTATCTGGGAACAACTCTTGTCAATGGTGTACATGTGAGCGGTGCGGAAACGATATCGACTACACACAATTCGGATTTTGTCCCTTGTGCAACTCGACTAATTCCCTCTTTTTGAACCCACCTCCTGTTCCCCCGTGCATCTATTGTGGAAGCGATTCTCATTGGCATGTTTCGTGCCCGGTTCGATACCCGTATGGTCACGGGCAAGAACCGGGGTACAATTATGACAATGATAATAGCTATCCACAAGACGCACTTGATTTTTCTCCATACCCGGTTTGCAACAACTGTGGGGGTCCTCACGATACCTATTATTGTCAACCGATGAACAACTATGAGCCACAACCGTGCTATAATTCCGGTTTTCAAAATCTTGAGCCCCCACCGCACTCACTCGATCATCAGCCTCGTCACGGGATGAGTTACCAAGAACCAATTGTCGATCTTGCTACCGCTTTTCAAGCGCAATCAACAGAGCTTTTACACACGCTGCGAACTTGTATGGAGTCATTTTTACAGCAGCAAGATCAGACGAGTACCCATATCCCTGAGCATATTATTGGCCCTATAAATAATGAGGAGAGTGATGACGATATTGAGGTTATTTTCGACGAGGAGGAATTTCTAAAGCAAAATACTTCACTCCTTAGTGATGATGGCTTTCACATTCCTGAGATCGATGAGTTTCTTGATATTGATACACCCATGGAATACATATCCGGGTATGCTGATGTGGAAGGAGATATACTTTTTCTAGAGGATTTATTACATGATGACACTACACCTTCTATCCCAGAGGTGGAAAGATGTGAATCTACTGAAAAAGGGACGCAGGTGGAAGGTAATTGTTCTCATACTTCTCATATTATATTGCCACCTCATCCTCCCACGTGCACACCCAAGCGGGTGATGTATCACTTTTACTCTACTCGTTTTATACCGGGAAATGAGGATGAGTGCTTTGACCCGGGAGGTGACATTGATTATGCTTTAATTGATAACAATACGGCTTTGCCGTTTGCTCAGAATCCATTGTCTTTGGGGGATGACAATGTGCTTACTATACCCAACCCACCTCCCGTGGATCTTGAATTCACATACTATACGTATGTTGAAAGGACCTTTCTCCCTTTCAAGACTTATTCCCCCACCTCTCCTTTGTTGATGTCCTCCGGGAACGAGGACAAGGTCTTTGATCCCGGTATCACATTCGAGGCTTCCCCATGGACTATTTAATTCGGGGACGAGTCAGGCTCGTGACTCGGTTAACAAAAACAAGCGCTTTTTGGGAGGCAACCCAATTATCTATCTATTTTCATCATAAGTGTAGGGGGAGCCCCGTTGGTGTTTCTTGTTCTCTTTCTTATCATATGCAGGGATTAGAGCTTCAAAGACACACTCTTGATGACTTTTAACGAACCGTGATTCCGTGTTCCCTTCTTCCCGGTTCTATCCTAAACTCTTTTCGATTCACTATTTTATATTTCTCAATATTAAAATAGGAATCTCTTTAGTTGTCTTTTCCTTAACGAGATTTAAACAACGTGCACAATGTCCTAAGTGTAGGGGAGTTTACTCCCACATGCTTAAACATTGAGGACAATGTTTATATTAAGTGTAGGGGGGACTTCTATCGAAGTTAAGTGGTCTTTTCCTTGTATTTGTCCTCATTTTAACCAGAAAATCAATTTTTCGACAGTTTTCAAAATTTTTAATCTATTTTGGCCTAGTTGTAGTTCCCTTTATTTTTGCTATTTTTCTCTTATTTTAATAAAATGGTTTTAGCAAGTTTAGATATCTTAGATATATTAGGCCCGTTGTGAATATTTTGACTCAACCCGAGTTTACTTATCCAAGTTCACTCTAGCTAGTATCCTTAACCATGTAGACCTTAATTGGTTTATTAGGCTAAGCGTCCGCGAGTCAGATTACTTGAGATTTTAAATTGTGGAGGACGAGAAATGATAGAGTTGGTTACAAGTTTTGTATTCTCTCATTAACTTATGTGAGTTAATTATGATCTTTTTCTCCCATCACTTGCTAATAAATTATCTGCAATAAGTAAGGTCGTACGATTTGAAAAGTTACTTAGCTTCTAGCCCAAGATCGTTTAAAAGTTGCTCGGTAATGATAAGAGTTCATAGCCAAGGCATAACTTATGAAGCGGGGCGCGAAGATTGGCGAGTCCGAAAAGGCCCTAACAAGGCATGAGGATTCCATTTTATTGCTAAAGATCCAAAGTGATGTGAAAAGCATTGTTCCCAAAGTCAATATGAAGGATCAAGACTCACGACGAAAAGCAATCAACTCCCATAAAGATGATGGAGAATTCTATCCGAAAAGACCCTAACAAGGTATGAGGATAAATAGATCCAAGTCCGAAAAGGAGGCGGATCGTTGTATCTCAAAATCCCAAATAGAGATTGAAGAAATAATCATGAAGTCGTGGTCAACAAAGTTGGAGTGCCTCTCAAAAGTCTCCAAGTGAAGAAACTCTATGAACGATGAGAAGACCATTATCTCAAGCACGTCTCTCAAGATATGAAGTATGAAGTACATGCCAAATATCGGCCCGAGAAAGGTCTCAAATCGTGAACCAAGTTATGCCAAGATATGAACTTTTTGATATCCCGAGAAGCAGTTTTAAGAGATTTTGTCCTTTAGCTAACTATTGATCAAATCGTCCTACTTTGCTTTCAACTTAAATAAATTATCGAAATAAGTCAACAATGCATCCTCGTGATCATTCAAGACATCATTAAAACATAAGAGATACCCATAGGAATAAGGGAGTTTAAGTGATTAATTGAACCGCATGAGTAAATGTTTGTTATGCTAACTGGTACTAACAATGATCTTGTTTTTAAGCTTGGCATGGGGAACGTGAAACTTGAGGGTGATAAACATTCATGACATACAAGCCCTAATGTAAGTCTTAGATTTCTTTACAAGTTTCTTCCTTGTTGCATCTTGTTATTTTCTATCTTTTTGATTTTCCTTAATTGTTTAATAAAGGCCACGGTAGGTTGATTATGATGGAAAGTGTAAACCTTGCTTTATTACTAAGCATTACATGAGGGCATTGCAATGGTTAAGTGTAGGGGATTTGATAGGTGTGAAAACACCCATCTTTTCTACCACTTAATTACATTAAAACAGGACCTAAACGTATATTTTATGTCGTAAATGGCGGAATTATGCGTGGTTTGTGTTTTTATTGTATTTCAGGGTCGAGAAGGTGAAAAGTGGAGAAAACACGGCTTTCACGGGCTTTTATCGAAGAAAAAGACGAAAGATGAAGTCGAAAGATAAAGAGTGGAAAGAGAACGGAAGTCCAAGACCAATTCTGAAGATTTATCGAAGAAAAAGTCAAAAGACGGAAGTTTACTAAAAACCGTAGAACTCAAGTCTAAATTACGAAGAAATTACAAGACGAGTTCAAAGAAATCCCGAGACGAAGTCTGAAAAGTCGAAGAATTTGAGAAGACTGAAAGACTGAAAGACGGAGGACCAAGAAAGAAAGAAAGAGGAAGCCACCAACCACTCCCCTCTCCTATAAATACCACCCTCACAACATGCGAGAGGGGGGGGGGGGGTTAGTTTTTAGGATTAGATTAGGAGTAGGTAGTTTCTCTCTCTAAACTATTGCTTTCTCTCTCTAGATTAATTTGTGTTTAAGCTTTTGTTATTGAATCCTTACCTTTTAATTAAGCTTTTAATTCATCATCTTCTTCCTTTCTAGTTTGATTTGTTCTTATTCATCATTGTTCATGTTCTTGAGTTTTTTTTATGATTTTGATCAAGTGGGTTTTGATTAATTTGGTTATGTTTGTTAGTTTTGATGATTTATTTTGATTGATTATTGTTAGTTGATGCTTATTGGTTGTTTTGGTTTAATCTTTTGTTTGATTTTGATTAATTTGTGGATTGGATCGTGTTTACTGTACATCCCCTGTTCTTCGCTTGGTTGTTTCTGTATTTTATCATTTCCAGAAGTTCCGGATCAATGATCCTTCATTCGGAACATTGAAGTTCCGTGTCAACATTCCTTCATTCGGAAGTCTAAAAACTTCCGGATCAAGTGCTCATTCGGAAGTCTAATTACTTCCGGGTCAAGTGCTTCATCCGGAACTTTGAAAGTTCCGGATCAAGGGGTGCTCATTCGGAAGTCTAAAGTTCCGGATCAAGGGGTGCTCATTCGGAAGTCTGAAGTTCCAGGTCAAGGGATGCTCATTCGGAAGTCTAAAAACTTCCGGATCAAAGGTGCTTCATTCGGAACTCTGAGAGTTCCGGATCAAGGGCTCTTCATTCGGAAGTTTAAAACTTCCGAATGAAGGTTTCTGTCAAGTTTGTTTGTTTTTCCTTTTTAGTTTTTGTCTTTTATTTTTAAGATTATTTTTCCCGTCTTTTTATTTATGTGCATTTTTATTTGCTTTCCTTTTATTCAAGTTTAATTTCGTGTTATTTACTATTTAAAATTTTGATTTTCACAATTTACTTTTCGTTAAGTTTTAATTTTACGTCCTTTCATTTCTCTCCTTTTATTTTTAAAGTTTTAAATTTCGTACCGTTTTCATTTCAACTTGTTTTAGTATTAGTTTCTCGTCATTTATTATTCAGTCTTGCTCATTTATTTTACCAAAACCAAAAATATTTGTTTCACCAAGAACAACTGATCTCACACAATTAACCGGAAATCAATTCGAAGAGACACCGAGAAAACGAACTTTTTAACCTAGTAAAATCTAAGCATTAATATTCCGAATAGGGATTTATTACGGATAGTCAAGAACATTCCAAATAGCAAGATTATTCCGGGTAGAGAGGATTATTCCGAATAGACCAATATTCCAAATAGAGGATTATTCCGGATAGGCTGATTTTCAGGTTCTTTAATTTCAGTTTTTAATTTTCTGCTTTTTAATTTCGAGCTTTATTTTTCCCGCCTTTTTCCTTAGTCGCACTTTAAGTTTATTTGCCTTAGATTTATTTTAGCCTTGCCTTAGTTTCAGTTTTAGTATTAGTTGCGTTTTAAGTTTGCCTTAGTTAGTTTTAAGTTTGCGTTATTTACGTTTAGTGCCCTTTAATTCTCGTCAAGCTTTTAAATACTCGCCTTTTATTTTAATTAGGCTTAGATTTACGTTTAAGTCATTTATTTTAATTGTTTTTGCACATTTAATATACTACAACGACACACTTTTGTTTCACCAAAGAACAGCTGAGTCACATAGTTAACCAGTTTTCAATTCGAAGAGACATACTTGAACGAATCTTTTTAATTAGGCCAAAACCTAGTTATTAACGCCTTCTATTTTAAACGCATTTTACTTTTACGTCATTTACTTTAATTGTTTTTGCACTTTTATTTTAAAATCAACCAAAGATATTTGTTTTACCAAAATCAACTGAGTCGTACTGTAAGCCAGAAATCAATTCGTTAAGATATCGAGAACTTGAACTTTAATTTTTATCCATGAAAAATCTTATGTATTAAATGGCGCCGCTGCCGGCTCTTTTCGTAAAGATTAACGGTTTTCTGTGAGAGACGCGTTGCTTTTTGGGATCCGTTCACTTGTGAGCGTTATTTTCTTGCTTAAAAAATTCAAAAAACCATAAAAATTAAAAATTAATAAAAATCCATAACAATTAAAAATTTCAAAAATCCAAAAAGATTTTCTTTTTATTGTGTATATACATTGTCTTTGTGTTTGGTTTCTTTTTCTTTTGCATTTTCAGGTGTATGCGTACTAGATCTTCTAATTATCAAGAGCCCGAGACTCGAGAAGATTTAAGTATGTCAGGTGTTAACAACAAAAATAATCCACCGCACCTCAACAATAACAACAATGTTCTTCCACAGCCCGATCTTCGGACAATGGTGGAACTTTGTCAACCTACAATGTTTGGACGAGGAGGACCGATTGTGCCGATGCAAATCAACGCTCCTGAGTTTTCGTTGAAGCACCACATGATTCAGCAAGTGCAAACTAACCCATTTCGTGGATTGCCTGATGATGATGCCAACAAACACCTCGACAAGTTCATTACAATCACCCAAAGCATGAAGTTGCCTGGCTCCACAATGGATGTTCTTCGCCTACAACTCTTCCCACATACTTTATCACATCATGCCGAGAAATGGTTTGATCGTCTCCCGAAGAATTCAATTCAAAATTGGGATGACATGACTCAACGCTTTTTGTCGCGCTACTTTCCACCATCCATGGTCACGAGCCTTCGCAATCAAATCAGCGGTTTCATGCAAGAACCCTATGAATCTCTTTTTGATGCTTGGGAAAGATATAATGTATTAATTGATCGTTGTCCAAACCACAACATGCTCCCTGTGACCTTAATTGATACTTTCTACAACGGTTTGACTTTTCGAGATCGTGATACAATTAATGCAGCCGCCGGTGGCACATTCATGAAAAGGAGACCCGAGGAGTGTAGAGAGCTTATTGAGAACATGACTACTCACCATAAAAACTGGGATTCCTCCGCTTCTTCAAGGAACAACCCGAGAGTCAATTTTTCCTCCACTTCAGCAAACCCTGATATGACCGAACTCACCCGCATGATGACTGAAATGAGCAAAAGTATCTTGCTTCTCGCTTTAAACCAACAACAACAAGTTAAAGCGGTTGCACCTTCTTGTGAAACATGCGGCGGTCCACACTCATACACCGATTGTCCTTCTACTCAAGGAAATCCGGAAAATGTGTATGCAGCTTATGGTAATTATTCACCGGAAAATTACCAAGCTCGACCACAAGGGGATAGAAATCTGTTGAGTTACCAATCAAACAACTACCTTTCACCCGGTTTTTCTCCTCAAAACCAAAACCCCGTCAACAACTACACTAGAAGCAACCAAATCCCACCAAGAGCTTCTAATCCTTATCACCCACCCGCTCAACAAACCCCACCCATTAACCCCGATGTTGAAGCCATCATGAGAACCTAAGGTGAGCAAATCAAGAACCTACAGAGCTAAATTATCAATCTTAAAGGAGACATTACCAAGCAAGGAAATGAGATAAGATTCGAGCTTCGAGATAATATCCAATCTTCCTTCAGCAATCAAACAAATGATTTGAAGAATATGCTTGCTAGTTTCTTGCCCACCGCTCAACCTTCTTCTTCGAGTTCTCTACCTTCAAACACCATCACCAATCCGCGAGCAAATGTGAGTGCTATTACTACTCGTAGTGGAATTACCATTGTCGATCCACCGATCCCACCCCATCATCTACACCTCCTCCACCACCATTTATCCCTACTCCTCCTACACCTAGTATTAGTGCACCATTACCGTCTCCGCCTCGCCATGACGATGTCTCTAGGAAGGACCCTTCAACATCTCAACCTTTACCTACACCTTCACCTTCACCACCCAAACCCAATATCCCTTATCCCTCTCGTTTAGGCAAGACCAAAATGCTAACCAAGGATGACTCTGAAGTGTCGAGCTATGTGAAGATGATCTCTCAAATGAACTTCAACATTAGCTTTCTTGAAGCACTTGTCCACATGCCCAAATTTGTTAAAGCATTTAAGGAATTGCTTAACAAGAAGGAGAAGCTGATTGAGCTCGCCAACACGCGCTTAAATGAAAACTGCTCTGCAGTTATTCTTAAAGAACTTCCGGAAAAGCTTGGAGATCCCGGTCGTTTTGTGTTGCCTTTCGTTTTCAACAAAACTGAAGAATTTACTGCCCTTGCTGATCTCGGGGCCAGTATTAATTTGATGCCATTGAGTGTTTGGAAAACACTATCATTACCCGACCTTACTCCAACAAAGATGACTCTTGAACTTTAAAATCGCACTCTCGCTTACCCCGTTGGTATAGCCGAAGACGTGTTTATCAAAGTTGGCACATTTACTTTCCCGGTCGACTTTGTCGTTGTTGATTATGAAATGGACCCTCGTATTCCTTTAATACTTGGTCGGCCATTCTTGAGAACCGGACGAGCTTTAGTTGATGTGGCCGAAGGTGAGTTAATCTTAAGAGTCGGGAATGATTCACAAGTTTTTAAAATGGGGAAGCTTACAAGTAAATCCTATGGACGAGAATCAGTGAATATGATTAATGTGCTCGATGATTTTGTCATCTACAACAATCTGCTATTCGACTCTTGCATTGATAATCCACTTTTTCATGATGAGGTGGATGATTCTCTATCCAATTTGGACGCTTCTCCGATTTATGATTCTCCACCGGTCTTTGATGCTTATGATGATGATTCTAGCTCAGATTCGGATGATTATGATGACCTTACTTCTGAGTATCCCGATCTGCCCACATACGATGATTTTGATGAGGCCGATACTCTTTCGAGTGATTCTTCACATGATGAAGATCCTCCGCCATCACTCGATCCTACTTTGGAGGATTACTCATTTGAGGAAGATTTCTCTGCTTTTCTTAATACTTACTTCCCTCATGAGAGTGATGCACCTCCTTTAGATTTTGAAGATTATCGTCTTGATCCTACTTTGGATTTGAAGAACATTCTTTCAAAGGAGAAGAAACCGGTCGACACCAACATCCGCAACCCGTATGATTTAACACCTCTTTGTCCCCCTTCTGAGGACGAGGTTGTGCTTCTTCGCGGATCTTCTTCCCATTCTGCTGAGCCTGAGTGCTATTTTCCCCTAAAGGAAAAGGTGTTCGACCCCGGTATCGATATTCTGCAGCCATAATAAGTGTGTAAACACTTATCCTTTTGTCACTAAAATCGAGGTAAAACAAGACCTAATCGTGTGTTTAATGTCGTAAATGTCGGAATTACGCGTGGTTTTGTGTTTTGTGTGTTAAATAGGTACAAATGATCAAAAGAATAGAAAACACGGGATTTCACGGTCAAATGTCGAAGAAAAGTCAAGAAAGAGTCGAAGACAAGATCAAAAGACCAAAAGTGTGCCAAGATCACGAAGTCCACTTGAATTTAATGAAATAATCAAGAAAGTCGGAATCGAGCTCGTTTTAGTGGAATTTATCATTTTTTTGAAGATATTCGAGCCAAGTGGGTCCCACATCAGATAAATGGGCTCAAAAGCCCATTTAAAGAAAAGAGTTGTTTAATTTTTCACCACTAGTCCAATTAAAAGCCCATTAATGGATCGGGTTACATGTTTAAACCAAATGGGGGACAGATTACGGTTTCATTGGGCCAAGCCCATTTCACAAATAAAGGAACGAATGGAGAAAGATTTTTGCTTCACTTGGTCAACACCTCCCACAACCCAGTCAACCCCCAACACCAATTCACCCACGTGTCTTCATCACACGATTGTTTTTATAACACAAATTACCTCACCCACTCACACAAAATAAACTATCCCACAACTCACAAATAAAAACGTTTTTGTTTTTTTTACCCAGCCCCACTCTCACATTCACGAAATAACTTTTTATTGTGTTATGGTGCACCTTCCTTCACCCGATTACTCCACTCCCACACAAACAAGTTACCCTGCACCCCCCACACACCCGAACACTCCCCTCACTTCCCCACAATAAATTTTAATAAACGAAATTATTTATTACCCCACTCCCATTATATTTACGTCAAAAACAAAGTTAACCTACCCTTTCTTCTCCCCATATTCACAGCCACTTACCCCCAAATATTCTCAAACCCTAATTTAACCATCACCCAATTTTTACTCATAAAAAATAGGGCTTTTTCCTCAAATGTTTAATTCACATGAGTCGGAATTAAATCCCCAAGAATTTCGGAGGCAAACACCAAAGGTGGTCCTCAATCCACCGTGGCCAAATCCTTTGTTTTTATTGGGTTAAACAAATCACTCATGCCACCTTGGCAATCCATGACTCGAGAATTGATCTCAGCCGAAGATTTGAAGAGAAGAGAGAGAATAGAAGATTTAACGATCAAGATCTTAAGCCGTAGGCACCAAGTAATAGTTTGAGGGTTTCTCTATAAAACCCATTCACTTGTAATTCATGAGAGAGCTTTTTTTTTATTTTTCAGTTCTTTTTAATTAATTAGGAGTAGGGTAAAATAGTTTTAATTTTCTAAAATTAGATTAGATTTATTGTAATTTTAAATTCCAGTTTATGTAATTTAATTTTTAATTAATGAAAAGAAGTTTTATTTTAATTCTCGTTTAAATTTCTGCTTAAATTTTGATTATCATGATTGATTCTGCTCTAGTACTATTCGGTTCATTTTTAATATAAAAAAAATAAATAAATAAATAAAAATTAAAAAATAAAACTGTTCGAAGCTCTGTTTGGTTCGAGAGGAGAAATCTATTTCGAGGTGATGTTTTTGATGAAGATGGTGGTGTTTGTTTTCGTTTTCAAAGAGTGCTCAGCGCACCTCTTCTGCTCAACGGATTCATCAATAGGTTTGTCTTTCTTTTTATTTATTTTTGTTATCAGTTTTAGTTTAAGTTTTTAGTTAGTTGATTTATCTGCTTAAGTTTCAGTAGTAATAGGATCTGCTTATGTTTAGATGTTTCATGTTAGTTTTTGTTTCGTTTTATTTTAGATGTTTATCTCAGATTATTGTTGGTTAGTTATTTAGCTTTTTGTCTGCGTATATTTAGAATATTGTTTGTTTGGATTCACTTATTTGCTTATGATTGTTTTGAATTTGCTTATGTTAGTTTGAAGATTCGTTGGTTTTGGATTCGCTTATTCAGTTTTTAGATTATTTGTTTTAGCTTATTTGTTATAGTTAAGATTTCTTTAGCTTATTTAGTACTTTATATATATAGCCTTTAGCTTATTTGATTTTCTGGCTTATTTAGTAATATGCTTATTTGCCTTATTTTAATTTTCTTATAGTTTTTTTTAGTTACTAGATTTGCTTATTGATTTCTGCTTTTGCTTATATTGTCTTAGCTTATTTGGCTTAATACTGCTATAGCTTATGCTGCTTTTGCTTATTTGAATTAGTCTGAGAGTTTCATTTTGTCTTGTCTGCGTTTGTATTTGGTATTATTGGACAAATTTTCGTCTGATTAAAGCTTAGCTGTCCAATTAAAAGTGCTAAAAATATTTGCAAAAATTTGCTACTGCCTAGATTCGATCCCTGGACCTCCTGTCCAGCAACCCAACACCCTTACCAACTTAGCTGGACATCTTTTTGTGTTTATCTTTGCATTAAGTAGTTAATATAGGTAAGTTAAAAGCTGGCAGTTTTTATTTAATAGATTAATTAATAGAAACTTAGTTTAAATTAAATTTTAATTAATCATTTATTTAGATTTCATTTTTATTCAGTTTTTATAAAATTACAAAAAGACAAAAAAAAATATTTTATTTACTTTCTTTACAATTTTAAATTAGTTTAAATTTACTTTTATTTAAAAAATTAGTTTTAATTAAGTTTTGTTTTTATCTAGTTTTCTTTTATGTCATTAAATTTAGTTTAAAATTTCTTTAGATTTAAATTAAAAAGTTTTTAGGCTAAAATTAATTAGGTTTAAAGTTTTATTCTAAAAATAGATTTCATTTAAAAGTTTTTATTAGCTTAATTTTTAAATTAGATTAGTTTTATTTAAATTAATTTATTAGTTTTTAATATTAAATAGATAAAACACCAAAAAATAGATTTTACCAAAAACAAGTTAAGTCATAACGTTAAATTGGATTTCAATTCGAGTGAGTCGAGGAAAAAGGAACGATAAAAGATAATAAAAAGGGTAAACAAAATCTCTTTTTCAAAATGGCGCCGCTGCCGCTTCGCTCGTACGATTGACGATTTTTCGTGAAGACGTTTGGATTTTGGGATCCTTTTTTTTTGAACGTTAATTTTCTTGCACAAAAAAATCAAAAATACAAAAAAATCAAAAACTTAAAAATACAAAAAAATTAAAAAATCACAAAAGCAATTTATTTCCTAAGAATTGCACCAAAAAAAATTAAAAAATCCAAAAGTAATACTTTTTCCTAAAAGTACTACACCAAAAATATTACGTATTAGTGTTAATTTTTAGTTCGATTTCTATCGATCTTTCTTGTGTATATTTTTTTCTAAAAAAATACAATAATACTCTTCTTTATCCTCTTTTGTGTTTACTTCTTTTCTCAACCCCTCTTATTTTTAATTCTTCATGGATTCGTCTTGCGTTCGGTGTGGGAGACCATGGCATGGTTTTCAAACATGTCAATGGTGTATTTGTGAGCGGTGTGGTTTTGATATCGACAATTTTGTCCATTTTGCAATTCAACGAATTCGTACTTCTCCTCTTACAATACTTTCTCCCCCCTCCCGTCTATGACAATCCCTATCCGCAACATGAACCGGGTTTTTCCCAATACCCGTGTTGCAATCATTATGGGGGCCCTCACGATACTTCGTATTGTCAGCCAATGAATTATTATGAGCCAAATCCGTGTCCTCATTTTTCTTCACCGATGGATTATTATGAACCAAATCCGTGTTCTAATTCTTCTCAACCGATGACTTCCTATGAGCCGCATCCGTGCTATAATTCTGGTTTTCATAACAGTGAGCCCCCACATCCTACCGTCAATCATCAATCCTCTCAGAGAATTCAACAACTCAATGCTTTGAAAGACGAAACACACGCCATTGTTTTGCAACTTCAAGAAGCCGTTGTTCTTCTAAAAGAAGCAAATGAGGAGGAAAAGCGACAACGACAACGACAAGAGCAAGTATCTAATCTTAGTGATTATACTCCTCCTCTTGTGAGTTCTTACTATTATGATGATGATGACGACGAGAATACTATTTCTTGGAATGATCTTTGTGCTCAATGTCCTAGTGCAATTGTAATTCCTTCTCTCGACTTGCCGGCTCTCGAGCCTAAGGATTCTACCACTCCTATTCTCGATTCTTCCACTACGGAGACCGATGCCTCTCTCATCATGGGGGATGAGGGTCTTATCACTATTCCTTATGATGAGATTCTTATTCCTATCCAAAGTGAGCCTACGGTTGCTTCCGATAGTGACGATGAGTGTGAATCTCTTTCTAGTGATGATTCATTACCTCCCACTGACATCTTGGGAAACGATTCTTTGGCTTTCTCTAATCCCATTTTTGATCTCGATGATGATTTTACTTCTAGTGATGACGAGTCACTATCCGATGAAGACGTTCTGAAGGAAAATTTCAAGATTTATTCGAACCCTTTATTTGATTTTGATGACGCCTACATCTCTAGTGACGTGAATCCTCTCTTTGAAGAGGGGATTGAGGACATTGATAGCTCCGACTCTATTGCTATTGATGAGCATCCTTTGTTAGCCATGCCACCTCCCATCATAGAGGAGGTGGAGAGATTTGACCCTAGTTTCCGTTTGATTCGGTCTGGTGAGGTAACGCGGGTGGTAGACATGTCCTCTGATATTTCTCATATTATGTTGCCACCCCGTCCTACCGCGTGCACACCCAAGCAAGTGATGTATCACTTTTACTCTCCTCATTTCACATCGGGAAATGAGGATGAGTGTTTTGACCCGGGAGGTGACATTGACCATTCTTTGATTGATACCTTTACGGCTTTGCCAAATTATGACCATCCATTGTCTTTAGGGGATGACAATTTGTCTCCTTTACCCACCCCACCTCCCGTGGATCATGACCTCACATACTTCTCGTATGTTGAGCGGAATTTTCTCCCTTCTATGATTTATCCTCCCGCCTCTCATTTATTATGTTCCTCCGGGACCGAGGATAAGATTTTTGATCCCGGTATAAAATTCGAGGCTTCCCCATGGACCATTTAATTCGGGGTCGAGTCAGGCTCGTGACTCGGTTAACAAAAACAAGCGCTTCTCGGGAGGCAACCCGATGATCTATCTATTATCTATTTTTCTATCTATTTTCTACAATAAGTGTAGGGGGAGCCGTGTAGGTTGTTTGTTTATGTGTTGTGTTGTGATTGTGTAGGTACATGTGCTTTGATGATCCACTTTTGGTACTTTTGACGTGACCCGTGTTCCCGTGTTACCCGTGTACCCGGTTCCTTCGATAAGTTTTTGCTATTGTGATTCTATCTTAAAACGAATAATTGTAATCACTTTAGTTGTTCTTTCCTTAACTCGATTTTAAAAAACGTACTCAATGTCCTAAGTGTAGGGGAGTTTATTCTCCCACATGCTTAAACATTGAGGACAATGTTTATATTAAGTGTAGGGGGGATTTCTATCGAAATTTTAGTGGCCTTTTCCATGAATTTGACCCCATTTTAACCGGAAAATTTTAAAAATTTTCAACGTTTTTCAAATTTTTGATCTATTTTGGCCGTGTAGTATTTTTCATTTATTTTCTTTTGTCATCGCATCTTATTTTTATTTTCCATTTTAAAAATAAAGTCAAAAATAAATAAATAAATAAAATGGTTTTAGCAAGTTTTGAATGTCTTTGATATATTAGGCCCGTCGTGAATATTTTGACTCAACCCGAGTTTACTTATCCAAGTTTACTCTAGCTAGTATCCTTAACCATATGGACCTTAATTGGTTTATTAGGCTAAGCATCCACGAGTCTCATTCCTTGAGATTTTAAATTGTGGAGAACGAGAGATGATAGAGTTAATTATAAGTTCGGTATTCTTTCATTAACTTATGTGAGTTAGTTATGAGCTTTTTCTCCTATCACTTGTTAATAAATATATTTGCAATAAATAAGGTTGTACGATTTAAAAGATTACTTAGCTTCTAGCACAAGATCGTTTAAAAGTTGCTCGGTATTAATTAGAGTTCATAGCCAAGGCATAACTTATTGAAACGGGACGCGAAGATTGGCTTATTCCAAAAGACCCTAACAAGGTATGAGGATACCCGAGTCCAAAAAGGCCCTAACAAGGCATGAGGATTCACTTTTTGCTAAAGATCCTAAGATTATGTGAAGATCATTAATCCAAATCAATATGAAGGATCAAGACACACGACGAGAAGCAATTACTCCCCTAAAGATCATGGAGAAGTCTATCCAAAAAAAACCTAACAAGGTATGAGGATAAATAGATCCAAGTCCGAAAAGGAGGCGGATCGTTGTATATCAAAATCCTAAATAAAGAAGAGGATAGATGAAGAAGTCGTGGTCAACGTTTGAAGCATCTTTCACTCCTTATGAAGATGTATACCAAAATGAAGAGAAGACCATAATTTCAAGATCGTCTCTCAAGATTTGAAGTTTGAAGTACAAGCCAAATATCGGTCCGAGAGAGGTCTCAAATCGTGAAACGAGTTATGCCAGGATATGAACTTTATGAGGTTTCGAGAAGCCGTTTTAAAAGATTTTGTCCTTTAGCTAACTATCGATTAAATCGTCCCACTTTATTTTCGGCCTTAATAAATTATCGAAATAAGTCAAAAATGCATCCTCGTGATCATTCAAGACAAAAATAAAATACAAGAGTTACACCATAGGAATAAGGGAGTCTAAGTGATTAACTAAATCACATGAGCAAGTGTTAGTAGTGCTAACTTGTAATAACAATGATCTCGTTTTTATGCTTGGTATGGGGAACGTGAAACTTGAGGGTGATTAATATTCATGACACCAAAGCCCTAATTAAGGCCCTAGATTTCTTTACAAGTTTCTTCCATCAAATAATTTCAAGTTAATAAATGATTATAACTTTTGTTTCCTTTAAAGCTTTTATCTTTTCGTCGTAGTAGTAGTAGTAATAGTAATAAAGGCCGAGATGGATTAATAATGAGAAAAATGTAACTTATGCTTTAAGACGATGCATTGCATGGGGTCATTGAAATGGTCAAGTGTAGGGGATTTAATAAGTGTGTAAACACTTATCCTTTTGTCACTAAAATCGAGGTAAAACAAGACCTAATCGTGTGTTTAATGTCGTAAATGTCGGAATTACGCGTGGTTTTGTGTTTTGTGTGTTAAATAGGTACAAATGATCAAAAGAATAGAAAACACGGGATTTCACGGTCAAATGTCGAAGAAAAGTCAAGAAAGAGTCGAAGACAAGATCAAAAGACCAAAAGTGTGCCAAGATCACGAAGTCCACTTGAATTTAATGAAATAATCAAGAAAGTCGGAATCGAGCTCGTTTTAGTGGAATTTATCATTTTTTTGAAGATATTCGAGCCAAGTGGGTCCCACATCAGATAAATGGGCTCAAAAGCCTATTTAAAGAAAAGAGTTGTTTAATTTTTCACCACTAGTCCAATTAAAAGCCCATTAATGGATCGGGTTACATGTTTAAACCAAATGGGGGACAAATTACGGTTTCATTGGGCCAAGCCCATTTCACAAATAAAGGAACGAATGGAGAAAGATTTTTGCTTCACTTGGTCAACACCTCCCACAACCCAGTCAACCCCCAACACCAATTCACCCACGTGTCTTCATCACACGATTGTTTTTATAACACAAATTACCTCACCCACTCACACAAAATAAACTATCCCACAACTCACAAATAAAAACGTTTTTGTTTTTTTTTACCCAGCCCCACTCTCACATTCACGAAATAACTTTTTATTGTGTTATGGTGCACCTTCCTTCACCCGATTACTCCACTCCCACACAAACAAGTTACCCTGCACCCCCACACACCCGACCACTCCCCTCACTTCCCCACAATAAATTTTAATAAACGAAATTATTTATTACCCCACTCCCATTATATTTACGTCAAAAACAAAGTTAACCTACCCTTTCTTCTCCCCATATTCACAGCCACTTACCCCCAAATATTCTCAAACCCTAATTTAACCATCACCCAATTTTTACTCATAAAAAATAGGGCTTTTTCCTCAAATGTTTAATTCACATGAGTGGGAATTAAATCCCCAAGAATTTCGGAGGCAAACACCAAAGGTGGTCCTCTATCCACCGTGGCCAAATCCTTTGTTTTTATTGGGTTAAACAAATCACTCATGCCACCTTGGCAATCCATGACTCGAGAATTGATCTCAGCCGAAGATTTGAAGAGAAGAGAGAGAATAGAAGATTTAACGATCAAGATCTTAAGCCGTAGGCACCAAGTAATAGTTTGAGGGTTTCTCTATAAAACCCATTCACTTGTAATTCATGAGAGAGCTTTTTTTTTATTTTTCAGTTCTTTTTAATTAATTAGGAGTAGGGTAAAATAGTTTTAATTTTCAGAAAATTAGATTAGATTTATTGTAATTTTAAATTCCAGTTTATGTAATTTAATTTTTAATTAATGAAAAGAAGTTTTATTTTAATTCTCGTTTAAATTTCTGCTTAAATTTTGATTATCATGATTGATTCTGCTCTGGTACTATTCGGTTCATTTTTAATATAAAAAAAAAATAAATAAATAAAAATTAAAAAATAAAACTGTTCGAAGCTCTGTTTGGTTCGAGAGGAGAAATCTATTTCGAGGTGATGTTTTTGATGAAGATGGTGGTGTTTGTTTTCGTTTTCAAAGAGTGCTCAGCGCACCTCTTCTGCTCAACGGATTCATCAATAGGTTTGTCTTTCTTTTTATTTATTTTTGTTATCAGTTTTAGTTTAAGTTTTTGGTTAGTTGATTTATCTGCTTAAGTTTCAGTAGTAATATGATCTGCTTATGTTTAGATGTTTCATGTTAGTTTTTGTTTCGTTTTATTTTAGATGTTTATCTCAGATTATTGTTGGTTAGTTATTTAGCTTTTTGTCTGCGTATATTTAGAATATTGTTTGTTTGGATTCACTTATTTGCTTATGATTGTTTTGAATTTGCTTATGTTAGTTTGAAGATTCGTTGGTTTTGGATTCGCTTATTCAGTTTTTAGATTATTTGTTTTAGCTTATTTGTTATAGTTAAGATTTCTTTAGCTTATTTAGTACTTTATATATATAGCCTTTAGCTTATTTGATTTTCTGGCTTATTTAGTAATATGCTTATTTGCCTTATTTTAATTTTCTTATAGTTTTTTTTTAGTTACTAGATTTGCTTATTGATTTCTGCTTTTGCTTATATTGTCTTAGCTTATTTGGCTTAATACTGCTATAGCTTATGCTGCTTTTGCTTATTTGAATTAGTCTGAGAGTTTCATTTTGTCTTGTCTGCGTTTGTATTTGGTATTATTGGACAAATTTTCGTCTGATTAAAGCTTAGCTGTCCAATTAAAAGTGCTAAAAATATTTGCAAAAATTTGCTACTGCCTAGATTCGATCCCTGGACCTCCTGTCCAGCAACCCAACACCCTTACCAACTTAGCTGGACATCTTTTTGTGTTTATCTTTGCATTAAGTAGTTAATATAGGTAAGTTAAAAGCTGGCAGTTTTTATTTAATAGATTAATTAATAGAAACTTAGTTTAAATTAAATTTTAATTAATCATTTATTTAGATTTCATTTTTATTCAGTTTTTATAAAATTACAAAAAGACAAAAAAAAATATTTTATTTACTTTCTTTACAATTTTAAATTAGTTTAAATTTACTTTCATTTAAAAAATTAGTTTTAATTAAGTTTTGTTTTTATCTAGTTTTCTTTTATGTCATTAAATTTATTTTAAAATTTCTTTAGATTTAAATTAAAAAGTTTTTAGGCTAAAATTAATTAGGTTTAAAGTTTTATTTTAAAAATAGATTTCATTTAAAAGTTTTTATTAGCTTAATTTTTAAATTAGATTAGTTTTATTTAAATTATTTTATTAGTTTTTAATATTAAATAGATAAAACACCAAAAAATAGATTTTACCAAAAACAAGTTAAGTCATAACGTTAAATTGGATTTCAATTCGAGTGAGTCGAGGAAAAAGGAACGATAAAAGATAATAAAAAGGGTAAACAAAATCTCTTTTTCAAGCCATCTCAGTATCCACCTGATGAAATAAAAGGAAATATTTTTGGAACTTATGAAAATCTGATTGCACCACTTCACCCTTGCTTCCACCGTGCTCCATCACTGCTTAAGGGAACCTTGCCTACTCTTCTTTGGCTTGCCTTGTTCGCCTTAAGCCTGTGCTATTTGATGGACGAAAACTATGTCTTTGATCATGGTGGATATATTTCATGCTTCTTCCGTTGATAATCAAGGTCGAGTCAGGCTCACGAATCGGTAATCAAAAATCAAGCGCTTCTTGGGAGGCAACCCATGTATCTATCTTTTAGCTTTCTTTATCCTAAGTGTAGGGGAGACCCGTTGGTTTGCTATTTCCTCTCCTCTCTTAATCAGGGATTCGAGCTTCAATGATCCACTCTTGATGAATCTTGACGACCCATGATTCCGTGTTCCATTCTTCCCGGTTCTATCCTAAACTCTTTTTGATTCACTATTTTATATTTTCTCAATATTTAAAATAGGAATCTCTTTAGTTGTCTCTTCCTTAGCGAGATTTAAACAAAGTGCACAATGTCCTAAGTGTAGGGGAGTTTACTCCCACATGCTTAAACATTGAGGACAATGTTTATGTTAAGTGTAGGGGGGACTTCGATCGAAGTTAAGTGGCTCTTTTCCTTGTATTTGTCCTCATTCTAACCGGAAAATCAATTTTTCGACATTTTTCAAAATTTTTGATCTATTTTGGCCTATTAGTTTTGCCCTTTGTATAGTTATTTTCTTTCCTTATTAGAATAAATTCTTAATAAAGTGGTTTTAATTTTCAAACATTGTGAATCTTTTGACTCAACCTGAGTTTACTTGTCTAAGTTACTCTAGCTAGTATCCTTAACATGTTTAAGTCATGTTTTGCTAGGCTTTTATATAGGGAGCTATAAAACGCGAAAGTCTTAACTCTCACGGGTTAAGAACAAGAACTTTTCGCAAGTTCCTATAATTGATCCTAGAGAGTCGTTTATCAAGGGAACTTTAAAACGCGATTTCTAAAACTTGAAAATGTCTAAGAATTTGCAAGATCCTATAGGCGACTCGAAAACCCAAAACTTTGATTTAATAGGCTAAGCATCCACGAGTCTCATTACTTGAGATTTTAAACTGTGGAGAACGAGAGATGATAGAGCCAATTATAAGTTTGGTATTCTTTCGTGAATTTATGTGAGTTAATTATGAGCCTATTCTCCCATCGATTGCAAATAAATTTATTTGCAATAAATAAGGTTGTACGATTTGAAAAGTTACTTAGCTTCTAGCCCAAGATCGTTTAAAAGTTGCTCTGTATGGATTAGAGTTCATAGCCAAGGCATAACTTATTGAAGCGGGATGCGAAGATTGGCGAGTCCAAAAAGGTCCTAACAAGACATGAGGGCTACATTTTGTTGCTAAAGATCTAAAGTGATGTGAAGAATCATTTATCAAAAATCAATATGAAGGATCGAGACACACGACGAAAAACAAAAAAAAAACTCCCCAAAAGTCATGGAGAAGTGTATCCGAAAAGACCCTAGCAAGGTATGAGGATAAATAGATCCAAGTCATAAAAGGAGGCGGATCGTTGTATATCAAAGTCCAAAATAAAGATTGGAGAAAAATGAAGAAGTCGTGGTCCAAGTATGAATCTCTCAAAACTTCAAGTGAAGAAATTCCTATATGAAGAGAAGACCATTATTTCATGAACGTCTCTCAAGGTTTGAAGTATGAAGTCGCTGCCAAATATCGGTCCGAGAAAGGTCTCAAATCGCGAAGCGAGTTATGCCAAGATATGAACTTTATGAGGTCCCGAGAAGCAGTTTTAAAAGATTTCGTCCTTTAGCTAACTATTGATTAAATCGTTCACTTTATTTTCGGCCTAAATAACTATCGAAATAAGTCAACAATGCATCCTCGTGATCATTCAAGACAATAATAAAATATAAGAGATACCCCTAGGAATAAGGGAGTCTAAGTGAATAATTGGCCCATATGAGTTCGTGTTAGTTTGCTAACTTATAATAACAATGATCTCGTTTTTAAGCTTGGTTTGGAGAAAGTGAAAACTTGAGGATGATGATTATTCATGACATTTCCAAAACCCAAGGTATGCTTTTTGATTTCTTTACTTTGAATGTTTATATTTTTCTATTTCTTTAATAAAGGGCAACGTGGATTGATTTTGATGAAAAATGTAAACATGCTTTGTAACTAATGCATTGCATGAGGACATTGCAATGGTCAAGTGTAGGGGATTTGATAGGTGTGTAAACACCCATCCTTTTTACCACTTAATTACAATAATAACCGAGCCAAAACATGTATTTTATGTCTTTTATGTCAGAATTATGCGTGGTTTGTGTTTTTGTTGTGATTTAGGACGAAAAGGTGAAAAGTGGAGAAAACACGGGCATTCACGGGCTTTTATCGAAGAAAAAGAAGAAAGATGAAGTCAAAAAGTCAAGAGTGCAAAAAGAACGAAAGTCCAAGACCAATTCTGAAGATTTATCGAAGAAAAAGTCAAAAGACGGAAGTTTATCAAAAGTCGAAAAACTCAAGTCTAATTTATTGAAGAATTAAAAGACGAGTTCAAAGAAATCCCGAGCCAAAAGTCATTAAAGTCCAAGATTAAAGAAGATTTAAAGGCTTAAGGACTAATGTTGCAATTAACAAAGAGATTAAGAAGGAAGGACTAAGCATGCAATTAAGGAGAAAGGAAAGAGGGGAGGAAGCTTCCTAAGCACCCCTTAATCCTCCCCTATATATAGATTAGATCTTAATCATTTTCATTTTGTTGGCTAATAGTGACAATTAGTTCTTCCACTTTTAATTACCTTGTCATTTATTTACTTGTCAAATTTAAATACTTGTCTTGCACCTGAATTACCATTTAATTTCAAGTAAGTTTTTCTTTTAATTCTTGTCAATCTTTATCTTTATTGTTCATCTCTCATTCTACCTTTCTTAATCTTTGCTTTTTATTGTTTATGTTCATGTTCATGTTCTTATGTTCTTATTTTGATCAAAGTGGGTTTTGATTATCTTGATTAGTTTTGTTAGTTTTGTTGTGTTGGATTGTTTGATTATCATTAGTATATGTTTATTGTTTAGTTTGATTTAATCTTGTGGTTGATTTTGCTTAATTTTTATCTAGATCACATCTTTTCTTGTTCCCTGTTCTTCGGGGTGTTTGTTTGCTGTTCATCTGATCTTTCCAGGTTCTGATCTTCCAAACTTTCCGAACGAAGGATAAAAAGGGTGGTCCATCCGGAATATTAAGTATTCCGGATAAGGGAATATTCCGCATAGGGCTAATATTCCGCATAGGGAGATTATTCCGCATAAGGAGATTATTCCGAATAGGGCCAATTATTCCGAGTAGCAAGATTATTTCGAATAGGAACTTTATTCCGGATAGGGAGGATATTCCGAATAGCCAACTTATTCCGAATAAGAAATATATTCCGAATAGGCCAGGGTATTCCGAATAGCCGAGATATTCCGAATAGGGATTTATTCAGGATAGTCAAGAACATTCCGAATAGCAAGATTATTCCGGGTAGAGAGGATTATTCCGAATAGACCAATATTCCGAATAGAGGATTATTCCGGATAGGCTGATTTTCAGGTTCTTTAATTTCAGTTTTTAATTTTCTGCTTTTTAATTTCGAGCTTTATTTTTCCCGCCTTTTTCCTTAGTCGCACTTTAAGTTTATTTGCCTTAGATTTATTTTATCCTTGCCTTAGTTTAAGTTTTAGTATTAGTTGCGTTTTAAGTTTGCCTTAGTTAGTTTTAAGTTTGCGTTATTTACGTTTAGTGCCCTTTAATTCTCGTCAAGCTTTTAAATACTCGCCCTTTATTTTAATTAGGGTTAGATTTACGTTTAAGTCATTTATTTTAATTGTTTTTGCACATTTAATATACTACAACGACACACTTTTGTTTCACCAAAGAACAGCTGAGTCACATAGTTAACCAGTTTTCTATTCGAAGAGACATACTTGAACGAATATTTTTAATTAGGCCAAAACCTACTTATTAACGCCATCTATTTTAAACGCATTTTACTTTTACGTCATTTACTTTAATTGTTTTTGCACTTTTATTTTAAAATCAACCAAAGATATTTGTTTTACCAAAATCAACTGAGTCGTACTGTAAGCCGGAAATCAATTCGTTAAGATATCGAGAACTTGAACTTTAATTTTTATCCATGAAAAATCTTATGTATTAAAGCCACTTGGGATTTAATGGTTAAAAAGTACTTCTTGTGCTTTAAACTACCCAAGTCTTCCTTACTCTCTGACTTGGATCAAAACGATTATTTTGGAAGATATAAGGGTTAGGTGGTTGTGCTCAGACAAGGGACTACCTTGTAGTCTTGTTTTTTTTATTTTAGGAAGGACTACTGTTCTGGGAGGGGGTGTAAGCATAGCTTAGATGTCCTCTTTTTTGGAATGGTTGGTCCCTCTTATTATCATACTTGTCTCGGCACTTTAAGCCACAAAGGTGTTGGTTGTGGTATGGGGATAGGTTTAGACTTGGAATACTAGGGTGCATTCATAGTATTTCTTTAAGTCTTAGAATGCTCTACTTTAGCATTGTTTGGATCTACCTTTATTTACGGATCTACTATATTAGTTTTAAGGGTGCTTGGGAACGCACTAGTCGGGTTAGGTTTATATGTCTTGCTGAATTTACTATAGGGAGTTATAAGGATGATTGTTGCACTTTAGTTCGTTGGTTTAATGTCAGTTTATTTATTTTTTAGATTGCGTGAAGGTTGAGTTTAGAATAGATATTGATGGTTCTATGATTATCTTATGGTTATATATGGAGTACAAATCCGTTTTAGATGCTGGTTTGGGTTCTTGGATTTTGAGTAAGGTTTTAGATGTTTATAAGATTCATAAATATTACGTTATGGGGGATGTTGATTCTGAGATTGTGGTTCCTGTATGGTTATGTTTTGGGCGATGAGTTCCCCGGATTTTCAATGAGTTTTATTGGTTTTGAGAGAGCTGCTGTGGTCATGTTCCAGAATATCAGTTATTCTATAAAGCTTAAGGTCTGTATGTGTATGAGCTCAAGTTTTTTGAAATTTCTTCTTCAGAGATAATTCCTCAATGCTGGATGATATATTCAAGACTGATGTGAGATTTGTTATCAGTATCGTCAGAGTATCTATAGCAAGTTATTGGCTAAGATATAAGTGTCGTTTTAATTTGATTAGACTTGATTGTAATAGTATTGTTATGTATGGAAATATCCCATACTTGATATTTTTTTTTTCTGTTTCTATAGGCAGGTGTTGTCTAAAATGGGGTCTGT
Organism: Glebionis coronaria; assembly: GCA_025667525.1. Taxonomy (NCBI): domain Eukaryota; kingdom Viridiplantae; phylum Streptophyta; class Magnoliopsida; order Asterales; family Asteraceae; genus Glebionis; species Glebionis coronaria. Next base: position 221,011,366 of record CM046882.1, on the reverse strand, counting down.
CCATTTTAGTTAATACTTGTGCTATTTGTGTGTAAATATCTTCATTTTATCTAATTTATTTTACCCTTTTAAAAAAAATATATACTCTCAGTGTTATCCGATATACTCCCCGACTATGGCCTTGTTTCCTGTTTTTTGGTTAAGACTACCCACTGTCTTGTTATTAATTATTGTTGTAAGCTAAATGTACCCATTTTTTGTTTTTATTTTACCACCGAGACCAATCTTGGTCTCGGTTCCCACTGATATTAAACCAAACGACCCCCACTGGGTGTGTGGGCTTGCTGCTGATAACATAAACCCCACGCCGCCACCCATGAAGGTTACGACTGGTGGAGTACAATCACCACCGAGACCAACTTGGTCTTGGTTTGCGTGTAAACAGTAGAAAACCACACCCCACCCTTAATTATGATAAAAACTCACGTTCTAACCACATGTTTTTAACCTGTCTGATGGGTTCTGATTACTACACACTTGAAACAACTAAAGAAAATAGATTTAGGGTTATCTAGAGTGTGTTAGGGATTTAGGATTAACAAACAATCACGAACCAAACCTTTTCTTGAATTGAAGCCACTTTTTATCTTGGTTCTTGGGTGGAAGATGACGGCAAAAAGAAAACCAAAAAAAAAAGCATGACGGTGTAATGTTTTGAAGTTTTAATGATGATTCCAATTTTATAATTATTACTCCCCCCTGATTTGTTTAAGTCGGTCTTGGAGCCCCTTTATGGGCTTTGAGCCCAATTCTTAATATTGTTGGTATTTCCTTTAAATATCATCAAAATACCCATATATATGCTTTTGTTTGTTGCTTGTGTATTTTAGGTACGGATACTGAGAAAATGACAAAAGATCACAAGAATCATGCAAAAACGAACACGGGAAACGAAGCCGCACAATGAACCAAGCCCTAATGAAGACTTTCCCAAGAAAAACCCTTGAAGAACTGAAGAATTATGAAGAAGGGTCCTCCAATATGGAAGAATTGACACTTTATACCCTTGTATCCTCATAATTAAAAGATTGGTGCCTAAAGTTTGTCAATATTGCAAAAAGGGCCCTCCACTTTGAAGAATTGGCAATTTTAGCCCCTCAACAAAGCTAAAATGTCAATATTAGTCCTTCTCAAAGTCAAACATACCAAGAAGAACTCCAAGTTACAAGAATGGCAAAATTGGTCCTTTGAAAATGTCAAAATTACCAAAAGGACCCTTGACTTTGAAGACTTGGCAAAAATGATCCCTCATCAAACATGATTTGACAATTTCAGTCCTCCAAAATGTCAATCATACAAGTTTAGACCATTGTCCTTGAAGAAAATACCAAATCAGCCCTTCAAGAATCACAAATTGGCAAGAAATACCCCTGAATTCACTTTACAAAACATTTTGGGGCAAAAGTGTGAAAAAGGAAAAGTTGTTATTAAGGATTTGGGCGTTGACAGGTTTTAAACTAAAAAGATAAGAAAGAAAAAGTTGAGGGGTTGAATTGGGCAGACATCAATTGTTACCTAGACCAACCAACACACGCCATGTGCCCCACTCACCCCATCCCACCAATCGTATTCCACCAATCTGCCATGTCACACCCCACTTAACCCGGTTTAAGATTAAACTAATCTTGGCGCCTAAAAAAACTTTTTAAACATAATCCTAAACCAAAACAGATTAAAAACCTGTTCTTCATGTTCTTGAACAAATTTGTGCTTTTGTTATTTACTCACAGTTAAACCTTAATTCTTTCTAGAATCATGATTAAGCTTACACTTAACAAAACCCAACCTTAACATTAACCACCTCATCACCCCACATGCTACATGGGACCTCCCCTGTTGCGTCTAAGAGGAAGAAGACAAGAATGGGACAACAATCCAACAACTCACAATCCAGCTTACTTCCTAAGCTTATTCCACACCCTTTGATCACTTTTCACACATGTCACCTCCACAAAACAACAAGAAAGAGTCACATGATTCAAAAGAATTCAAAAAGCTTCAAGGGCATTTCTGGAAGTTCAAGGCTAGGGTTTCACTTATTTCTCAGTTTTCTAGTTCACAATGTAGCCTATATAAAGGCCTTAGGACCCTGCATTTACGTTTGCTTTTGGTTTTTCCTTGTTCACAAACTTGTAAATCCTCTTTTCTAATTAATGAAAATGTGTTAAGTTTGTTGAAGAAAGACCAAGTTCCATTTAATCGTAAGCTTGTTTATGTTATATGTTAACTGAATTTGAACCTTAAAACGTGTTTTTAAACCTTGTGTAAGAAATTACACATTGGACTAAAACTTGATATTTTGCTAAGTTTTCTTGGTACACCTTGGTGTTTTTGGGATATAAGCTGATCATAGCACCCTAATTTGGATATTAAGGTGTTGTGAGGCTCATATCTTAGGGATAATCAAGAGTGGGTACAAGAAGTTGCATTAATCAAGTTCATTTTCCAAAAAGTCACCTTTCTGTTTTGATATTGTGCTTCTAACTCTGTTGAATCTTAGCAGGGTTGCTGTTGGAAGCTTGTGCTTGTTCTTGCTAGCACATAAGCTCTAACATTCGTGGGTGTGGATGTACATCCATGAGGTTTGTCTTAAAACCTTGAAAATCTGATAAATTTTGGATTTTTGGTGGATTTGTGCTCTACTTGTGTTCTTGTTGTTTTCTTGGCTTGAATCTACTTAATCTTGCATGATAATGTTGTTAGTATGTTAGATTAATCATTTGGTAAACTGAATCACACTTATACTTCTTTAATTTTTGGATTAAAAAGATAAAGGAGTGTTTGGGATTACATGCTTTGAATCAAAACTTGTTATTGTGTGGAAGGAAGTTTGTGTTTGTGCTTTGTATCTGATATATGCTTGGTTAAGAGTATTTTGCTGCAAGTTTTCAGTCTTGAAACACTAAATCAAACATTGTGCTATAACTTGTTGATTTTAACTGTTTTTGACCTAAGATTTTGGTGAAATCTAGAATTTGTGCATGCTTAGGGTTAAAAGTTGTTAAAACATCATTATTATAACATATGTGATAGATTTAGAGGTTTGAATCTGGCTTGTTGGTCAAGTGCATCAGCAAAAGTGAAAACTGCATGTGTTTGTGTTCATCAGTAACTTAAGGTGCTTGAATCTTGCTTAATACTTTGAATCATTGCATGAAACCTGTTTAGACTTGTTTATTTAAGTTTAATATAGCTTGTGTATGAATTTGGTTAAGTTCGGCTGGCTGAATATTGCAAAAAGTGCTTATTGAACCTCATCTGCTTATTTGTTCATGTCTGTGTCATATCTGGTGCTTAATTGATTAAACTGTATTAATTGGCTGTTACTTGTTGTGATTTTTTGATTGTTATTGACTCCTCTTGATCCACTGATCAATTTGGTGCCTTAGTGAAATCTGAATCTCCAAAAAAGTCACTAAAGACAAAAAAGTCAACAAGTCAAGCAGTGGAAAAAGTTTCCACTGCTCAACACCCAAAACTAGCCCCTGCTAGTGCAAATTTTCAGTTTGCTTATCAATAAGCCATATTTGCTTATCTAGACCTGCAACAACTTATTTTTTTTGTGATAGATCTTCATTATTTGACCCATTTGATTAGACTGGAGCTTATTGGACTTTGATTTTGACTTTTTGCTAGAAAACCAACTTATTTGACTTTTTCATAAGTGCTTATTTGCTTTTTCCAGCTTATTGAGTCAGCTTATTTGAAAACTTTTTGTTGATTTAGCTTATTTAAGTCAGTTAAAAGCTTTTGCAATTTGAATCAGCACTTGAGATAGCCTAGAACTCAAAAACGACTATTTTGTCGTTTTCAGGCTTATTCCTTTGGCTTATTTCAAATTTCTTTTTACAGAAGTCTTATTTAGCTCAAAAGAAGCTTGTGTGTTTAATTTCAGCTTATGGCATCGACTTATGGCTTAATGGGCCAAAAAGCCCATTAAGAATAAGCTGTATGGGGTAAGCTAGCTTATTTCACATTTTCAGCTTTTGGGCCTTTGGAAAAAGTTGTTTAAAATCAAATTTTGAGTCAAGTAGTGCTTTTGGGCTTATTTGGGCCACTTTTTCATTTTGGGCTCAATTTGGCCCATTAAGGAGTCTGTTTTTGGTTTAGCCCATTTTCTAGGCCCATTAAGGGTATTTAGGTAATTTCAAGTTTATTTCTGAGTTATTTAGGTTAAATTAAGCTAGTTTTCAACTTTTTAGAATTTTTTAGGATTTTTGGATTTTTATTAATATTTTAATATTATTTTATTATTAAAAATTAAAAGTCTGATTTTCTAAGTTTTATATTTTTCCTAGATTCTAGACACTGAATTAGGAATTTTACAACTTTCCAAATATTTTTAGGGTCTTTTACTTATTTTCTAGAATTATTTTAAGTTTTTATAGCTTTTAATAGTTTTTAATTGTTTAAAAATAGTTTTTAGTGGTTTTAAAATTTTGAAAAATACTTTTTAGCTTAATTAGGTTATTTTAAAGGTTTACAAACTTTAAGATCTTGATTTGGACTTTTTATTAGTTAATATTGATTTTTAGGGCTTTAATTAGCATTAATAAGTTAATATTTTATTAATTAAAAGGTTTTAGCAAAGTTTGGATTTTTTGTAAACCCTTAGAATATTTTAGTAGATTTTTAGTGATTTTTAGGAATATTTAGGATAAATTTTTAATTTTGGTGCTTTTTACGGTTTTACGTGTACGACCTTTTCGTCTTAGTGTAATCCGTCATCGTAACCGTCACTCTCTTCTTATCCCATTTCTATTTTTCTTTCTCATAACAATATAGTCACTAAGTTAATCATCTCTTAACACAACGCACGTGCCTCCTTGAGAACGATCCCCACTTTGGGTCATTAGTGCTCGGTTTTCCTAAACCGACACTTAATACTTGCCACTTTTGCTCTCTTTTCCTAAAGAGTGGTAAAAACTTCAACTATCAGCACTCTAGTTCTAAAACACTTCACTTGATACATATGGACTTGTTTGGTCCAACTAATATAGAAAGCTTAAATGGTAAATCTTACTGTTTTGTCATCACTGATGATTTTTCTAGATTTACTTGGACTTTCTTTTTAGCTTTGAAAAGTGACACTACTGATACTTTGATTAACTTCATTACCCAAATAGAAAAGAAGTCTGGTTATGAGGTTAAGATGCTTAGAAGTGATAATGGTGGTGTGTTTAGAAATAAGTTGCTAGATGATTTTTGTGCCAAGAAAGGGATTACTAGACAGTTTAGTGTAGCTAGAACCCCACAGCAAAATGGGGTAGCCGAGAGAAAGAATAGAACCCTCATAGAAGCAGCCAGGACTATGTTGGCTGATGCTCACTTTCCCATTGCTTTTTGGGCTGAGGATGTGAATACAGCTTGTTATGTTCAGAATAGGGCATTAGTAAACAAGATTCATAACAAAACACCTTATGAGTTACTTTGGGGAATAAAACCTAATATTGGTTTTCTTAAACCTTTTGGATGTCATGTAGTTGTGTTGGACACTAGTGATGCCTTAGGTAAGTTTTGTGCTAAAGGTGATGAAGGTTACTTCGTGGGTTATTCTGTGCAGAGTAGAGGATATAAAGTTTACCATAAGAAAGAAAAATGTATACTTGAAAAAGTACATGTTAGGTTTTTAGAAAGTAAACCTAGTGATCCTGAAAGTGGTCCAAATTGGTTATTTGACTTGGAACCTCTATCTAGGACTTTGAATTATATGCCCGTTACTAATCCAAACATTGTGAAACTAACTTCAAATGTTGTGGAAGAACCAGTTGTTGATGTTTCAGGTACACAGGTTAATGAAGAGGTTGGATCACAAGCAGACAAATCAGCACCCATACTTGAGTATGTTACTATTACCATATGGAAAGATGCATTTGTTGCTGTTGCTGCTGGAAAGGAAAATGGTGGTCCCCAAGTATCACCAGTTAACAACATGCATGATCTTTCAGACGCTGACAAAGGAAAATCTGGCGCTGACAAGACAAATTCAGGCGTTGATGGCTCAAATGCTGACAACCTTGGTCCAAGCATTGACAGCTATTTTGATCATATTTTCTCTTCCAATAATTTTGAGCAAGGTGAGCCTTCAAACAGGAATGGAGAAGTTCATTCAGATGTTGATGGAAGAGAGTCTGAAGAGGATATTGGTAACATGGAAGATAAGATTGATGACAACACACTTATTGAGGGAGGAGTGCTTACTTCTACAATCAAAAATCACCCTTCTTCTCTCATTACTGGTGATATGATGTCTCTTGTTCAAACTAGAATATCTCATCAGAGTCTTGGTGGATTTATTGCCAATATTCACAAGAAGGTTGATACCCCTCTTGTTCAAGCATGTTTGTTTGCCTGTTTTCTGTCACAACAGGAACCCAAGAAGATTTTTGATGTTCTCAAAGAACCAAGTTGGGTGGAAGCAATGCAAGATGAGCTTCACCAATTTGCTATCCAGGATGTTTGGGAGATGGTTGATTGTTCCAGACATGTCAGACCTATTGGGACAAGATGCGTTCTCAGAAACAAAAAGGATGAAAGAGGCATTGTGGTCAGAAACAAGGCACGTTTAGTGGCTCAAGGATATACACAAGAGGAAGGGATAGACTATGAGGAGGTCTTTGCACTAGTTGCAAGGATTGAGGCTATAAGGATCTTTCTAGCCTATGCTTCCTGCATGGGCTTTACAGTCTATCAAATGGATGTGAAGAGTGCCTTTCTTTATGGCACAATTGTAGAGGAGGTTTATGTTATGCAGCCTCCTGGTTTTGAAGATTCAGAACATCCAGACAAGGTATATAGAGTCAAGAAATCTATGTATGGACTTCATCAAGCCCCAAGAGCATGGTATGGCACATTGTCCACCTATCTGGTGGAAAATGGATTCAAAAGCGGCACCATAGACCAGACCTTATTTACAAAGAAGACTGGTAAGGATTTCTTACTTGTCCAGGTTTATGTGGATGATATCATCTTTGGCTCTTCAAATCCAAAGATGAGTGAAGACTTTTCCAAGCTTATGACAGACAAGTTTAAGATGAGTGCAATGGGGGAGATGAATTTCTTTCTAGGGTTACAAGTTCAGCAGAAAGAAGATGGTATCTTCATCTCTCAAGATAAATATGTAGTAGAAATCTTGAAGAAGTTTGGCTTTTCTCCACATGAGAAAAGGGCTAGCACTCCTATGGATAGAAAACACCCTTGGGGAAAAGTTGGAGATGGAAAAGAAGTAGATGTCAGGCACTATAGATCAATGATTGGTTCATTGATGTATCTCACAACTTCAAGACCTGACATTATGTTTGTTGTGTATGCATGTGCACGCCATCAAGTGACTCCTAAAGAGTGTCATCTCCATGCTGTCAAGAGAATCTTTAGATACCTTAGATGTTATCCAGACCTGGGATTATGGTATCCAAAAGATTCACCTTTGGAGCTTATTGCATATTCAGACATTGATTATGATGGTGACAAGTGTAAAACCCATAAAAATAAGGTCATAATTTAATTCTACTTTCAATTATTTTGAAGTATTTTATAACTTTAAATATTATTATGTTTAACGGTTTAAGTTGAAATCGATATTAAATATTATATTTTAATATTTTGACGAGTAACGAGGACTACTAGTGATCGCGATACCGACGGATGCCAAATTTTTTTTTTATATTTTATTATCGATAGTTTCGATATTTAATACTTTCGACGATATCGTTTTAATTACGTATCGAGTCGTTATATTATTATTTTTCGTGTGCGTTTAAACTTTTTAATATTTTTACGAAACCCGAGTGTCGTAAATATTTCAAAATTTACAATTTACATTTTCTACCCTTTTAAGCTATTTAATTACATTTTGGACCAAAACTATCACAAATTGGTAAAAACTACCCTAACCTTATACTATATATATATTTCCCACTAGCACTATCTCATTTAAAGAAATCAATAAAACAAAAATCACAATTTTTCTCTTCCTTTTCCTTTTTAGCCATACACCCTCAACACCATAAGACCTCAAATTTCTTGATTTCTTCATTGAATCTTCCAAAATCAAGCAAAGTCCCATCCCAGATTTTCAAAGGGCTACAATTTGGTATAAAATTTTCATACATGCAACCATATTAATTTTTTCAAGAAAAGTTAGTGATGTTTGATCCAAATTTGTTGTATGCATGTGTTAGTAATGATGATCAAAAGATTTTCATGCTATGTTTTTGTTAAAAAGTTGATTTTTAATTTTTGGGTTTTTGATTTTGATGATGATGCAAGTGTTAGGAATGGTTTATGATGATATTAGGGGCTTAGGTTGATGACAAAAGTTGTTGGAATTGATCAAAAACATGATTTTGCAAGAGATTTTAATAGTCAATTTTGGGCAGTAGGTTTGAGGTCATTTTCGGAAATCTTAAGTCTGAATATAGGTTGTTATTATGGGATTATGTCGTAGAGAATTTCGTTAGCTTCGATTTGATATAAGGTAGGCCTTCCAACTCCAAACGAGGTGGAAGATACACTAGTTTGATTTTCGTGTACGGGAGACGAGTGTCGACACAATCCGAAAATTGTTGTCGATATTTGGATCGAATCTCGGGGACTATAAAATGAGTTTAAAAAAATGATTCAAGGGCTGTTCTCAGGCTCCAAGTTTGGTATTTTGAGTCTATTTTTAGAATCAAGTGGCGGTTTTACAAATGGAGTTGTTTAGAATGGTCAAAATGGTTTCATAAGTCAAGGTCGCTAAGCTGTCCGGATTTTGTGATTCAAAGATGAGTCGGGCAGGGAACTTTAGAAGTAAAATCTTTTAATGGGCTCTTGGGAGGACTTTCTATATATAGTAAGTCAGTTCTCTGAGTAGTATCATAAAAAGTTGATATGTCTAAGTATGGGAAAACGGATTGGACATTCGGTATGTTCCGGCAGATTTTTATTAAAGGCGTAGAATATTAAAATGAATATATAAGAGAGTGTAATAGTATCACTTGTATCGTTTTCTCTCGAGTTGTCGTGATTTTATACTTGAGTTTGATTTTATTAAGTATCATTTATTTCTCGAGTCTATTATTAAAGTACGCACCTTATTTGCTAGGTTGCGGGTATCGTGGTTACCGGGCATCTACTATCGTCGGTGATTGTCTTCAACTACTATAAGTACTAAGGTGAGTCTATAGCCTCGCTTTATACTAGTTATTAAATGATTTTAAACCCGCGAGGGGGAATACATGTTTTATAAACTTAGAACACAAGATTTTTATGGTATGCTTTGTCCCTCTATGAATGGACCCGTGGTTGCCTTTAAATTGCATTAAGTGATTGCCTTTGTTTAAAACCTCAATTATGGACCGTTAATTAACCTATGATGGGTTAACCGCTAGTACAATTAATAGATCTATGGGGGAAGCCGCCCCGGTTCAGTTTTTATGGACTTGTCATAGAAGCTTAGGCCCGACCTCCACACTGTTTGAGCATATTGTATTGAGAAGTCAGGTATACGGCAATGTACCAATAATCTGGAGGTAACCGACAATTAATAAATCTCCTGTCTTATCAGACCTCTAAAGGGAGTGTCTAAGGGCTCGGTTCCATGAGCTTATTGCAATTTATGCTATATACAATTATTATTGTTGATGCGAATTATTATTTGATGCTTATAAGCATGCCACAAACTTATAATCTTTGCTTGTGTTCAAAATTGATTACATAAACCTATAGATTCACTCGGTATTTTTGCTGATGTTTTACTCACATGTATTTCAGGTAATCAGGAAGGGTGAAGCTTGGAAGCCACGGGAATGAATGTTGTGCACTACTTTGCAATATAAACTCTTTGAATATTTGTCGTTACTTTTGTTCAAAACAATTTAAATCTTTTGTTTTGGTTGTACTTTGGTTACGATGTCTTGGGACTACGCTACTCTGACAAATATTTTAGGAACGACAAATCTAAAACGTCTCTTTTTGAGTCGTTCTTTATAAATTATGTGTTGTAGTATCATTGTTTAGCACCCAAAGATGTATTCCGCTGCGTGTAAATTTGGGGGGTGTTAGAGATTGGTACCAGAGCCATGAGTTATAGAGAACTAGGTCTTTTTCTAAAAACCTAAACTATAACTGTCGGTTTTATTTTTCAAAGAGTCGGTGCACATGATTTCGCGTGACTTCAGGTTCAAGCTACTTCTGAGATTACAATTTTAGTATGCGTTATTACGTACCCTTTTATTGCCAAGTATTTATAAATAAATACTATGATCCATTTATGGATATATATTTATATCTAGGATCCCTTTATCGATATATATTTATATCATTAAATTTTCGATAGAAGTTTATCATTTATTAATGATTAACTTAAATAAATACAATGAATTTCAAGATCTTTCTGTATTTATTTTTGAAGTATTTAAATTTCTTTTATTACAAAATTTTTATATTATGACCTTACATAACTTCATCTACGCGCGTTACTTTCATTGTTTAACCCTTTGTGATAACTATATAGATATTCAAATCGTCTTCCGGCTATTTGTGCTTGGACGTCTTTTAACGTAATCTCCAGACCATTGTGTAGCTCAATGTGTCCTTGGAATAGACTAACCGCTATCGTGTGAGTCATACATTTTGATACATTTCTTAAAATAGTGTTGAATAATACCATGGTTTTTCATAATATTTTGTTGATTTTTATTATCGTTTTACACGACATGCGAAGATTTAATTCGTTGACATTTATATGTATCGACTCCTAAGTGTATTGTTCACTTATATCTCGGTAACGTCATCGTTATTTTATAAATCATCGTCTAGATTATGGCACTAGAATTGGAATACGATTTTACTTATATAAAATTGTATCATTTGTTTTTCATTAACCTTCTCGCTCCCGGAGTGTAGCATGTTAATGTTCCATTCTTTTCTTGTTATGTTTTGTGTTTTTGACAATCGTGGCACCAAGGAGATTTGCCTACATTGCATTTTGAAATCTAAATTACGAACATATTTCACCGTCTTGCTTCCTAAAATTCGTGTTGAATACCTTGAAGCATTTTCTGTCATTCATCATGCTATATTTTATTTGATGCTCATTACGAGATTTATTTTTCGTTGTTATAAAATCCACAAGACATGTGTGTATATATGTATATATTTTGAGCCGTTAAGAAGTGTCGAAAAATACACTTTTTGCAGAAACTATAGGGGCAGTATAAACAGGTCAAAATTTAAAAGTAAAACCTGCGTTTTTAAAATAAAATAGTCAAACCTGCACAGAACTTGCAGGGGTATTTTGGTCATTTTACATTGGTTTTCAGGTCTCGGGTAAAACTAGGAAGTCGCCTGAAACGTCGTTTTGCATCAAAATGCTTTAGACTCTGAGTCTTGGAGATGTCGTTTATCGGGTCAATTAATCGGCTCATATTTAAAAGTTAAATCTGATAGAAATTTCAGAACATGAGTTTTAAATGTTTCTAAGCTGTTTTGATTTCATTTGAGATCGTAAAATTTTAACAAATATTATTTTACAACTAACGAATACTAGTTGCATGTGAAAATATTTAAAAATAGAAACAGTACATGATTAGCAATTACCGGATTAATGGTGTAATTTAAAAACGAATAACATACTTTCTTAAAAGCATGTTGTGTCGAGTATCTTACAAAGAATACACATGTGGATTGTTTTATTCTTTTCATATATATGACTCATTTGTCATTCGATGTTATTTTATTTTCATTTTCTTCTAACCTTCTACTGATTTGAGTTGAGTTTTGAAGTTTTGCCTTCACATTCTTCGTTGATATTCTTATCGCGTATCTCATGACGTTTTCGTCTAAATCTTATAACCCTTTGAAAACTTAACAACTTGTAACCATTTCATTGGTTGTTTTATGAGCTACTATTTGCCACTTTTTGCAAACTTTGACTACTTTATACGTTGTCATAATGTCATATTATAAATAAATCAGATATTGTTTTACGATTATTTTCACCAATTATTTTTACTTTGGTCTTATAAAATACTTTTCGTAAGATTAAAAGTTGCTTATTAAGTATCTCACAAATTACTTGTATCCTATAAAATTATAAACTATTTTTAAATTCCATTTTACAAATGGCATGGTTTATATATAAACATAAGAAACGAAATACTTTTCGACGAAACTGAGCACTGCATTGCTATTCCTAAATTATACATGGTTTGATCACCTATGTCTAATTTAGATGGAGCCATGCTAGGCTGAATAGTAGTCCACTTAAAAATCTTGATAATAATCAACTTTTTACTTGTATTTATGATAAAGATAAATAAAATGAAATAAAATGAAAAGTAGTTTTAAAAACCATTATATTTCATGCAAGTAGCGCAATTTCTATGCATCCGCATACGTTTTCTTACCTTTTTCTTGAATGAATTACACGTTTTCGGGTACGTTTTTACTCGATGATTGTTTTTCCACTTGTTACTTCATTTTGTCTTATAACTGATTTCTTTTGACCGTTCGTCTAATTACTGACTGTTGATAAATGACTTGGAAGTCTCGATGTTTTATCCCTCGTTCTCGTCCAATCTTCTTTATGCGAATGGGCAGATCTTTGGAATGTCTCCGCACGTGAATAATGAATTATCATTGGAGTGATTTCCGTATATCCAGGATGACGTCCGTCACTCTCGTTTGTCTCGAAATCCACTCTTGTGAACCGTGCTTTGACTTCTCTCTTTAAACACTAACATCGTTCATTTGATTTGTTTTAATTACAAGTGATTATTAGGAATTTTATTTTATTAAAAAAATTTTGTATGGATTTTATTTCCGATCATGTATCAACCACCGCTAAGTTATCGAGCAGATGTTGGTGAACCACCGACCGCACTAACAAAATTGACAACTTGTTTAATCTATTATTTCTTATCGTCTTACCATCGATGCCTTTATTTTATTATTCTCTTTAAGAATTCATACGACATTTGCTTCGTTCTCTTTTGTACCATTGATTTCGTATTAATTGTTGACTATTATTTTCATTCGTATTCGTTTTTTATCTTGTCACATTTCGGATACCCGAATATATCCCATGTTATTTTGAAATAATAAACACCTTTATGTATTTCTACAAAGTATTATAAAATTTTTATGGAACTTGTCTACATTCTCTAATGATTTTCAATTATCGAAATAACCATTACAAGGAAAAGGTCAAATTTATACATCATATTTTGTATAACTAAAACTAATGTCTAACATGAAATTATACTATATCTTTTGAACTAAGTGACTTATCATACTTTACTTTTAATGTAATGAAATTACCGGTTTAATTTATATTCCTAATAATGATTTAATTTGGAAATTATATTTCTAAATCGTATCCATCAGTATGAGTTTAATTAATAAATTTATGTCATTCTTTCAAAGTTTCTTAAGACGACCAAATAAATTTTGAAACTATTTTACTTCTATTTTTGATGTATCATCTTTATCAAGAAAGTACCTCAACTGAGTTTTAAGGTAATACCAAATCCGGGACGGATAATTTTGACAAACGTTATTTTAATGTTAATATTTAATTCATTCTTCGCTCTCATTTTTCTAGTATTGCGAATTATTATGTTTTACGGTTACGTGATTCGAGATCCCTCGTCGATCGTTAATCTTAAATCATTTTACCACATCTTGTTCGTTTATGCGTTTATTGAAGTCATTTTTATCTCGTTATGTTCCTCGTATTGAAGATCACTATTTAATTTTGAGTTTAAAAAGAATCTCGGGAAGCAGTGTATAAGAAGAAACGATAAGTGTCACCAGGATTAATGCGTGTACTTGTGGAATGATAGAGGACCGAATCTCTTAAGGAATGGAGTTAATAAATTCGTTACAACCTCGAGGAGTATGTTGAAGCCGACACCGCAAGTGGGAAGACTCTGAAGATCAAGTGGTTATTATCAAGGGTTCGTTCAAGGTTTTCTCGATGATTAACGGTGGAGATCTATACTCGATGTTTATGTTCGACCTTTTCTTTTATGTACTTATATGGTGTGTGATCTAGTCAAATGATGGTAAGTTGTGAGAACTTGAGACGGCATCATCTGATGACGTCCGATCATGTAGAACACATATTATGTAATATCTTTTTGACTTTCAACGACGATGTTATTGAGACTTTAATGCGCGTTGGCGAAAGTGAGATGGTGTCTTTGTATTATCTTTTGAGTAGGGACCCGCGTGTGAGCACCCTCCGATGACGAAAATGTTTTTCTTGTTAGTTCTTTTTGATGTGTGTCCATGGATATCCGGCCAGTGGCTATCCTTAAAATTTCAACATTCCTTTTTTACTGGATTTACCCGTAAATCCTGTCATCTATTCTTGTTGTCGAATGAGCTTCGTGTGATTCATAAAATTTTCATGTGTCGAGTTTGACGGGTGACTGGTGGATAAGGATTTATTTATTCCTTTTTGGTGAGATACAACTTGACGACAAGTTGCGTTTTGTAAAAGAACCAGTGGAGATCGTGGATCGAGATTCACGTAGGAACGTGAAGACTTCTTTATAAGGAATGCCCTCATCCTTCCGGGTAGTGAACAACTCGTGTATGAGGTGAGTTGAGCGTCGGGACGTCGCTCCCTTAAGGTGGTGAGGATGTAAAACCCGTAAAAATAAGGTCATAATTTAATTCTACTTTCAATTATTTTGAAGTATTTTATAACTTTAAATATTATTATGTTTAACGGTTTAAGTTGAAACCGTTATTAAATATTATATTTTAATATTTTGACGAGTAACGAGGACTACTAGTGATCGCGATACCGACGAATGCCAAAAAAATTTTTTTTATATTTTATTATCGATAGTTTCGATATTTAATACTTTCGACGATATCGTTTTAATTACGTATCGAGTCGTTATATTATTATTTTTCGTGTGCGTTTAAACTTTTTAGTATTTTTACGAAACTCGAGTCTCGTAAATATTTCAAAATTTACAATTTACATTTTCTACCCTTTTAAGCTATTTAATTACATTTTGGACCAAAACTATCACAAATTGTCAAAAACTACCCTAACCTTATACTATATATATATTTCTCACTAGCACTATCTCATTTAAAGAAATCAATAAAACAAAAATCACCATTTTTCTCTTCCTTTTCCTTTTTAGCCATACACCCTCAACACCATAAGACCTCAAATTTCTTGATTTCTTCATTGAATCTTCCAAAATCAAGCAAAGTCCCATCCTAGATTTTCAAAGGGCTACAATTTGGTATAAAATTTTCATACATGCAACCATATTAATTTTTTCAAGAAAAGTTAGTGATGTTTGATCCAAATTTGTTGTATGCATGTGTTAGTAATGATGATCAAAAGATTTTCATGCTATGTTTTTGTTAAAAAGTTGATTTTTAATTTTTGGGTTTTTGATTTTGATGATGATGCAAGTGTTAGGAATGGTTTATGATGATATTAGGGGCTTAGGTTGATGACAAAAGTTGTTGGAATTGATCAAAAACATGATTTTGCAAGAGATTTTAATAGTCAATTTTGTGCAGTAGGTTTGAGGTCATTTTCGGAAATCTTAAGTCTGAATATAGGTTGTTTATATGGGATTATGTCGTAGAGAATTTCGTTAGCTTCGATTTGATATAAGGTAGGCCTTCCAACTCCAAACGAGGTGGAAGATACACTAGTTTGATTTTCGTGTACCGGGAGACGAGTGTCGACACAATCCGAAAATTGTTGTCGATATTTGGATCGAATCTCGGGGACTATAAAATGAGTTTAAAAATGATTCAAGGGATGTTCCCAGGCTCCAAGTTTAGTATTTTGAGTCTATTTTTAGAATCAAGTGGCGGTTTTACAAATGGAGTTGTTTAGAATGGTCAAAATGGTTTTGTAACTCAAGGTCGCTAAACTGTCCGGATTTTGTGATTCAAAGATGAGTCGGGCAGGGAACTTTAGAAGTAAAATCTTTCAATGGGCTCTTGGGAGGACTTTCTATATATAGTAAGTGAGTTCTCTGAGTAGTATCATAAAAAGTTGATATGTCTAAGTATGGGAAAACGGCTTGGACATTCGGTATGTTCCGGCAGATTTTTATTAAAGGCGTAGAATAATAAAATGAATATATAGGATAGTGTAATAGTATCACTTGTATCGTTTTCTCTCAAGTTGTCGTGATTTTATACTTGAGTTTTATTTTATTAAGTATCATTTATTTCTCGAGTCTATTATTAAAGTACGCACCTTATTTGCTAGGTTTCGGGTATCGTGGTTACCGGGCATCTACTATCGTCGGCGATTGTCTTCAACTACTATAAGTACTAAGGTAAGTCTATAGCCTCGCTTTATACTAGTTATTAAATGATTTTAAACCCGCGAGGGGGAATACATGTTTTATAAACTTAGAACACAAGATTTTTATGGTATGCTTTGTCCCTCTATGAATGGACCCGTGGTTGCCTTTAAATTGCATTAAGTGATTGCCTTTGTTTAAAACCTCAATTATGGACCGTTAATTAACCTATGATGGGTTAACCGCTAGTACAATTAATAGATCTATGGGGGAAGCCGCCCCGGTTCAGTTTTTGTGGACTTGTCATAGAAGCTTAGGCCCGACCTCCACACTGTTTGAGCATATTGTATTGAGAAGTCAGGTATACGGCAATGTACCAATAATCTGGAGGTAACCGACAATTAATAAATCTCCTGTCTTATCAGACCTCTAAAGGGAGTGTCTAAGGGCTCGGTTCCATGAGCTTATTGCAATTTATGCTATATACAATTATTATTGTTGATGCGAATTATTATTTGATGCTTATAAGCATGCCACAAACTTATAATCTTTGCTTGTGTTCAAAATTGGTTACATAAACCTATAGATTCACTCGGCATTTTTGCTGATGTTTTACTCACATGTATTTCAGGTAATCAGGAAGGGTGAAGCTTGGAAGCCACGAGAATGAATGTTGTGCACTACTTTGCAATATAAACTCTTTGAATATTTGTCGTTCCTTTTGTTCAAAACAATTTAAATCTTTTGTTTTGGTTGTACTTTGGTTACGATGTCTTGGGACTACGCTACTCTGACAAATGCTTTAGGAACGATAAATCTAAAACGTCTCTTTTTGAGTCGTTCTTTATAAATTATGTGTTGTAGTATCATTGTTTAGCACCCAAAGATGTATTCCGCTGCGTGTAAATTTGGGGGGTGTAAGAGATTGGTACCAGAGCCATGAGATATAGAGAACTAGGTCTTTTTCTAAAAACCTAAACTATAACTGTCGGTTTTATTTTTCAAAGAGTCGGTGCACATGATTTCGCGTGACTTCAGGTTCAAGCTACTTCTGAGATTACAATTTTAGTATGCGTTATTACGTACCCTTTTATTGCCAAGTATTTATAAATAAATACTATGATCCATTTATGGATATATATTTATATCTAGGATCCCTTTATCGATATATATTTATATCATTAAATTTTCGATAGAAGTTTATCATTTATTAATGATTAACTTAAATAAATACAATGAATTTCAAGATCTTTCTGTATTTATTTTTGAAGTATTTAAATTGCTTTTATTACAAAATTTTTATATTATGACCTTACATAACTTCATCTACGCGCGTTACTTTTATTGTTTAACCCTTTGTGATATCTATATAGATATTCAAATCGTCTTCCGGCTATTTGTGCTTGGACGTCTTTTAACGTAATCTCCAGACCATTGTGTAGCTCAATGTGTCCTTGGAATAGACTAACCGCTATCGTGTGAGTCATACATTTTGAAACATTTCTTAAAATAGTGTTAAATAATACCATGGTTTTTCATAATATTTTGTTGATTTTTATTATCGTTTTACACGACATGCGAAGATTTAATTCGTTGACATTTATATGTATCGACTCCTAAGTGTATTGTTCACTTATATCTCGGTAACGTCATCGTTATTTTATAAATCATCGTCTAGATTATGGCACTAGAATTGGAATACGATTTTACTTATATAAAATTGTATCATTTGTTTTTAATTAACCTTCTCGCTCCCGGAGTGTAGCATGTTAATGTTCCATTCTTTTCTTGTTATGTTTTGTGTTTTTGACAATCGTGGCACCAAGGAGATTTGTCTACATTGCATTTTGAAATCTAAATTACGAACGTATTTCACCGTCTTGCTTCCTAAATTTCGTGTTGAATACCTTGAAGCATTTTCTGTCATTCATCATGCTATATTTTATTTGATGCTCATTACGAGATTTATTTTTCGTTGTTATAAAATCCACAAGACATGTGTGTATATATGTATATATTTTGAGCCGTTAAGAAGTGTCGAAAAATACACTTTATGCAGAAACTGTAGGGGCAGTATAAACAAGTCAAAACTTAAAAGTAAAACCTGCGTTTTTAAAATAAAATAGTCAAACCTGCACAGAACTTGCAGGGGTATTTTGGTCATTTTACATTGGTTTTCAGGTCTCGGGTAAAACTAGGAAGTCGTCTGAAACGTCGTTTTGCATCAAAATGCTTTAGACTCTGAGTCTTGGAGATGTCGTTTATCGGGTCAATTAATCGGCTCATATTTAAAAGTTAAATCTGATAGAAAATTCAGAACATGAGTTTTAAATGTTTCTAAGCTGTTTTGATTTCATTTGAGATCGTAAAATTTTAACAAATATTATTTTACAACTAACGAATACTAGTTGCATGTGAAAATATTTAAAAATAGAAACAGTACAGGATTAGCAATTACCGGATTAATGGTGTAATTTAAAAACGAATAACATACTTTCTTAAAAGCATGTTGTGTCGAGTATCTTACAAAGAATACACATGTGGATTGTTTTATTCTTTTCATATATATGACTCATTTGTCATTCGATGTTATTTTATTTTTATTTTCTTCTAACCTTCCACTGATTTGAGTTGAGTTTTGAAGTTTTGCCTTCACATTCTTCGTTGATATTCTTATCGCGTATCTCATGACGTTTTCGTCTAAACCTTATAACCCTTTGAAAACTTAACAACTTGTAACCATTTCATTGGTTGTTTTATGAGCTACTATTTGCCACTTTTTGCAAAACTTTGACTACTTTATACGTTGTCATAATGTCATATTATAAATAAATCTGATATTGTTTTTCGATTAATTTCACCAATTATTTTTACTTTGGTCTTATAAAATACTTTTCGTAAGATTAAAAGTTGCTTATTAAGTATCTCACAAATTACTTGTATCCTATAAATTTATAAACTATTTTTAAATTCCATTTTACAAATGGCATGGTTTATATATAAACATAAGAAACGTAATACTTTTCGACGAAACTAAGCACTGCATTGCTATTCCTAAATTATACATGGTTTGATCACCTATGTCTAATTTAGATGGAGCCATGCTAGGCTGAATAGTAGTCCACTTAAAAATCTTGATAATAATCAACTTTTTACTTGTATTTATGATAAAGATAAATAAAATGAAATAAAATGAAAAGTAGTTTTAAAAACCTTTATATTTCATGCAAGTAGCGCAATTTCTATGCATCCGCATATGTTTTCTTACCTTTTTCTTGAATGAATTACACGTTTTCGGGTACGTTTTTACTCGATGATTGTTTTTCCACTTGTTACTTCATTTTGTCTTATAACTGATTTCTTTTGACCGTTCGTCTAATTACTGACTGTTGATAAATGACTTGGAAGTCTCGATGTTTTATCCCTCGTTCTCGTCCAATCTTCTTTATGCGACTGGGTAGATCTTTGGAATGTCTCCGCACGTGAATAATGAATTATCATTGGAGTGATTTCTGTATATCCAGGATGACGTCCGTCACTCTCGTTTGTCTCGAAATCCACTCTTGTGAACCGTGCTTTGACTTCTCTCTTTAAACACTAACATCGTTCATTTGATTTGTTTTAATTACAAGTGATTATTAGAAATTTTATTTTATTAAAAAAATTTGTATGGATTTTATTTCCGATAATGTATCGACCACCGCTAAGTTAACGAGCTGATGTTGGTGAACCACCGACCGCACTAACAAAATTGACAACTTGTTTAATCTATTATTTCTTATCGTCTTACCATCGAAACCTTTATTTTATTATTCTCTTTAAGAATTCATATGACATTTGCTTCGTTCTCTTTTGTACCATTGATTTCGTATTAATTGTTGACTATTATTTTCATTCGTATTCGTTTTTTATCTTGTCACATTTCGGATACCCGATATCCCATGTTATTTTGAAATAATAAACACCTTTATGTATTTCTACAAAGTATTATAAAATTTTATGGAACTTGTCTACATTCTCTAATGATTTTCAATTATCGAAATAACCATTACAAGTAAAAGGTCAAATTTATACATCATATTTTGTATAACTAAAACTAATGTCTAACATGAAATTATACTATATCTTTTGAACTAAGTGACTTATCATACTTTACTTTTAATGTAATGAAATTACCAGTTTAATTTATATTCCTAATAATGATTTAATTTGGAAATTATATTTCTAAATCGTAACCATCAGTATGAGTTTAATTAATAAATTTATGTCATTCTTTCAAAGTTTCTTAAGACGACCAAATAAATTTTGAAACTATTTTACTTCTATTTTTGATGTATCATCTTTATCAAGAAAATACCTCAACTGAGTTTTAAGGTAATACCAAATCCGGGACGGATAATTGTGACAAACGTTATTTTAATGTTAATATTTAATTCATTATTCGCTCTCATTTTTCTAGTATTGCGAATTATTATGTTTTACGGTTACGTGATTCGAGATCCCTCGTCGATCGTTAATCTTAAATCATTTTACCACATCTTGTTCATTTATGCGTTTATTGAAGTCATTTTTATCTCGTTATGTTCCTCGTATTGAAGATCACTATTTTATTTTGAGTTTAAAATGAATCTCGGGAAGCAGTGTATAAGAAGAAACGATAAGTGTCACCAGGATTTATGCGTGTACTTGTGGAATGATAGAGGACCGAATCTCTTAATGAATGGAATTAATAAATTCGTTACAACCTCGAGGAGTATGTTGAAGCCGACACCGCAAGTGGAAAGACTCTGAAGATCAAGTGGTTATTATCAAGGGTTCGTTCAAGGTTTTCTCGATGATTAACGGTGGAGATCTATAGTCGATGTTTATGTTCGACCTTTTCTTTTATGTACTTATATGGTGTGTGATCTAGTCAAATGATGGTAAGTTGTGAGAACTTGAGACGACATCATCTGATGACGTCCGATCATGTAGAACACATATTATGTAATATCTTTTTGACTTTCAACGACGATGTTATTGAGACTTTAATGCGCGTTGGCGAAAGTGAGATGGTGTCTTTGTATTATCTTTTGAGTAGGGACCCGCGTGTGAGCACCCTCCGATGACGAAAATGTTTTTCTTGTTAGTTCTTTTTGATGTGTGTCCATGGCTATCCGGCCAGTGGCTATCCTTAAAATTTCAACATTCTTTTTTTACTGGATTTACCCGTAAATCCTGTCATCTATTCTTGTTGTCGAATGAGCTTCGTGTGATTCATAAAATTTTCATGTGTCGAGTTTGACGGGTGACTGGTGGATAAGGATATATTTATTCCTTTTTGGTGAGATACAACTTGACGACAAGTTGCGTTTTGTAAAAGAACCAGTGGAGATCGTGGATCGAGATTCACGTAGGAACGTGAAGACTTCTTTATAAGGAATGCCCTCATCCTTCCGGGTAGTGAACAACTCGTGTATGAGGCGAGTTGAGCGCCGGGACGTCGCTCCCTTAAGGTGGTGAGGATGTAAAACCCGTAAAAATAAGGTCATAATTTAATTCTACTTTCAATTATTTTGAAGTATTTTATAACTTTAAATATTATTATGTTTAACGGTTTAAGTTGAAACCGATATTAAATATTATACTTTAATATTTTGACGAGTAACGAGGACTACTAGTGATCGCGATACCGACGGATGCCAAAATTTTTTTTTATATTTTATTATCGATAGTTTCGATATTTTATACTTTCGACGATATCGTTTTAATTACGTATCGAGTCGTTATATTATTATTTTTCGTGTGCGTTTAAACTTTTTAGTATTTTTACGAAACCCGAGTCTCGTAAATATTTCAAAATTTACATTTTCTACCCTTTTAAGCTATTTAATTACATTTTGGACCAAAACTATCACAAATTGTCAAAAACTACCCTAACCTTATACTATATATATATTTCCCACTAGCACTATCTCATTTAAAGAAATCAATAAAACAAAAATCACCATTTTTCTCTTCCTTTTCCTTTTTAGCCATACACCCTCAACACCATAAGACCTCAAATTTCTTGATTTCTTTATTGAATCTTCCAAAATCAAGCAAAGTCCCATCCTAGATTTTCAAAGGGCTACAATTTGGTATAAAATTTTCATACATGCAACCATATTAATTTTTTCAAGAAAAGTTAGTGATGTTTGATCCAAATTTGTTGTATGCATG
Organism: Glebionis coronaria; assembly: GCA_025667525.1. Lineage (NCBI taxonomy): Eukaryota > Viridiplantae > Streptophyta > Magnoliopsida > Asterales > Asteraceae > Glebionis > Glebionis coronaria. The sequence goes on along the minus strand of CM046882.1, from coordinate 220,988,882 downwards.
TGTTAGTAATGATGATCAAAAGATTTTCATGCTATGTTTTTGTTAAAAAGTTGATTTTTAATTTTTGGGTTTTTGATTTTGATGATGATGCAAGTGTTAGGAATGGTTTATGATGATATTAGGGGCTTAGGTTGATGACAAAAGTTATTGGAATTGATCAAAAACATGATTTTGCAAGAGATTTTAATAGTCAATTTTGGACAGTAGGTTTGAGGTCATTTTCGGAAATCTTAAGTATGAATATAGGTTGTTTATATGGGATTATGTCGTAGAGAATTTCGTTAGCTTCGATTTGATATAAGGTAGGCCTTCCAACTCCAAACGAGGTGGAAGATACACTAGTTTGATTTTCGTGTACCGGGAGACGAGTGTCGACACAATCCGAAAATTGTTGTCGATATTTGGATCGAATCTCGGGGACTATAAAATGAGTTTAAAAATGATTCAAGGGCTGTTCTCAGGCTCCAAGTTTAGTATTTTGAGTCTATTTTTAGAATCAAGTGGCGGTTTTACAAATGGAGTTGTTTAGAATGGTCAAAATGGTTTCGTAAGTCAAGGTCGCTAAACTGTCCGGATTTTGTGATTCAAAGATGAGTCGGGCAGGGAACTTTAGAAGTAAAATCTTTTAATGGGCTCTTGGGAGGACTTTCTATATATAGTAAGTGAGTTCTCTGAGCAGTATCATAAAAAGTTAATATGTCTAAGTATGGGAAAACGGCTTGGACATTCGGTATGTTCCGACGGATTTTTATTAAAGGCGTAGAATAATAAAATGAATATATAGGAGAGTGTAATAGTATCACTTGTAGCGTTTTCTCTCGAGTTGTCGTGATTTTATACTTGAGTTTGATTTTATTAAGTATCATTTATTTCTCGAGTCTATTATTAATGTACGCACCTTATTTGCTAGGTTGCGGGTATCGTGGTTACCGGGCATCTACTATCGTCGGCGATTGTCTTCAACTACTATAAGTACTAAGGTGAGTCTATAGCCTCGCTTTATACTAGTTATTAAATGATTTTAAACCCGCAAGGGGGAAAACATGTTTTATAAACTTAGAACACAAGATTTTTATGGTATGCTTTGTCCCTCTATGAATGGACCCGTGGTTGCCTTTAAATTGCATTAAGTGACTGCCTTTGTTTAAAACCTCAATTATGGACCGTTAATTAACCTATGATGGGTTAACCGCTAGTACAATTAATAGATCTATGGGGGAAGCCGCCCCGGTTCAGTTTTTGTGGACTTGTCATAGAAGCTTAGGCCCGACCTCCACACTGTTTGAGCATATTGTATTGAGAAGTCAGGTATACGGCAATGTACCAATAATCTGGAGGTAACCGACAATTAATAAATTTCCTGTCTTATCAGACCTCTAAAGGGAGTGTCTAAGGGCTCGGTTCCATGAGCTTATTGCAATTTATGCTATATACAATTATTATTGTTGATGCGAATTATTATTTGATGCTTATAAGCATGCCACAAACTTATAATCTTTGCTTGTGTTCAAAATTGATTACATAAACCTATAGATTCACTCGGCATTTTTTCTGATGTTTTACTCACATGTATTTCAGGTAATCAGGAAGGGTGAAGCTTGGAAGCCACGGGAATGAATGTTGTGCACTACTTTGCAATATAAACTCTTTGAATATTTGTCGTTCCTTTTGTTCAAAACAATTTAAATCTTTTGTTTTGGTTGTACTTTGGTTACGATGTCTTGGGACTACGCTACTCTGACAAATGTTTTAGGAACGATAAATCTAAAACGTCTCTTTTTGAGTCGTTCTTTATAAATTATGTGTTGTAGTATCATTGTTTAGCACCCAAAGATGTATTCCGCTGCGTGTAAATTTGGGGGTGTTAAAACAAGTTTGATAGAAAATCCACAACTTGTGGATGTCAGTTTCTTGGGAGTAGATTGATCTCTTGGCAATGCAAGAAACAAACAGTGGTGGCCAATTCTATAACTGAAGCAGAGTATGTTGCAGCAGCTGCTTGTTGTGGACAAGTCTTATGGATTCAGAACCAGCTGTTGGATTATGGGTATAATTTCATGCATACCAAGATTTTTGTAGACAATAACATCACTTTATGCATTATTAAAAATCCTATACATCACTCTAAAACAAAACACATAGAAATTAGACATCATTTTATAAGAGATTGTTTTGAAAAGGATTTAATACAACCAGATAGGATTGACACAGAAGAGAATGTGTCTGATTTATTGACTAAAACTTTTGATACTGGAAGATTTCAATACTTGGTAACAAGTATTGGAATGATCAATCTCACTTAATACGTGTTTTGGGGTCTTATTGTAAAAGTATGTACAGGATATGCATTGTTATTGGTCTTTATGTGAAATTAGATTTCCACTTTATTTATCTGACGCTGACAAAGGTTATTTTAACGCTGATAAGTGTTATCGTGACGTTGTCAGCAACATGTTAGTTTTGTGGTTTTTGATCTAATTGTGCAGGCGTTGTTAGCATTGTACCATTGGATACAGAGTTGCTTATGGATCCTTAGAGCCTTATTGGAGCATGTTTTCCTTTATGGATGATGGTTGGAATTTTATATTCCTATCTTGACATAAATTTTATATTTACATGCATATTAACTGGAAACTTCTGTATCACAGTTTAAGGGGAGGTATGCAAAGTTGATATACTATGCATGCTGCCAAGACCTTTTTGGCCTAGACTTGGATGTGGTTTGTTGGGAGACTTGGGTATGATTTATATTGGGCTTACCTGGGAGTTACAAGGGATTTTATGAGATAACTTAACTGTTAAGAATTTTGGTTAGCAAGGGACACTAGAGGACTGTTATGTCTATCTTGCATAAGCAAGTGTGCATAATTGTACAGTGCTTGCCGCCCTATAGTAATTTTCAGTTTATAGGTTATCTTCACTAGGATAAATTACTTTGTTAAGGTCCTTTTTCATTTTTATTATTTTTATTTTTGGACGTTGACAGATATATTTCCAAGCGTTGTTGTGACCAATTTAGACATTGACATGGCTTTTGCAAACGTTGACAAGAATATAGCCGTTGGGCGTTGATGGGTTATTTTTTACCGTTGACACTCATTGGGTCCTACCCAGTTGTTATTTTTGACGAAAATTGGGGCCGTAATTTTGGGAGTTGATAACTTTTAATTAATGCACAAGATAACTTATTTTCTTTTCAATATTTTCATCATTATATTTTGAAAATACTTGCCTCATTTTTGACCAATCACATGTGCCTATCACTCCTATATATTTGGCTCCTACTTTTTAAATAGGGTACTCTCATATTCTTGTCTAAAAACTTTTCTCCTATAATTCATCTTTTGCAATCTTTCACAAACAGCTTTCTACATCAATGGCACCTAAGTTTAAGCCATGTGATTTGGTATTGAGATTCAGAAGTCAGCATAATATGATCGCTTATTTGGAGGCTGATGATGCTCTGTTTCCTCAATACACCCAGATGGTGGCGTATTTGAATGCATCTCCATTACGGTATGCTCTTTCTCATGCTCCTCTCATCCCTGTCACTCATATTAAACAGTTTTGGAACATTGTCAGTTCCTCAACGCTTAATAATGTGACTACATTAACAGCTATTGTTCATGGGCGTTCTTGGGTGGTTACTGAAGCCTTGGTTCGCCAGGCTTTGCATCTTAATGATGCAGATAGTATAACCACTCTACCCATTAATGAAATAGAACAAGGACTCCAAGCTTTGGGTTATCCTTTCCTTAAAGAGGGAACTTTAAACAAATATCATAAACAGAAATTTCCCCCAGCTTGGAAGTACTTAATACATGTCATCCTTCAATGTTTGAGTCCTAAATGTACAACACACAATAAAATTAATAGATCAATTGCTAGTGCAATTGTGTGTATTACAAATGGGCAAAAGTATAATTTTTCTAAACTGAGTTTTGATGGCATGTGTAAAAACAAGGGCAATAAGATGACTTTGGCTTACCCAAGATTTTTATAAATGATTTTTGACGACCAAGGGTATTGCACCAGGGATCATGCTGATTTTTATGCGATCCCTGTGCAAAAGAAAACTATTTTTTGTAAGATGAATTCACCCCCTCACAAAGACTTACCCCTTACCCAAGCTATGCTTGCTGTTATTGCAGCAGCACAACCTCAACCTGACCCACAACCACAACTTGACCCAATACCAGACCCCTTACCTTCACCTCAACACATGGAACTTGACCAAGAATCCTTCAACGCTGACACGTTAAATGTTGGTGTTGACACTACTAATCCAAACGTTGACCCAAAACAAACCCAAACACCCCTAACCTTCAAACTACCACCCAATCCACATCATCTTCTCCACCCCGAGACTATAGGATGGAAAAACGCCAAAGGACCATTAGAGTGTTCTCCTCTGGTGGTCCTAGCCATGTTATAGAGAGAACCACCACCACAAGTGTGGTTAGTGATATGGGTGAGGCTAGGACTATTGGTGCTAGCTTAGATGCAGGACAAGCCAGTCCTAACATCTTTAAGACCTCATCCATGCCCCATGAATCTACTTTGGGAGGTCAAATACGCATTCTAGAGGAAGGCAGATTGGAACCATACACAATCTTAGAATTGAAGGTTGTCTGCATTAGCTTGCAAAAGCAAAATGCATGTTGGGTCAAAAAGTTGATGTGGCAGAAACTCTAAAACGAAGAAAACATGACGGTAATTGTCTAAGCGTTGACAAGAGTATTCCAGGCGTTGACAAGAAGAATTTAGGCGTTGATGGAATCAAGCATTGTCAAGAGCAATCCAAGCATTGTCACATGCAATTCAAGCATTGACAAAACGTAGACAAAGAAGCCTTTAGAAGCTTCTATTTGGATATATATGCATGATATATTCTGTATATAGTTATTTAAATAGAAGATTCACATGTTTATTCATTCTTATCTCTTGTAAACCCTAATCCTTACACTATAAAAGGAACCAAGGGTCTTAGGTTTTAATTATCATTCATATTCACAATGTAAACCTAAAGCGTGTGTTGCACTAGACGTGGGATTCAATGTATACACGTCTAGTGGATGTTTGTTATTAATATAATGAGCATCCCATTTGTTTTAATTCATGTTATTGTGCCTAAACACCTTGTTAATGGTTGTTGTTCTAATTCCGCTTTGATTATCTAATCATATGAACAATGATCATTCCTAGTTGCTTAAAAGATCCGGAAACCAAGGTTTCCACAATTGGTATCAGAGCCTCGTGGCTCGTGATGCTAGGACCAACAAGGTGTTCGTGTACGGTGAAAAGAAGAAAAATCCGTCTAGGGTTTTTCTGGGCGATTTTGTGTGCGCAGCAGTATTCAGAAGGTCATAACTTTTTATTGAACCGTTGGATCGTCACGAAATTTTATATGTGTGTTCTTTATACATATATCTAAACATCCATCGGAGGGATTGTCGAGTTTTATCCCCAGGAAAAAGTTATTAAGCGTCAAAGTCAGCAGTGAGTAAATGCAGTTTTCTGTGGACAGCCCTGTTCAAAACACGTTTTCTCCTTCGTTAACCGTTGGATCTTCATGATTTCTGAACTGTAGATTCTTGGCACTTGTGTCTAGGATCTCACCGAAGGGATCTTCGATTTGAGCTCTAATGAAGAAGTTATCAGAAGTCGAAGTTGACTGCAGAAAAAGGTTCTATATTTTCTGTTTATTTATTATTATGAAACTAGGGTTTCTATAAACCCTAGGATCAATTCTATAACAGAGAAAAAGGATCTTTGTGACGAATTGGAGACGTTAAAGTGTTAGGGTTTCATTCAAAACCCTAAATCGATATGTGTTTTGGGCAAAAAAGGAAAAGAACGTTCGTTGTTTTGCTGTTGTACTTTCCAACAAAACGTGATGCAGCATGTTGATTGTGGCATAAAGAAAGATCGAATGATAGTGACGTGGGCTTCAAAAGCCACAAGATGACGTCAGCAGAATCATGACGCTGACAAGGTTGATATTGACGCTGACAGAACGTATTTTGACGATGACAGAATAAGTCAACGCTGATAGAGTTGACAGTGTTGTCCGATATATGTTAATCCAAGCGCTGATATGTATTGTCCGATATCGGACAATACATCTGACCAAGATGTTGGATAAAGGAGGATGTTGGACAACACAGGGTTTGCTGCTGTTTGAGAAAATTGGTACGTTTTTAGAACACAAAAAGGTGGTATTTACACACGAAGGTACATGGAATCTCCGTTTTAATATAGAATATCAAGTTGATATTAATGGCTCGGATATTTTTACAAGGAGTAAATGATTTTTAAGTAAGTTAGCAACGATTCATGAAGTAATTTATTGGAGTATGTAATCGGGATAGCCTTGTGAAAGAGTTATTCGTTGACAGCTTTTACGTATGAAGATATTGACTTGTCATGAAGAGGTGTTGGCTTAAGGGGAAGAATTCTTATGGTAAGTTTGATGATTGAAGAAGATTTTCGCGAGTTTGTGTTCTATCATATCTTAAAGTCGTGTACTCCCAGTCATAGACTTTAAAGGTAACTTGTTCGTGCTTTACATGGTTGGTGATGAAGACTTGTCAAAATCTAGCAAGTAAGGTTGCCATCACTTGAAGGAGTTACATTATCGTGCTCAGTGTCTCACAAAGGATGAGGATTTTGACAATGGGATCGAGGTCTACTTATATTTCTTCTCAATCTGGTATAAGTTCTTTATCACGTGGATAGTACAAGACATGGAACATAGGTTTGGGTTATTCTACTTCTACATCAAGATTACTTTATGTTATTTTTCTTCAAGATCATTACACAGAGCCTACATTTGGAGAATCTTCAACATTGCATACATTGTTTACTTCCTTGTTGATGTGACAAAAAGGGGAAGAAATACATGCTACACTTGAGGGGAAGCAATTTGAAGATCATGTACAACTTACAAGAGATACACATAGAGTTTTGCCACTATCAACTAGGGGAAGATTGTTGGGTCAAAAAGTTAATGTGGCAGAAACTCTAAAACGAAGAAAACATGAAGGTAATTGTCTAAGCGTTGACAAGAGTATTCCAGGCGTTGACAAGAAGAATTTAGGCGTTGATGGAATCAAGCATTGTCAAGAGCAATCCAAGCATTGTCACATGCAATTCAAGCATTGACAAAACGTAGACAAAGAAGCCTTTAGAAGCTTCTATTTGGATATATATGCAGGATATATTCTGTATATAGTTATTTAAATATAAGATTAACATGTTTATTCATTCTTATCTCTTGTAAACCCTAATCCTTACACTATAAAAGGAACCAAGGGTCTTAGGTTTTAATTATCATTCATATTCACAATGTAAACCTAAAGCGTGTGTTGCACTAGACGTGGGATTCAATGTATACACGTCTAGTGGATGTTTGTTATTAATATAATGAGCATCCCATTTGTTTTAATTCATGTTATTGTGCCTAAACACCTTGTTAATGGTTGTTGTTCTAATTCCGCTTGGATTATCTAATCATATGAACAATGATCATTCCTAGTTGCTTAAAAGATCCGGAAACCAAGGTTTCCATAATGCAGACTTGGTACAAACAGTCAGTACACAAGGCCTTGAACTCAAGCAATTGAGGGAGAGGATTGTTCTTTTAGAGGATGCTAACAGTAGGCGTGGTATGGAGGATTCTTCCAAAGGGGAGGATGAGCAGATACATGTGAGTGACAAAGGCTCACATGATGGAGAATCTTTGGGTGTGGCTGAAGCCCTTACTGAATTAAAGAAGCAACCAGGTTTTGATGTATCTTTGGTTACTCTTACAAACTTGAACTTGTCCTTTAGAGCAATGATGGAGCAGTTCACAAAAGGCGTTGAGAAGAGTAAGGTGAGCGTTGACAAGCAGATTTTGGATGCTGACACATCAAGCGCTGACAAGAGTAAGTTGGGCGTTGACACACAGGATTTGAACGTTGACAGACCTGCATATATGGTTGATGTATTCCAGTCATCAGCTATCATCAAGGAAGTGTCTTCACAGGTACCATCATCATCTTTACCCATCATTGATCCATTAGATAAGGGTAATGGAATCATGGTAGAAAAAGAAGTTCCAAAGGATGCAACACAAGTAGAGTTTGATTAAAAGTTGGCTGCACAACTGGTGGAACACGAAAAGAAGAAGGTTGGTGAATCACTATTAGTAGTTACTTCTGAGGAACAAGAAGGAAGTGATGATGAAAGTTCAGATTCAACTGTTATGATAATTGAACAACCAGAAAGACATGAATATGGTGATGAGTTGGCAAGGGAGAAACTTAGAGAGTTAAAGTTGCAGGTAGATTATGATATGCCAGAAGTTGCTCAGATGTACCATGCTTGGGAAGATAAGGTTATGGAGAATCCATATATGACGATTTCAGATCAAATTTGGGGTTTGGACATTCTTCTAAGAGTTCAAATAGATTGCAAGGTAATTCTGAAGCATAAGGCTAGCAATGTTTTCTCACTGCTGAAGAGAGATAGAAGGGAGCTTTACTACATGTTGCTCAGATGTCATCAAACAGGATGGACCTTTCAGAAACTGAAGGGATTATCCTTTGAAGAATTGGAGTATAAGGCTTATCCCATTTGGGCAACAGTGCAGGAAATGAATACTATCAGACTTCTCTCAGATGAAAGGAGAGAAAAACTTGTAGAAGAGATGGAGATTCGAAAGGCTATGATTGTTCCAAGGCCTTTGAAGAAGGGAGTTCCACTTGAATTTCCTAATGATTTAAATAAAGTGACTGCCAGTGAAGCTGTTATAAGAAGGAGCATTAAGCTCTCACCCATGGAAGCTTCAGATATGGTACAAGTGTTACCTCTTGATGCCAGAAACCCTGTCATTAGCTATGAAGAAGATGCAAGTGGGGTTTTGGATGATTGGCAGATATGGGAAAGAGGTACACACATTTACTACTCTTATGTCTCTCTTTTGAAGTATGGACAGGGAAGACTTGGGAGACCTTTGGAGGTTGTTGATGGCCAAGTATGAGACTGAGGAACCTACTTCAGTCAATGGAATAAAGCTTTGGTCAACATTCAAGAGAATGTGTGCACCAGAAGAAGAAGATCCTGTTTGGAAGGATCTTGAGGATGATATCAGTGGACTTCAATGGCGTTTGTATTCAGCTACTGGTGTGTATTATTTGAGTTCTACAAAGTTTGCTGAGTATCTTCTTGTAGATGCTGAGTATCCCATGTCTAAAGAAGTTTTGGAAAAGATGAAGACAACACAGCTGGAGATTGACTATTCAAGTGACGTGGCCAAAGATTTGATTAGGCATGTTTATTACCAATATGATAAGATTTGTAAGAATCCTCCTAGTTCTTAGTTTTTATTCAGAAACTTGATTACTAGAGTAGATATTAAGTTTAGGGGATTGTTGGGAATAAAATGTAGCCAGTACACTTAGACGCTGACATGAGTAATCGGGACGTTGATAAGAAGAAAACAAGCGTTGACAGAACAAGCGTTGACAGGAAGATGTCAAGCGTTGATAGGATGAAGTCATGAAATAGAAGACTTAGTCTACGCGTATTATGTTTCTAGTTTGTTTCTAGTATAGATATGATCAACAATGTATTTTCTATGTTTATCTTTACCTAAAATAGCTGATACGTAGACTCTTGTACAAGGCTTCTTATTCTATAAAAGGAGACCTTTAGGTTTTGTTTCAATATAAGTTTTCATACGTTTAACACTTTCATTGTACGCAAGTTTGTCTTAATCAATCAAGTGAAAGTTTGGTTTACATTGTTTGTGTGTTCTTGTTTGAGTATTAATTCCGCATAATACTTAAATTGTTTTATACACAACAAAGTTTCTCTACGTGTATAACTTGATTTAATCTCATTTACACAATCTAAATCGATCTAAGTTTGGGATCAACAGCCTTTTTCATGATATTTTATGCATTTAAGCCCGTTTTGGACGATGAGACTATGTATAAAAGCAATCTCATCAGTGATTATTGGGATGGATTTGTTAATGGCGCATAGTGCAGTGATTGTTTATGGAGAAAGGTTGGTCCAAATCCCGTTGAGAAATATGGTATTGAATGTGAAGGGTAATGAATGTACTTCTCGTCTGAGAGTAATATCTTGCTTGAAGATGATGAGGTATATGGAAGAGGATGCGATGTATTTCTGGCGCAGATTTCTAGAGATGGTGATGTAGAGACAAAGTTGGAAGAGGTGCCTGTGGTTCGAGAGTATCAAGAAGTTTTTCCTGATGAGTTTTCGGGTTTACTGCCCTCTCGTGAAGTTGAATTTCGGATCGATTTGATGCCAGGAGCTGCACCAGTTTCTCGTGCACCTTATCGATTGGCACCGTCAGAATTGAATGAGTTATCTGATCAATTGAAAGAATTGATGGATAAGGGGTTTATTAGACCGAGTTCATCGCCATGGGGAGCGCCTGTGTTATTTGTAAAGAAGAAGGATGGGTCGTTTAGAATGTGTATTGACTATCGAGAGCTTAACAAATTGACGGTTAAGAATCGGTATCCATTGCCGAGGATTGACGATTTATTTGATCAGTTGCAAGGATCCTCTGTGTACTCGAAGATTGACTTGAGATCAGGGTATCATCAACTGCGAGTTAGAGAGGAGGATATTCCTATAACTGCTTTTCGTACGCGATATGGACATTTAAATTCCAAGTGATGCCTTTTGGGTTAAAGAATGCGCCTGCAGTGTTCATGGATCTTATGAATCGAGTGTGCAAGCCGTATTTGGATAAGTTTGTCATTGTATTCATTGATTATATTCTTATTTACTCCAAGAGCAAAGAAGAACATGAGAAGCACTTGAGGACGATATTGGAGCTGCTAAAGAAAGAGAAGTTGTACGCAAAATTCTCCAAGTGTGAATTTTGGTTGGAATCTGTACAATTTCTTGGGCATGTGATTCACAACAAAGGAGTTCGTGTAGATCCTGCCAAGGTGGAGGCAATTAAATAATGGTCGGCACCGACAACGCCAACTGAAGTTCGACAATTTCTTGGTTTAGCTGGTTATTATCGGAGATTCATCGAAGGGGTTTCGTTGATTGAAAGCCGTTGACCAAGCTTACTGAGAAGAATCGGGTGTTTGAATGGGAAATGATGAAGAAATCGCTTTCAAAACACTTAAGGACAAATTGTGTTCTGCTCCGATTTTGTCATTGCCAGAAGGAATCGAAGACTTCATGGTTTATTGTGACGCGTCTCATAAGGGTTACGGAGCTGTTTTGATGCAACGTGAGAAGGTGATCGCTTACGCGTCGAGGCAATTGAGGAAGCATGAGGAAAACTACACTACGCATGATTTAGAACTGGGAGCTGTAGTTTTTGCGCTAAAGTTGTGGAGACACTACTTGTATGGGACTATGTGTGTTGTATTCACTAACCACAAGAGTTTGCAGCACATATTAGACCAGAAGGAGTTGAATATGAGACAAAGACGATGGGTGGAGTTACTGAGTGACTATGACTGCGAGATTCGCTACCATCCTGGCAAGGAGAACGTTGTAGCAGATGCACTAGTAGGAAAGATATGGAGAAACCTTTGAGAGTCAGAGCATTGGTGATGACTGAGGGTGTTGATTTAACTGGAATGATAATGAAGGCTCAAGAGAAGGGATTGATGAAAGAAAATATTGGCGCCGAGAATCTTGGAAGACTACAAAAACCTCTTTTTGTGGTAAAGTCAGACGGGCTGAGATATTTTGAAGATCGGATTTGGTTACCGCTATGTCTATCCGAGGAAGGAACGCCTGGAGTACAAGATTTGGTTATGAATGAGTCTCATAAGGCGAAGTACTCGATACATCCTGGATCGGATAAGATGTATCACGATATGAAGAAAGTCTACTGGTGGCCGAATATGAAGGCAGAGATTGCTCGTTACGTCAGTAAGTGTTTAACTTGCGCGAAGGTTAAAGCTGAACATAAGAGACCGTCTGGGTTGTTGGTACAACCTGAGATCCCAGAATGGAAATGGGAAAAGATCGCTATGGATTTCGTGACGGGTTTACCAAGGACTCCTAGTGGTTGTGATATGATTTGGGTGATCGTGGATAGATTGACGAAATCTGCTCACTTTTTACCTATGAAGAAGAGGGATAGCATGGAGAAACTTGCAAGTGTGTACGTGAAGGAAATTGTTTGTCGACATGGAGTACCTTTATCGATCATTTCGAATCGCGACAGCAGATTTACTTCAAATTTTTGAAATCTCTTCAACGTGCGATGGGCACCGAATTAAATTTGAGCACGCCTATCATCCTAAAACTGATGGCCAAAGTGAACGAACCATTCAGACATTGGAGGACATCCTCCGAGCATGGATGATTGATTTCGGAGGAAGCTGGGAACGCCACTTACCTTTAGTGGAGTTTTCGTATAATAACAGTTATCATGCGAGCATTAAGGCTGCACCATTTGAAGCGTTGTATGGAAGGAAGTGTAGATCTCCTGTGTGTTGGAGCGAAGTGTGAGAGAGTCAGTTGACTGGGCCCGAAATGGTTTTGGAGACGACAGAGAAGATTGTGCAAATCAAGAACCGTTTACTTGCTGCGAGAAGCCGACAGAAGAGTTACACCGATAATAGGAGGAAACCGTTGGAATTTAAGGTCGGAGACATGGTCATGCTTAAGGTGTCACCATGGAAGGGTGTGATACGTTTTGGGAAGAAAGGAAAGCCGAGTCCAAGGTATATTGGACCGTTTAAGATTCTTAGACGAATTGGACCTGTAGCTTATAAGTTGGAATTGCCGAATGAGCTTAGTGCTATTCACGACACGTTTCACGTATCGAATTTGAAGAAAAGTTTGGCGGATAAGGAATTGGTGATTCCTTTGGACGAGATTCAGCTTGACGATAAAATGCATTTTGTGGAGGAACCAGTGGAGATTATGGACCGAGAGGTTAAGAGATTGAAGCACAGTAGAATTCCCATTGTGAAGGTACGATGGAATTCTAGACGTGGAGCGGAATACACTTGGGAACGTGAGGACTTCTTCAAGGAGAGATATCCCTCATCTGTTCTAGCGACACGAAATGTGATTATAAGAAGAGGCGAGCGTCGAGACTTCGCTCTCTTTAAGGAGGGGTGGATGTGATACCCAGAACCCGAGGTCATTTATTTTACCCTAAATTACGAATATTTTTGAAATTTTTAAGAAATTTTGTTTATTATATATTTGACTATTTAAGTTGAAACCGATGTTTATGGTCGTAATCTTAATTATTGGCGATTTAAGAAAGACGACGACGACTACGATCCCGAAGGATGCCCAATTTTATGTTTTATTATCGTTTTGTCGATGTTAGAATTTTTCGAGAATTTTATTTTTGGTTCGTGTTAAGTCGATCCGGGTGCGTTTAAATTGCTTTAAAAGTATTTTCGAGTGATCGGGGCGACCCCCGACTCCCGCAAATTTTCAAAACCGACTAGTAAGTCGTTTCCTGCTACTAAGTTGTGTCGTTTAAAAAGGAGGCCAAAAGAAAACCAAAATGGCAAAAGAGGCCTCTCTTATTTTTATAAAAGGGAAGGATTAAACACACACAAACAAAAATTCGTTCAAAAAATATTTTTCTCTCCTCCCTTTCCTCTCTCTTTGGCCGTCAGCCTCTACACCACCACCACCACCAATTTTTTTCCCCTTTGATTTTAACAAATCCAAGTTTAGACCACATCCTAGTTTTCCTTTGTAAGTGTTTTGATGTAGTTTATAACAAAATGCATTTACAGAAAATTTTCAAGAATCAAAGATTTTTCAAAAATATGTTTTGATGTAATTAGACTAGTTGCATGTTTGATTGATGTTTGGGTAATGGATAATCATCCACAAAACCAACCAAAATCAATTTGGTTGGGATGTTTTGAACACCAACACCCCACGGCCAAATGGGGGTGTTTGGTTGTTCATGGTGGTTGATGATTTGTGTTGTGGGTTTTTGTTTAGAGTTATGTTTTTGTTGTTTTTAAATGGGTTAAACATAATGCATGTGTGATTTAGGATTTGGGTTTTTATGAAGATTTGACGTTCTTAGTGGTATAGGCTGATTAGGGTGTTTTGGAATGATCATAAGTGGTTAGGTTAGGTCTAGGTGATGTTAGAATGGAATGGAAACAACTGTTGGGTCGATTTTGAGGAAGGAAATTTTAGGCAGATTTTTTAGGCATGTTTCGTGGGTTTAATTTCGTAAACAGATAATGAGGCTAGGTTTTAGTTGTATAGCATTGTCTTAGCTTCGATTTGGTATAAGAAAGAACTTACGACTCCTAACGAGTCAAAAGTTATGCTATTTTGAAAGTTCGTGTACCGGGAGATGAGAATCAACATAATCTGAAATTATGTTTGATTTTAGGTCAAATCCCGGGGACCATAGATAGAGTTTTATAAATAATTGAAAGTTTTTCTTTGGTTCCAAACCTGCATTTTTTAGTCGAGTTTTAGACTTAAGGGTCAAATTAGCTAATGGTACATTTTAAACAAGTCAAACAAGTCTTACATGGTAAAAGTGCAAAATCAGTCCGAAAAGTTTACGTCTTGTAATGTAATGAGTAATGGGTCTTAAAAGTGAAAAATTTTTATGGGATTTAAAATGTGTTTTCTACAGATTATAAGGGTTTTTTACAAATTTTCTTGTGATTTATAGAAATGCTTAAGTGTTAGAAAACAGCCCGTACTTTTGGTAAGTACCGGCAAAGTTATAAAATGGGAAACATTTCTAATTACATAGATAGATAGTATGAGTTTAGTAATGATCACATGTATGAGTTTTGGCGTGAGTTTTTATAAGTATTAAGTGTTTTTATATACGCGTGTTTAGTACAGTAATGTACACGGAGTATTGACTCGGTTTTCGTATTTTGATTTATGGGTCACGTGTTAGATTTTCCGGGGCAACCAAATCGTCGGTGATATTTTTGTTACGTCTTCGCTTGAACCACTACTACTACGCAAGGTGAGTTTATTGCCTCGCTTCTTACACTTTTAAATGGTTTTACCCACGAGGGGGATGCATGTTATTTTAAATGAAACGAAGATAAGTCATGAATGATTGTTGGACCCGAAAGTTGCCTAAATTGTGTTGAGTACCTAGTTGCATAAGACCCTATATTCATGAACTATTAACTATTGTTTAATCCTTGTATGGATTGAAAATAGTCACTTATACAATGGATAGTACTATGGGGTTGACGACCCTATACGAGACGAGAGCTAGTAAGTTGAGTACCCTCTGCGAACGGATAACTTCTGATAAGAAATAAGGTATAATTGTAACTAATGTCATTAGAAGGGGCACTGGTTTCATCTTAATCATGCCGATTGAAATGTGTATAATGCAAGTTCGTTTTCTCAGTTCTTAACTAATAGAAAGTCCAATCAATATCAAATTTTTAATTGTTTTTGGTTGTTCAAGCTTGCTTGGTAATCTATTGCTAATTCAAACAACACTAAGTAAAAATGAAAAATATAAACCTATTTATACGTAAAACAAATTGCAAATTCCAAATATTATTCAAGTAAAATATTAAAATGCAAAATATAAAAGTATAAGGACTGAAAATGTAATTTCTATGAAATGTAAATGCTTGAAATGTAAATTCTAAAAGTTACAAGGACTAAAAATGTAAATCAGTTAACTACAAGGACTAAACTTGTAAAAGTTCTAACAAACTAACCAAATTTAACAAACTAACAAACTCAAGAACTGAAATGTAACAAACTAACAAATCCAAGGACTGATTATTGCAATTTCCACAAAATTAGAAAGATTAGCTAGGTTTAAACACTTAACTGAAATCCAGGGACTAAAATGCAAATTTCCAAAACTTTTAACCAAAAACGGGCTCAATGAAACAATAAGCTCGTTTGAGCTTATTTCTCAACCAAATAAGCTGAAATCACTTGCAAAACTTCTAAAATCCAATTACAACTATGTGTGTTCAAGGAAATAAGCTAAAAGTTCAAGATAAGCAAAAGAGAGCTTATCAATAAGCTCAAAATAAGCTATAGCATAATCCAGACATCCACAACTTGATTTTTGTAAAGAAAATGAATAAGCACTTGATTTAAAGCAGGGGAAATCAAACTAGAACAAATTTCATCCACTAATAAGCAAGATATCTGAAAATAAGCTCAAATGAGCTTATGTTGACCAAAACGTTGACCAGATTTTTGAAAAAGCTCAAATTCTCAAAACTTGATATTCAACCCTTTCTAAACTGATTTGTGAAAGAAAACAGCTAGATTTATGAAGTGGATAATGAGATCTAGTGAAACAGTTAGCAAATCACATCAGAGAATGAACATTGCTCAGGTCTGAACAAATAAGCTGATTTCTTGCTTATTTCTGAAAACTGTAGAATTTCCTCCTAAAGTCTGAAAGATTATGTATTAAGCTATAACTAGAAACTGGTTTGAGCAATTTTCATTAAGAATTGAAAGAGAAATGATCAATTGAATCTGGCAAGTTTATGAACTAAAACTGAAAACAAGTATGACCCAAAGTTTTTATCAACCAATTGCCTGTTTGACTTTTATATTGACTAGTAAAAGACTCTAAAACACTTGTTAACTTCTAAGGACTGCAAATGATCACTTTAACCCCAATTTCAAACACTTGACAACTGAATTACAACTAGACCCAAACACTCCTTATCTGATTATGATTAATCTTTTACAAAGGATTTTTGAGCTATGATTAGAACTGAATTAAGAGCTATAGCAAACTTGTTTAAGTGAGTAAAATGTGAGCTAATCAAACTGAAATCACACACTTACAACTACCAGAACTCAATTAAGCTAAATGACTAAAAAGTTACTGAAAATGAGATCAAATCTATAGGACTGAACTCAATAGCACAAAATCAAACTACAATACACTAAAATCACTCAATCAAACATCAACTAACCAAAGAGAAGCAGGCAGCCATCAATCATTACACTAGGAAATATAGCATGCAAGAACTGTTTAGAGGAACTTAAATCAGAAACTCAGAACCTATTGTAGAAAACCTTTGGGTAGAAGAGGAGCGCTGAGCTCTCTTGCCCTAGTGATACCACCACCTATCACTAGCTATCAACTCTTATCAATCACCAAAACAGCTACAAATCATCATTCTGCATATGAAACCTTCAAGAACTTGGAATGAACTGAATTTTTGATCAAACAGCAACAATTCTTCAACAAAGTCAGTTATGATCAATGTATGATCATAACAAACTTCTATCAGCAACAAATGAATCACTCAACAGCAGTAAAGTAGCAGGAATTGAAGAACAAGTTTTGGCGGGAAAACTGGAATTTGAAATTTTATTAATGAATTCTGTTACAAATGGTAGTTACAAGGTTCTAACTAACTAACAAACTCAAGAGGTTGTCAATCTCTTGAGTTGTTAGGTGAAAAGGAGAGAAAAAGAAGAAAAGGGAAATTGAGAGAACTAGGTGTTTTCTGAAAATTAACTACTACTCAAAATGAAGAACAAGTTGTGTATTTATAGGCTAAACTTGAGAGTTTGTTGGAGATGTGACGTGTTCAGGCCAATCATTACTTGATACGTGGAAGAATTCTGCATTCCCACTTTGAAGGTGATGAACTCATTTGGGGGTTTTTGATCCAATGAATTATATGTTAATTAAGTAGCACCATTGGATTCGTCTCTTCAAAACGAGCAAGATTGATGTTTTGATCTTCTTCTGAAATGCACTCTATCAAAAACGCGATCTGGAAAATATATCTTGTGAAGGAGAAGGACACGTGGCAGCTTCTTATTGGTGGAAAAAGTGTTACACGGATCACACTGTTATGATTGGGTTATTAAATGTGGCGGCTTGTAGTGGGAATTAAATGCTCAATCCGTGTGAACTCCTTTCTTGCTTCTCATTGGTTAAAAGCCCTTTCACTTGGATTAAACATGAATAACTTTCCAAACTTGGCAATTTAAGTCCCTTAACTTGGCAGAATTCTCTTTAAGGCTAGAAACTTCATTCCTTTGTCAATTTTGGCCCTTCAACTTTCATTCTTCAACAAAAATGGCCCTTTGACTTGATTGACTTTGTAGTTTGACCAGGTTTGACTTGGATCTTGACTTTGCAGTATTTGCACTTTAAGTCCCTCAACTTTCAAGACTTGTCAAGATAGGTCCTTGAGCTTTGAAAACTTGTCACTTGTGATCCTTCCTTGTCTTTTTCATCCATTTTAGCTTGGTTTTTCCTTGTTTGCTTGAAATTGTATCCTTTTACCTACATAAGATCACACAAACACAAACATACCACATAATACTGCTTTTTACAATATAAAAGGGTATTTTGCTTCATGTTTTAGGGTTATTTGTTGATAAAAGGATATGAGTTTAAGCTCATATCAAATTCCCCTACACTTGAGCATTGCCATGTCCTCATGCAATATTATCTTTCAAGGCTTAAAAAATTTACATTTCCCTCATAATTAATCCACCTTGGCCATATGAGATGCATCTACACTACTCTAAACTAAATGATGCATGATTTTGACTTTTAACAATGCAATGGATTAAAATACAATTCTATCTATATCTTTTTGATTTTTCTTGAAATGGTTTTGATGGAAATAACTCATAAAGAATTCAATGACTTGGATTAGGGCTTGGGTACCATGGACACTTATCACCCTCAAGTTTCACTTTCCCCATACCAAGCTAGTAAATGGAATCATTGCATTCACAAGTAAAAAGTGCATCAACTTATTCATGACAATTAAATGTGGAACCGGTTATTATTTGAGCAAATTGCTTGTGAGCAAATTTGTCATTATTAAAGTGTGAAATATAAGAAATGTAAAATCCAAAAATAAGGAAGGACGGTTTTAATCCTAAGTAATCTTCTCATCCATTACTTGAAAAACCGCTCACAATTAATATAAGTCCGTATTAAGAGTAATAAGTCATTCGCCTTATGTGTAAAATCCTCATGTCATGCTTTCATAAGTAACTACACACTCGCTAAGGAAAGAAAAATAAAACTCACGCAATAATTTACATCCGCATCTTTTTGAGATTTTGGATCTTCAACCCCGCAACCCGTCAAGGTAATATTGGATTGGAGCAATCTATTGAATCCCCGCAACCCGTCAAGGTAATATTGGAACTCAATAGTCACTATAATTAACACCACACTGCCCCTCTTGGGAGTCTTGCATTATTTTTTTTTTTTTTTTTTTTTTTTTTTTTTTTTTTTTTTTTTCTTTTTTTTTTTCTAGCCACTCATTTTTTTTCATAAGCCGCTCTTATTTTTCTTTATTCCTCACAAAGAAATTTGAAAAGAAGAAAAGGAAAAACACCCGCTAAATATGGAGCATGACACAAGTCTAGTACACATAAAACGTGCTAACTTAGAATCTTAAGACGTACTCATATCAACCATAAATGATTACCCAAAAATGCATAAGAGATTACAAACCAATTAAAACCGTACTTGATTATTTATTAACAATTATATACAAGCGAAGAAAATAGAGGTAGAGAAGAGAAGGGTTTAGCCACAAGTAATTGCCATGAAGTCTATCTAGCCCTTTTACACTTGCTTCAACTCTATCATTTCCCATTCTCCACAAATTTAAAATTTCAAATAATGAAATTGGTGGAAGCTTAGCCTAATAGACCAATGAAGAACTACATGGTTAAGGATACTAGCTAGAGAATGCTAAAATAAGCAAACTCGGGTTGAGTCAAAATATCCATGGCGGGCCTAATATGTCAAAGAAGTCTAAATTTGTTAAAACCATGTTTTATTATATTTTTTTCCTTTTTATATATTTTTGATGAAAAATAAAAGAATATATACAATGCAAATGTGTTATGCAAATGAAAAATGATTGATGCAAAAATTATGAATGCATATTTTTGTGGCCAAAGTAGATCAAAAATTTGAAAAATGTTGAAAATCCAATTTTCCATGTTATCATGCAAGACAATGACAAGTTCTAGGTAAGGTCACTTCGATAGAAGACCCCCCTACACTTAAGCTAAACATTGTCCTCAATGTTTAAGAGCATGGAAGGATAAAAACTTCCCCTACACTTATCTCCAAATCTATGCCTTTATTTCTAACCTACAACACTCTAACCTAGTTATACGATGCTTGAGTTAATGAGTCTCTAGCTCGACTCGCCCCTCAATGAATTAATTCATGGGGAAAATGGGGACCTCTTGGACCATTTCAACGGAAATGTCCTCCCCAAAGTAATGCTTAACACGGTGACCATTCACTTTAAAATTTGGACCATCGGGTTGGGATAACTCAAGAGTTCCATATGGAAACACTTGAGCAATAGTGAATGGACCGGACCATCTCGACTTAAGCTTGCCCGCAAAAAGCTTCAATCTTGAGTTAAAGAGGAGAACCGGCTCTCCAACTTTGAACTCACGATTCTTAATCTTAGCATCATGCAATTTCTTAGTTTTTTCCTTATATAACAAAGAATTCTCATAGGCATTGGCTCTCAACTCATCCATCTCATTGAGTTGATCTTTCCTATGTGAACCGGCTTGGTTTAAATCAAAGTTAGCCCACTTGAGAGCCCAAGATGCCTTATGTTCTAACTCAAATGGGAGGTGGCACGCTTTTCCATAGACAAGCCTATAAGGAGTACAACCAATTGGTGTCTTAAAAGCCGTCCTAAACGCCCACAAAGCATCATCAAGCTTATCCGACCAAGAAGCTCTATGCTCTCCCACCGTTCTCTCTAAAATTCTCTTTAAACCACGATTTGTGACCTCGGTTTGACCATTTGTTTGAGGGTGATACGCGGTAGAAAGTCTATGATTCACTCCATATTTCTTCATAACTCTCGTGAATTGATCATTACAAAAGTGAGTACCACGATCACTTATGATGGCCCGAGGTACACCAAATCTAGCAAACAATTGTTTCAAGAACTTTACAACCACTCTAGCATCATTAGTAGGTAAGGCTTTAGCCTCCACCCACTTGGACACGTAATCCACCGCCACAAGTATATACTTGTTTCCCTTAGAGGATGGAAAAGGTCCCATGAAATCTATTCCCCATACATCAAATATCTCACACTCTTGGATAAAATTTTGTGGCATCTCATCACGTTGTGTAATTTTTCCTTGTCTTTGGCAAACATCACAAAATTTCACCATCTCTTGGGCATCCTTGTAAATGGAAGGCCAATAGTAACCCGAATCAAAGACTTTCTTGGCGGTGTAGTTAGGCCCAAAATGTCCACCCGTAGGTCCTTTATGACATGCCTCTAAGATTTTAAATGCCTCGGGCCCATCTACACACCGTCTAATGATTTGGTCCGCACATTGCCTAAAAAGATATGGATCATCCCAAAAATAATACTTAACTTCCTTAAGAAACTTTTTCTTTTGTTGGTAAGTAAGACCCTCAATAAGCACATTGCCCACAAGATAGTTTGCAATATCCGCAAACCAAGGTGTGGCATCCTCTTGGGAAGAGATAGACATGAGCTCCTCTAATGGAAAGGATTCATTGATTTCTTGATGTGGGAAATCTCCTTGAAAAGGATGCTCAAGTCTACTCAAATGATCCGCCGCTAAATTCTCGGCCCCTTTTTTATCACGAATCTCTATCTTAAACTCTTGAAGCAACAAAACCCATCTCAAAAGCCTAGGCTTAGCATCTTGTTTTGTCATAAGATACTTGAGAGCGGAATGATCCGTATACACTATGGTCTTGGAAAGCACAAGGTATGGTCTAAACTTCTCAAAAGCATATACTATAGCAAGCAACTCTTTTTCCGTGGTAGTGTAATGAAGTTGTGCACCGGTCATGGTTTTACTCGCATAGTGTATAGGTTGGAAATGCTTATTAACTCTTTGTCCTAAGACGGCCCCCACCGCATAATCACTAGCGTCACACATAAGCTCAAAAGGTAATTCCCAATTTGGAGAAACCAAAACGGGAGCCTTTGTCAATTTTTCCTTAAGTGTCTCAAAAGATTCTAAACAAGCTTGGTCAAAAATGAAAGGAGCCTCTTTCTCCAAGAGATGAGTCATCGGTCTAGCTATCTTAGAGAAATCTTGTATAAAGCGCCTATAAAAACCCGCATGACCTAAGAAACTCCTTACACCTTTAACCGAGGTGGGTGGGGGAAGCTTAGCAATCACATCAATTTTGGCACGATCAACTTCTAATCCCTTATTGGATATCTTGTGTCCTAAAACAATCCCCTCTTTTACCATAAAGTGACATTTCTCCCAATTAAGCACCAAACGTGTTTCCTCACAACGCTTAAGCATTCTCTCAAGATTGATGAGACACGAGCTAAAGGAGTTCCCAAATACGGAAAAGTCATCCATAAAAACCTCCATGGTTTGCTCTATCATATCATGGAAAATTGCCATCATGCACCTTTGAAACGTCCCCGGTGCATTACATAGGCCAAAAGGCATCCTCTTGTAAGCAAATGTACCGTATGGACAAGTGAATGTGGTCTTTTCTTGATCCTTAGGGTCAATTGGGATTTGGAAATAACCCGAAAAGCCATCAAGAAAACAATAGTACTCATTTCCCGCTAAGCGTTCAAGCATTTGATCCATAAAGGGAAGCGGGAAATGGTCTTTCCTAGTTGCCTCATTAAGTTTTCTATAATCAATGCATACTCTCCAACCGGTTACAAGTCTCGTGGGAATAAGCTCATTGTTCTCATTAGGCACCACAGTGATTCCACCCTTCTTTGGAACACAATGAACCGGGCTAACCCATGGAGAGTCGGAAATGGGGTAAATCATACCCGCATCTAAGAGTTTAATCACTTCCTTCTTAATAACCTCATGAATTTTTGGGTTAACTCTCCTTTGGTTTTGAATGGCGGGTTTATAATCATCCTCCATAAGGATTTTGTGAGTACAAAAATGTGGATCAATTCCCCTTATGTCGGATATTTTCCATGCTAAAGCTTTCTTATGTTTCTTAAGGACTTCAATAAGTTGCTCCTTCTCATCCTCTTTCAATTCCTTAGCAATAATCACCGGTAATTGGTCTTTTCCTTCTAAGAAAGCATATTCTAAGTGGGATGGAAGTTCCTTAAGTTCAATGGGAGGTGGACTCTCTATGGAAGGTTTCACTATGGAAGGTTCCTCAATGGTAATCTCTTGTGGAATAGGGGAAGGAATAGGGTCCTCATTAAGCAACTTTTGGATTGTAAGAATATCTTCTTCCCAATTAATGGGAGAATCATCATCACCAAGAAAGTTAGACTCAAATTCCTCCAAGAGGAAATCACTCTCTCCAAAAGGTGTTAAAGAGGGAGCAATTGAGGCCACGGTTTCAACATGTGGAATCTCATCACTAGCATTCTTACAAGCATCATGAAAGTGTTCATTACACACTTCATCTAGCACATCCACAATGTTAATTCTCTCACAAGGTCTAGACTCCTTAACCTCTCTTCTATCACAAACTTTCCCTAACTTAAACACCACTTTCTCATCCTCTACTCTCATAATTAATTCTCCTTCCGCCACATCTATCAAGGTACGACCCGTTCTCAAAAACGGTCTACCAACAATCAAAGGGACTCTAGGATCCATGTCATAATCGACCACTACAAAGTCGGCCGGAAAAGTAAACTTATCCACACCTACAAACACATCTTCCGCTATACCTACGGGGTGAGGTAAGCTTGATTTGGAATTGGAGCATATGCTTGATTGGGAATAAATGGAAGTGGTTGATTAAATCCTTGTTGTGGTGGATAAAAGGTATTAGCTTGAGGTTGAAATTGATTGGGTGCTTTGTAATTATTTCCTTGGTATGGTTGTCTTTGCCCTTGATTCCTTGCTAGAATTTGAGGAGGATTTTGTTGAATTTGGGTGGGTGGTTGGGGTGGAAAGCCGGGTGGAGTAAGGTAATTTTGGGATTTGTAAGAAAGGTTATTTGGATTGATGTTAGGCTTGAAGTGTTCACGGTGTTCCTCTTGATAAGCATAACATTCCCCTTGATACCCTTGCACCTTGTCACATTGTTCATAAGAGTGAGGTCCTCCACAAGTAACACAAGAAATGGTGATAGCATGCACATTGTTTGAGGAATTGTTCAATGTCATGCTCTTAAAAGTTTGAAGCATATCTTGTTGTGCTTGCAAATGCCTCTCACTTTCTCTATCCATCCTTTGAAAAATAGCTTCTTGAAACTTGAGGAGTTGGTTGTCAAAAGGGATTTGAGAAGTGTTTTGGATAACATGAACTCTTTCCTCAAATGGATCATTGGTTTGAACCATTGCCTTAGTCTCAATAATGGTCAAAGCCTCTTGGTATGTCTTGAAATGAATACTCCCTCCCGCGGAAGCATTTAGTGAATCTTGGTGGTGAGGTTTAAGGCCATTGTAGAAAGTATTGATTTTGCTTAGATCATCCATTCCATGATTAGGGCATCGCCTCAACAACTCACTATACTCTTCCCAAGCATCACCAAAGGATTGACTAGGTTTTTGTGTAAAGCCCATAATCATATTTCTCAAAGCCATAGTCTTTTGTGGAGGAAAGAATTTGTTCAAAAACTTAGTGGTAAAACCATCCCATGTGGTGATACTATCGGGTGGTTGGGTGTCTAACCAATGCTTAGCACTCCCATCTAGTGAAAATGACACTAACAACAATCTAATGACATCCGGTGGAACCCCATTATGCTTAATGGTATTGCAAAGTGAAAGGAATCTCTTAAGATGAGCATGGGGATCCTCATTTTGTTTTCCATAGAAAGGTGATGCAGCAACCATATTGATCATAGATGTATGTAGCTCAAATGTGTTAGCGGGATAGTCGGGAATCTTAATGGCACTAACAAATCCATGAATGTTGGTTTGCATACGTTCAAACAAAGTACGGTTATCAACAGCCATGGCTCCTTGTGGTGGTGACAAAGCACGATTCTCGTGATCGGCTTGGTGGACGATGGTGGTCTTACTCTTTCTTTTCTTCTTCCTTTTCGGAGGAAGAGGTTGTACACCAATCGGTATTTGTGCACGCCCGCGAGTGAGCATGCAACTCAATACGAGGAATGAGAGAGAAGCTCTCGTGTGACTTTGAAAAGAATAAGATTATCCTCTTCGAGTTTCGATATTAAATATCCACAAGAAAGTAACAATATATGTAATACTACTTTGGGTGCAAGACCCTCAATGAAGCTTTCCTTCTTAGAGTACTCCCAAGTGAACGGGGGGTTAGGTGGCGCGAAGCACTTAAGTACCTATTGACCCTTAGATGGCATTTTATAGCACATCGCCTTTCTATTCACTTAAATGTTCGTATTCTTCGAATTATTACTTATTGAGAGTATTTATCTATTCTTGCTTTATTTTGTTTGATCGATACGCGTGTCAAGGACCGGAGCGCCCCTCAACACGGTGTATTGCCTCGGCAATACTTATGGAAGATATGTAGATTGATTGTTCTTATACGTATACGTATTTACTTATAATAATATATGGAAAATATTTTTGTATTTATGAGTTTTTTAAAGGAAAATACTATATGTACATAAAAACCGAGAGAAGCCAATAATATATATTTTTGGTTGCAATCTCTTAGGAAAAAGATTGCTTTTTGGATTTTTTTTAATTTTTTTTTTTTGGTCAATTCTTTAGGAAAAGAATTGTTTTGTTAATTTTTTAGTTTTTATATATTTTTATATTTTTGATTTTTTATTTGTTTTTGATTTATGATACGTAAAAATAACGTTCACAAAGTGAACGGATCCCAAAAGCCAATGAAAACCGTCAATCGATAGTCTCTCGTGTAGTCAAAGAACCGGCAGCGGCGCCATTTGAAATGTGTATAATGCAAGTTCGTTTTCTCAGTTCTTAACTAATAGAAAGTCCAATCAATATCAAATTTTTAATTGTTTTTGGTTGTTCAAGCTTGCTTGGTAATCTATTGCTAATTCAAACAACACTAAGTAAAAATGAAAAATATAAACCTATTTATACGTAAAACAAATTGCAAATTCCAAATATTATTCAAGTAAAATATTAAAATGCAAAATATAAAAGTATAAGGACTGAAAATGTAATTTCTATGAAATGTAAATGCTTGAAATGTAAATTCTAAAAGTTACAAGGACTAAAAATGTAAATCAGTTAACTACAAGGACTAAACTTGTAAAAGTTCTAACAAACTAACCAAATTTAACAAACTAACAAACTCAAGAACTGAAATGTAACAAACTAACAAATCCAAGGACTGATTATTGCAATTTCCACAAAATTAGAAAGATTAGCTAGGTTTAAACACTTAACTGAAATCCAGGGACTAAAATGCAAATTTCCAAAACTTTTAACCAAAAACGGGCTCAATGAAACAATAAGCTCGTTTGAGCTTATTTCTCAACCAAATAAGCTGAAATCACTTGCAAAACTTCTAAAATCCAATTACAACTATGTGTGTTCAAGGAAATAAGCTAAAAGTTCAAGATAAGCAAAAGAGAGCTTATCAATAAGCTCAAAATAAGCTATAGCATAATCCAGACATCCACAACTTGATTTTTGTAAAGAAAATGAATAAGCACTTGATTTAAAGCAGGGGAAATCAAACTAGAACAAATTTCATCCACTAATAAGCAAGATATCTGAAAATAAGCTCAAATGAGCTTATGTTGACCAAAACGTTGACCAGATTTTTGAAAAAGCTCAAATTCTCAAAACTTGATATTCAACCCTTTCTAAACTGATTTGTGAAAGAAAACAGCTAGATTTATGAAGTGGATAATGAGATCTAGTGAAACAGTTAGCAAATCACATCAGAGAATGAACATTGCTCAGGTCTGAACAAATAAGCTGATTTCTTGCTTATTTCTGAAAACTGTAGAATTTCCTCCTAAAGTCTGAAAGATTATGTATTAAGCTATAACTAGAAACTGGTTTGAGCAATTTTCATTAAGAATTGAAAGAGAAATGATCAATTGAATCTGGCAAGTTTATGAACTAAAACTGAAAACAAGTATGACCCAAAGTTTTTATCAACCAATTGCCTGTTTGACTTTTATATTGACTAGTAAAAGACTCTAAAACACTTGTTAACTTCTAAGGACTGCAAATGATCACTTTAACCCCAATTTCAAACACTTGACAACTGAATTACAACTAGACCCAAACACTCCTTATCTGATTATGATTAATCTTTTACAAAGGATTTTTGAGCTATGATTAGAACTGAATTAAGAGCTATAGCAAACTTGTTTAAGTGAGTAAAATGTGAGCTAATCAAACTGAAATCACACACTTACAACTACCAGAACTCAATTAAGCTAAATGACTAAAAAGTTACTGAAAATGAGATCAAATCTATAGGACTGAACTCAATAGCACAAAATCAAACTACAATACACTAAAATCACTCAATCAAACATCAACTAACCAAAGAGAAGCAGGCAGCCATCAATCATTACACTAGGAAATATAGCATGCAAGAACTGTTTAGAGGAACTTAAATCAGAAACTCAGAACCTATTGTAGAAAACCTTTGGGTAGAAGAGGAGCGCTGAGCTCTCTTGCCCTAGTGATACCACCACCTATCACTAGCTATCAACTCTTATCAATCACCAAAACAGCTACAAATCATCATTCTGCATATGAAACCTTCAAGAACTTGGAATGAACTGAATTTTTGATCAAACAGCAACAATTCTTCAACAAAGTCAGTTATGATCAATGTATGATCATAACAAACTTCTATCAGCAACAAATGAATCACTCAACAGCAGTAAAGTAGCAGGAATTGAAGAACAAGTTTTGGCGGGAAAACTGGAATTTGAAATTTTATTAATGAATTCTGTTACAAATGGTAGTTACAAGGTTCTAACTAACTAACAAACTCAAGAGGTTGTCAATCTCTTGAGTTGTTAGGTGAAAAGGAGAGAAAAAGAAGAAAAGGGAAATTGAGAGAACTAGGTGTTTTCTGAAAATTAACTACTACTCAAAATGAAGAACAAGTTGTGTATTTATAGGCTAAACTTGAGAGTTTGTTGGAGATGTGACGTGTTCAGGCCAATCATTACTTGACACGTGGAAGAATTCTGCATTCCCACTTTGAAGGTGATGAACTCATTTGGGGGTTTTTGATCCAATGAATTATATGTTAATTAAGTAGCACCATTGGATTCGTCTCTTCAAAACGAGCAAGATTGATGTTTTGATCTTCTTCTGAAATGCACTCTATCAAAAACGCGATCTGGAAAATATATCTTGTGAAGGAGAAGGACACGTGGCAGCTTCTTATTGGTGGAAAAAGTGTTACACGGATCACACTGTTATGATTGGGTTATTAAATGTGGCGGCTTGTAGTGGGAATTAAATGCTCAATCCGTGTGAACTCCTTTCTTGCTTCTCATTGGTTAAAAGCCCTTTCACTTGGATTAAACATGAATAACTTTCCAAACTTGGCAATTTAAGTCCCTTAACTTGGCAGAATTCTCTTTAAGGCTAGAAACTTCATTCCTTTGACAATTTTGGCCCTTCAACTTTCATTCTTCAACAAAAATGGCCCTTTGACTTGATTGACTTTGTAGTTTGACCAGGTTTGACTTGGATCTTGACTTTGCAGTATTTGCACTTTAAGTCCCTCAACTTTCAAGACTTGTCAAGATAGGTCCTTGAGCTTTGAAAACTTGTCACTTGTGATCCTTCCTTGTCTTTTTCATCCATTTTAGCTTGGTTTTTCCTTGTTTGCTTGAAATTGTATCCTTTTACCTACATAAGATCACACAAACACAAACATACCACATAATACTGCTTTTTACAATATAAAAGGGTATTTTGCTTCATGTTTTAGGGTTATTTGTTGATAAAAGGATATGAGTTTAAGCTCATATCACCGATAAATGTACGCGGGTGATTGAGTTAACGGATTAGTGTAATGAGCTTAAACACAATAACAATTACCTTAAATGATAGATTGTTTGATCGATAATTCTATAAATGATCATGATTGATTTTATATACTTATGTTCAAAATGAGATTGTAAAACCTCTAAATTTCGCTCAACATTATTTTTTGACCCCTTTAAGCATGTGTTTTAGGTAATCGATGATATGGTAGCAAGGAGTATGCGAGGATGGAAGTTTTTGTGGCTTGGCGGTCTACTTTGTCTTTCCTCCCTTTTTATAACATAAAACTTTTTATATTATGTCATGTGAACTAGTAATGTACTTTTGGGTTGAGATTCAATGGGGACCTAAACGCAACTCTGTTTTGTATTATCTTTGGGGTTTGGGAAGCGGTAGACAATGATGTTTTTAACAATGTTTAATTAATGTTTAAATTCCTACGTCTCTTTGAGTCGTTCGAAATAGCTTGTGTGTGATGATAACTGTCTAGCACCCAAATGTTGTAGTTCCGTTGCGCATATCATTTGGTGGGGGTGTTAGAGTTTATCCAGTAGGTGGTTGATGCCCATGCTGGATAAACAGTACAAAGGACTAATAAACTATTATAGGAAAAGATAAAGGTTGTACTTATAGCTAACTATACAAGTAACCTACTTTGACTTAAAGTAATATTTTCCTGCCTAATGTAAACCTTTAGAATACTGAAGTTTCTTCAGCATTCTAGAGGAGATCGACATCATTCAGTTTGGTATTGTCAAGACAAACTGAATCGAAAGCTCTTCTTCAAAACTGGTTCTTCAGCAACTAGACCGCCTAGTCTTTGAAGCATAGACTCCTTTGTCTTCTAAGTTCACTAGAAAAGGAAAGCTGAACATCCTTCAGCAAAACATTCTTTAGTAGGAATCTTTGTTCCTCTAGTCATGCTTCAGTAGAGTCACCTTTCTGTTTAACATTAAACACTTAGGGGGATTTTATATTCAAATCCTAGAGTTGCTTCAGGGTCAGTAAATACTGACCCAACAATCTCCCCCTATTTGGATATACAAATAGCTTAAGTCTAATGTCAGTAGCAAGTGAGCATAACAACTTCTTCTTACTTGTCCTGAATAATTAATAACTTATAAACATCAGATAATCATTTATTCAATAATTATTACAAATGGCAACAAGATCAATACAAATGATTATTCAATTCTCCTTAGGCCTAAGTTCTTTAATGATGGAAGTCTGAGTTAATGGATCTGAGTTTTTGTGGTCCAATATAGCAAGCAAGCACATGTTGAAGGTTTTAGCAGCATCATTAAGTCTTGGACCACCATGAAGAGAGTAAAAGATACTTTGAACATTCGAGAGAAGTTCATTGTTCATTTCATCAAGATCACTTATGCCCACAAAGTCTTGACGTTCTTGATGATTGAACATAATCATTCCTAGTTCTGGTTCGTCCAGTACATGACCAGGGAGATGATTTTGAAACTGAACAAGGCCTTTGTATTTCTTTGTAGTAACAAAGATGTCACCAACTTCAGGTTGTATCAGATTTTCTCTTTTGTTCAGCTCCAGTATTGGATCTTGATCTTCCAGAGAAACTTGAGTGTTGATGTTCAGAATATCACCTAGTCTTTCATGATTTCTCATATAGTGCTCGATTCTGGTGCGAACTTCATCCCATCTCTTGGATTTTCTTTTCTCGATCGTCACACTCATTTCCATCCATTCAGTGTAAGAAAGTTCTTTTCCTTGAAAGTTTTCAAGTATCTCATCAGTTCCATCACTCCTATAGAACTTGAGATTGATGTCGCCTTTTCTGGTCAACATGTCAACATTGGTGATTGGTGAGATATTTATTCTGTTAAGCCTTGTTATACAAAACTTTTCATATAACACTTTCTTCTTGAAGACACTTTCTACTTCAACTTTTCCAGTTTATTCATACAAGCTTAGCTTCAGATCTCTTAGTTTCTCCTCTTGCTGAAGCTTGTATAGATTGTTAAGTTCTTCTTGAGTGGCCACTCCAACGCTGATCAAACGATCATTTATAGTAAGGTCTCCTTTGTTTTTTGGTATAAAGGGAGGTGAACCACTATCAGTTGTTTCCCCACTTGTGGTTAACCCTTACATATGATCATCTTTGGCTGATGACTCCCCCTTACCCTTTGTTGGGCTCTTTTTAGTGACTAGTGACTCATAGACAATGGATTGTTTTTTAGCCTTATTTTGGGCATGTTTCTGAAAGAGCTGCTGGATTGTGTTTTCCTCCCCCTTAGAAGAAGACTGCCCAGCAACTTCTGATGACCCACCAGCAGGGAAGAGGCCACAAAGATGATCAAGAGTGGTAGTTACCTTGGCCAGCATGGCTGGAACGGTTTCAAGGGCATGTAGCTTCTGTTGAACCTCATCAGAAATGGTTAGCTTTTGTTTCTCTAGTAACGCCACTCTAACTTTGATCTTTGACACACAATCACACAAGGTATTAACTTGGCCAGGAACTGGTGTGAATTCTGGTGGAAACTCCATGGAAGCACCGTTGATGGAATCCATAAGAGAGGACATCTCGTGCTTTAAGGAAGTGGTGGTGGCCACATCTTGGACTAAGGGCTTCAAAGAAGCAATGATGACATCCTTAATTTGTTCATAGGAAGGAGGAGGTGTTCTTTCTTTGAGAGTTGAGATTTCATTGTCAGCAAGCACCTTTTCTTCTTTCGGTCTGGCCACCTGTGATTGAAGAATCAACACTTGATTGGTTAATTCTTTTACCTGCTCAGTTCTGGGGGAAGGTGGCTTTTGTGTTTCATCAGCAGGCTCTTCATCACTGTCATCTAGATTGACTAGAATTCTTTCATTGAACCCAAGTTCTTTCTCCAAATCATCTCCAGACATGTTGACAAAAAACGTAGGCAAGTGTCCCACCTTGGCTCCAGTGGTGAGATGCACTTCCTTGGGAATCTTTGGAGCATCATCATGAGTGTGTGGATCAGTTTCAAGCCCTCCACCACCAGGGTTGGTTTGACCTGATGGATCCTGAGAAAGAGTCCCAGATAAGTTTAGATCAATGATAATGTTTTTGGTTCCTTCAGTAGAACCCTGTTGTGGGGAAGCTACATCATTAGAAACAGATAGGCCAGGGTCAACATCAGCTGTTAGATTTGCTGACACATCATTCCTTGATGCACACTCAGAGTGACAAGTTGATAGACTGCTTTTATATATAGTCTCATCGTCCAAAAAGGGCTTTAAATGCATTAAATATCATGAAAATACCTAAATATATGCTTTTGTTTGTTGCTTGTGTATTTTTGGTATGGATATTGAGAAAATGACAAAAGATCACAAGAATCATACAAAAACGAACACGAGAAACGAAGCCGCACATTAAACCAAGCTCTAATGAAGAATTTCCAAAGAAAACCCTTGAAGATTTATGAAGAAGGGTCCTCCAATATTGAAGAATTGACACTTTATACCCTTGTATCTTCATAATTACAAGATTGGTCCCTAAAGTTTGTCAATATTGCAAAAAGGGCCCTCCACTTTGAAGAATTAACAATTTTAGTCCCTCAACAAAACTAAAATGTCAATATTAGTCCTTCTCAAAGTCAAACATACCATGAAGAACTTCAAGTTACAAGAAATTACAAGTTTGGTCCTTTGAAAATATCAAAATTACCAAAGGGACCCATGACTTTGAAGAAATGGCAAAAATGGTCCCTCATTAATCATGACCTGGCAAATTTAGTCCTCCAAAATGTCAATCATACAAGTCAAGACCATAATCCTTGAAGAAAATGCCAAATCGGTCCTTCAAGAATCAAGAAATGGCAAGAAATACCCCTGAAAATAATTTTGAAAAGTATTTGGGGCAAAAGTGTGAAAAATAAAACTTAAAATACAAAGGGAATCCAGATTTGGGCTATTATTTACAAAGTGAAAGAAGTTAACAAGATGGGGGGTTATTTCTGGCAGACAAGAAAAGATACATAGACCTACCAGCACTACCACCAAACAACCAATCACATATCTCCCTGGTGCCACCTCATTTCCCACTCACTTTTTATTTATCTAATCTTAACAGATTAGTTAATTATGGCGCCTAACAACAATTTAAAACCCAAAACGGATTAAACAGGCATGTTCATCATGTTCTTCATGGATTTGGGCATTTACTAATTATCATGAATTAGCCCTTAATCTTTTCCAGATTAATGATTAAGGTGCTAATGATCACATCCCAACCTTAATATCTTGTGCCACATCACCCAAGAGTGCACATGAAAGGTGCCCTGCTACACCTTTGAACAAGAAGACAAAACAATGGCAGGGAATCAACAGCTCACAATCCAGCTTTCATCCTAAGCATTATTTGGACCCTTTGATCAACTTTTCACACATGCCACCTCCACAAAACACCAATTCTCAGTCACATGTTCAAGATTCTTCAAGCAAGACAAAGGGCAATTTGGGGACTTCATTAGCTAGGGTTACACGTTTTTCAGCTTACCTAGTTAATTTGTATGGCTATATAAAGGCCTTAGGATTCTGCATTTTTACTTTGCTCTTGAATTTTCCTTGGTTCACAAATCTGTAAATCATATATTCATCTTAATGAAATGTGTTTGAATTTGGTGAAGAAAGCTCAAGTGCCATTCTTATTATCTGTTTCTTATTGTTGAATGTTTATTATTCTTGAATCCTAAACCTGTTTTCAAAAGGAGTGTGCAAAAGTTTGCACATTTTCCACTTTTCTTGATATTTTTCTAAGTCTTGTTCAAACCTTGGAATTCTTGGGCTATAAAGCTGATCATAGCATCCTGATATTGAGTTATCAAGGTGTAATGAAGCCTAGAACTTGGGGATAATCAAGTGTGGGGAACAAAGGTTGCATTAATCAAGAATTTTTCATCTTTCTGTTTTGATATTTGTGCTCTTAACCTTGTTGAATCTTAGCAGGCTTTATTGTGGAAGCTTGTGCTTGTTCTTGCTAGCACATAAGCTCAAAATTCGTGGGTGTGGATGTACATCCATGAGGTACACATCATCCTACTCAAAATTTGATAAAAATTTGGATTTTTGGTGATTTTGTGTGTGACTTGTGTGCTTGCTAATTTTGTGGCTCAATCTTGCTTAAATCTGCATATCTCATTTGTTATTGTGCTTATTTGGGCTTGGGTGATCTTGGATAACACTTTTGATTTGAAAATTTGATTTTGAAAAGTGAAAAGGGTGTTTGGGATTACCTGTTTTGAATCATTGTGTGTTATTTTGTGGTTGGAAGTTTGTGTTATTGCTTTGTATCTGCTATATACTTGTTTGAGTGCTATTTGCTGCAATTTTTCAACATTGAAACACCAAACCAAAGATTGTGCTATAGATTGCTTGTTTTGACTGTTTTTGACCTAAGACATTGGGAACACCTAGAGTGTATGCATGCTTAGGGCTAAAAAGTGTTTAAACATAGTTCTTATAACCTGTTAACAAGATTTGGAGGTTTGAATTTGGCTTGGTGGTTAATTGCATCAACAAGTGTTCATAACTGCATGTTCATAGTTCATCAGTAACTTATAGTGCTTGAATCTTGATCAGTACTTTGAATCAGTGCATGAAACTTGTTTAGACTTGCTTATTTAAGTTTATTATTGCTTGTGTATGCATTTGGTGAATTTTGGTTGGCTGAATTGTGCTATAAGTGCTTATTGAACCATAACTGCTTATTTGTTCATGTATGTGCTAGATCTGGTGATGTTTTGATTAAACTGTACTAATTGGCTGTTAGTGATTGTGATTTATCTGTTGTTATTAACTCCTCTTGATCCACTGATCATTTGGGTGCCTTTGTGTAACTTGAATCTCCAAAAAAGTCACTAAAGACAAAAAAGTCAAGAAGTAAAGCAGTGGAAAAAGTTTCCACTACTTAACATCCAAAACTAGCCCCTGCTAGTGCAATTTTTTTTAGTTAGCTTATCAATAAGCCCTATTGGCTTATCCAGACCTGCAACAACTTATTTTTTGTGATCAATCTTCATCATTTGACCCATTTGTTTGAACTGGAGCTTATTAGACTTTGACTTTGACTTTGACTTTTTGCTAGAAAACCAACTCATTTGACTTTTTCATAAGTGCTTATTTGCTTGTTTCAGCTTATTGAGTGAACTTTTTCGAAAAATTTTTGTTGATTAAGCTTAGTTAAGTCATTTAAAAGCTTTTGAAACTTGAATCAGCTCTTGGGATAGCCTAGAACTCGAGAACGACTATTTTGTCATTTTGTGTAGATTGCTTATTGCATTTTCAGGCTTAATCCTTGGACTTTTTTTAAATTTCTTTTTACAGAAGTCTTAAGTAACTCAAAAGAAGCTTGTGTGTCTAATTTGAGCTTATGGCATCAGCTTATAGCTTAATGGGCCAAAAAGCCCATTAAGAATAAGCTGTTTGATATAAGCCAGCTTATTTCACATTTTCAGCTTTTGGGCCTTTGAAAAATTGTGTTCAGAATCAAATTTTGAGTCAGATAGGAGCTTTTGGGCTTAACTGGACAACATTTTGCTTATTAGGCCTATTTGAGCCCAATAAGGGGACTGTTTGGACTTTTGGCCCATTTGAAGGCCCATTAGGGGTATTTTTGTAATTTCAACTTCATTTTCAATTTAATTAGGTTAAATTAAGCTAGTTTGCAAGTTTTTAGAATTTTTTATAAATTTTGGATTTTTAATATTATTTTATTATTAAAAATTAAAATTTAGATTTTTCAAGTTTTTATATTTTTCTTAGGTTAAATACATTAAGTTAGGAATTTTACAACTTTTAGAATATTTTTATTGTCATTAGATTAATTTTTATAATTAGTTTAAATTTTAATAGTTTATAATTGTTTTTAAATAGTTTTAATTAATTTTAAAATTTTCAAAAATAGTTTTAAATTAAGTTAGGTCATTTTAGAGGTTTACAAAGTGATAAATCTCATTTTGGGCTTTTTATTAATTAATTTGATTTTTTGGGCTTTAATTAGCATTAAAAAATTATTATTTAATTAATTAAAAGGTTTGAGTGGATTTTGATTTTTTGTAAACTCTTAATACATTATTTAGGATTTATTGCAATTTTCTAGGAATTTTTAGGGTAAATTTTTAATTTTGGTACTTTTTACGGTTTTACGTGTACGACCTTTCGTCTTAGTTTAAATCGTCATCGTAACCGTCATTCTCTTCTTATCCCATTTCTATTTTTCTTTTCTCATAATCAATATAATCACATAATTAATCATCTCTCTACACAACACACTAGCCTCCTTGGGAAACGAACTTGAACCACATTGGTCATTAGTGCTTGGTTTTCCTAAACCGATACTTAATACTTTCCCTATTTTACCTCCTTTTCCTAAAGGTGTGTAAAAAATCACTACATCAATTTTGGCACCGCTGTCGGGGAGGCGTGTTGTGTTTTGATTTGGAAATTGTTGTTTTTATATATAGCCATAATATCTATTGTATTAGTAGCACTCTACTAATACATATTATCGGTTTTTCGTTTTTTGTGTGAATACTATTACTATATTGTATACTTAGAACAATAAATTCACAAGTACTCTAAAAGTGTGGAAACACAACCTTGACTTGGGAGGTCATTACCCAATCATTGTATTCAAATCTCAAACAAGAAAGAAAAGGCAAAAATAGATAAATACTTTCGTGAAGCTCGATTTTGAAAAATACAAACTATAAGGTGGGTATAAGGCGGGTATTATAAAATATAACCTAAGGAAAAAGGCTCTTAAGTGCTTCGCGCCGCCTTGTTTCCCCGCTTTCTTGTGAGTATTTTATTTTGAGAGCTAATCGAGGGTTTTGCCGCCCAAAGTATAATTAAGTATCATATATACTTTCTTGGTTTCATTTGATTAAACCCTCTTGAACGTTTTGGTGTTCCACCAACGTTCTAAATTCATCGAAGGCATTCACTTCACGTGATCGTTTTCATTCCTTGAGGCTTCTTTAATAAAGAGATTTGATTAAGGAAGAGATTTGTAGATTTTGCTCTACTTAATACAATCACAAAAATCCAAAAAAAGTTAAAACAATCAAAAACCACAAAAAAATTTGGAAAAATACAAAACACCAAAAAGAATCTTCTTTTCTCATCCCCTCGTTGTAGGTGACGTTTATGCAAACCCGCAACCAAGCAAGACGTGCACGTAAATGAAAAAACCGAAAGGAGTCAACACCTACTCCTAATCTTTCTAGTGAGGAGTCTCCTATTGACGAACCCATTGTAAGAGAAGAACCAACCATGGTGAATCGAACTATGATGGAGTTACTTCAAGCACCCACCGAGGGTTATAGAGAGGCTATTGTAATTCCCGCTATCCTTGCGGAGATTTTTTAAGTGAAGACGGGTTTGTTGTCGATGATCCAAAACAACAAATTCCGTAGTGATGAAAAGGACAACCAGCACAACCATAACCGCCAATTCAATCGTCTTACCGCCACTTGCAAATTTAAGGATGTTGCTAATGACTCGATTAAGATGATGCTTTTTCTGTATTCCTTAGCGGGGCCCGCTAAGATTTGGTTAGAGAAAGAGCCACCCAATTCTATATTAATGTGGAAGGATCTCGTTTCAAAATTTGTGAACCAATATTTTCCGCCCTCTAAGACTACGCATTTGAAAAACGAGATTTCAAAATTTTCACAAGAATTTAATGAGAGTTTTTCAACGGCTTGGAATAGGTTTAAGGAAATGTTACATGAGTGTCCTCATCACGGTTTTTCCGACTTGCATCAAATTGACACGTTTTACAATGGACTTAATGATCATGAAAGGGATTATCTTAATGCCGCCGCGGGTGGTAATTTTTTGTGTAAAACGGTTGAGGAAGCTTTGGTGATAATTGAGAATAGATCTAAGGTGTATAGTCCTCGTAGCACGTCTAGTGTTCGTAAGCCTTCGTCTTCGGCTTCACCTTCTTTATCTACTACCATCGATGCTTGCCAAATTGAGGCGAACTTGGAAAACAAAATCTTTGATAAGCTTAAAGGAATTTTAATTGAATTCAAAGTTGGAGAACAAAGTGCTCCCGCTACGGATAAAGCGGTTGAGGTTTCATGCATGTATTGTGGTGGAGGTCATGATTTCTCCGAGTGCATTACCAACGGTGGTAACACTTCGAGTGCCTACGCGGCCACGGGAACTTACAACCAAAACGGTCAAGTTACCCGCTCTAATCAATTGACTCCACCGGGTTTTGGTTCAAATCAAAATGCTAACAACAACTATCGCAACAATCAAGTTGGTTTCAAAAACAATTACAACAAAGGAAACTATGGTAATCAAGGGGCTAATAATCAAGTTTCATACAACAATCAAAGTGATTTTCAAAACAACAACAAAAGTTTGCAAACTTTGAAAGATCTTCCAAATTTGTTGAATACGCTAATGGGAACGATGCTAGGTTTGACAACATTCAAAGAGAAATCATTAGCCTAAGATCCGAGTTTAAGAAAGACTTGAAGAAAGAGTTGAAAAATGAGTTAGCAAATGAGCTTAAAATCCATACACACAAAATGGAGGGAAATGTAACTAGGTTACAACAAAACCAACAAAAAATGGAACAAGGGAAACATGAAATTAAGCAAGAAATGATTAAAGCCGAGAAGAGGCAATCCATGTTTGAGGACAAAATTTCATCTATGTTTGAGGCAATTATGTGCAAACCGTCTTCGAGTAGTCTTCCTAGCAACACCATATCAAACCCTAAGGGTGAGATGAAAGTGATTACCACACGTAGTGGTAAGACACTTAAGGAACCGACTCCTCAACCAATTGCTCCTACGGAGGATGCAATTGAGGAAGAACCCGAGGTGGTGGTCGAAAAGGAGCATGTCCAAATCCCACGAAGTACCGCTCATGCCACACCTACGGTTGACCCATTACCAACATTGGAACCCGGGATTCCAAAGGATATGCCTATGCCTCAACCCACACCACCTTTGCCCTATCCATCGAGACTTAGAAAGGAGAAACCTCAAGAGCGCGACAATTACCAATTTGAGCTTTTTATGAAAATGTTTCGTGATTTTCACTTTAATGTGAGTTTCGCCGATGCTTTGGTCATGATGCCTCGATTTTCCGCTAACTTTAAGAGTATGTTGAACAACAAGGAGAAATTGCATCAATTGTCTAGTTGTTCATAGGTTTATCTTAATCGCATAGCTCAAAAAGTCGGTGATCCCGGTAAATTCTTGATCCCTTGTGCAATCCAATATATGGAAGAATGCTATGCCTTGGCCGATCTTGGTGCCAACATTAACTTGATGCCACTTGCAATCTTCAAGTCGCTCAATCTTCCTAATCTTACTCCATCACTAATGTCTATCGAGTTGGCCGACCATTCCACGATTCCCGCATGTGGATTGGCGGAAGACGTTTTTGTGAAAGTGGGAAAGTTCTACTATCCGGTAGACTTTATCGTTGTCGATATTCCCACGGATCCTCAAGTTCCTCTCATTTTACGTCGTTCGTTTATGTCTATGGCTTTGATCGATGTTCATGCTAGAAAGATCACCTTACGTTTCAACGACGAGGAACTTGTTAAAAACGCAACTCAAAACTCTCAAATTTCTCATGTTTATTCCGTTGCAACCATAAACCTCGTTGATATGATTGACGTTGTTTGCGAGAAATTTTCACAAGAAGTTCTAGGTTTTGGTGGTGATGAAAATAGTGGCAATCCCACTATGTTAGATCCCATTCTTGATAACTCGACACCAACCTTCACTCCATTTGAAGGTGGTGGTTTTACGTTGGAAGAATTCAATGTTTCACGTACTTGTAACGAAGACCTTGACAATGATGAGGACTTCTCGATTATCAAGGATTTTCTTAACGATTTCCCATTTCCTCCACCCGAGGAGGTTATGAGTATCGAGCCCAAATCTTCAATTGAGGAACCACCTATCCTCGAGTTGAAAGATTCACCTCCTCATCTCGAATATGTCTTTTTGGAGGAGGGCGACAAGTTGCCGGTTATTATTGCGAAGGAACTTTCGGATGATGAAAAAACCGCACTTGTCGATGTTCTAAAGGATCACAAAGGGAAATTGCGTGGAAGTTATCCGACATTAAGGGGATTGATCCTAAATTTTGTACTCACAAAATCTTAATGGAGGAGGATTACAAGCCCGCAATCCAATGTCAAAGGAGGGTGAACCCCAAAATTTACGACGTCATCAAAAAGGAAGTCCTAAAACTCCTTCACGCGGGAATGATTTACCCTATTTCCGATAGCCCTTGGGTGAGTCCTATTCATTGTGTCCCTAAAAAGGGAGGAATGACCGTTGTACCAAACTATGCCAACGAGTTAATTCCCACTAGACTCGTGACCGGATGGAGAGTGTGCATTGACTATCGTAAGTTGAA
Organism: Glebionis coronaria; assembly: GCA_025667525.1. NCBI lineage: Eukaryota > Viridiplantae > Streptophyta > Magnoliopsida > Asterales > Asteraceae > Glebionis > Glebionis coronaria. Next base: position 220,948,596 of record CM046882.1, on the reverse strand, counting down.
TGAAGCCACTCGTAAAGACCATTTTCCCTTACCCTTCATGGACCAAATGTTGGAGCATCTTGCGGGAAATGGTTTCTATTGCTTTTTAGATGGTTTTTCCGGTTACTTCCAAATTCCCATCGATCCTCGTGATCAAGAAAAAACTACGTTTACGTGTCCATATGGAATGTTTGCCTATCATAGAATGCCATTCGGACTATGTAATGCACCGGGAACCTTTCAAAGGTGCATGATGGCTATTTTTCATGATATGATCGAGAAGACGATGGAAGTCTTCATGGATGACTTTTCCGTGTTTGGTAGTTCGTTCACTTCGTGTTTGTCGAATCTTGAGAGAATGTTGAAGCTTTGTGAGGAAACCAACCTTGTGCTCAATTGGAAAAAATGTGATTTTATGGTTAAAAGTGGAATCGTCTTAGGAAACAAGGTTTCGAAAGCGGAGATTGAGTTAGATCAAGCTAAGGTAGACGTCATCGCCAAATTACCTCATCCCAAAACCGTTAAGGGAGTTAGGAGTTACCTAGGCCACGCGGGCTTTTATCGTCGATTCATCAAGGATTTTTCAAAGATCTCTCGACCTATTACACATCTCCTTGAAAAAGAGGCACGTTTTGTCTTTGACGAATATTGTGTACGAGCCTTTGAAATCCTTAAGAGGAAACTTACCGAAGCTCCCATTCTTGTTGCTCCCAATTGGAACCTCCCCTTTGAGCTCACGTGTGATGCTAGTGACTACGCTATTGGGGCCGTATTGGGGCAACGTCATGAAAAGCACTTCTGGCCTATTCACTATGCTAGCAAGACGATGACCAAGGCTCAACTAAAATACACTACAACGGAGAAGGACTTCCTTGCCGTGGTGTATGCATTTGAGAAATTCCGACCTTATCTCGTCTTGACGAAATGCATAGTGTATACGGATCATTCGGCTACCAAGTATCTTATGGCTAAGCAAGATGCAAAGCCGAGATTAATTCGTTGGATTCTCCTCCTTCAAGAATTTGATCACAAAATCGTTGACAAAAAAGGAGCCGAGAATCTGGCCGATCATCTTTCTCGTTTGGAAGATCCTCACCAAAGTGTTTACGAGCCCAAGGAAATCACCGAAACATTTCCGCTCGAGACACTTGGTGTAGTAAATTCTAAGCTTGATTCTTCCACCCCATGGTTTGCGGACATCACAAATTACCATGCGGGCAACTTCATCATCAAGGGTATGACGACTCAAGAAAAACGAAAATTCTTTCGTGATGTCAAGTTCTACTTTTGGAACGACCCTTACTTGTTTCAAACTTGTGCGGATCAAATCATCCGACGTTGTGTCTTTGGTACCAAAGCTTCTAATATCCTTAGAGCTTGTCACGAGGGACCCACGGGTGGTCACCATGGTGCTAATCTCACGGCTAAGAAGGTCTTTGATGCAGGTTTCTTTTGGCCTACTATTTACCGAGATGCACATGAACTTGTGAAGTCGTGTGACTCATGCCAACGACAAGGAAAAGCCTCGCAAAAAGATGAAATGCCACAAAATATCATCCAAGTGTGTGAGATCTTTGACGTTTGGGGCATCGACTTTATGGGGCTGTTCCCATCATATCGTGGTAATAAGTACATCCTTGTCGCGGTTGACTACCTATCTAAGTGGGTGGAAGCTAAGGCTTTGCCCACCAATGATGCTCGTGTGGTAGTCAGGTTTTTGAAAAGCTTGTTTTCTCGGTTTGGAACCCCTCGTGCGATCATAAGCGATCGTGGAACCCATTTTTTTAACAACCAATTCGAAAGGGTCCTAAGGAAATATGGGGTTGCACATCGTCTTTCTACGGCTTATCACCCACAAACGAGTGGGGAAGTCGAGGTTTCAAACCGAGCTTTGAAGAGGATCTTGGAGAGATCCGTTGGGGATAACCGACAATCTTGGTCGGATAAGTTGGACGATGCTTTATGGGCCTTTAGGACCGCTCATAAGACACCCATTGGGTGCACTCCTTATAAGCTTGTGTATGGGAAAAATTGTCACTTGTCAATTGAATTGGAACACAAGGCTTATTGGGCCCTAAAGCATTGTAATGATGACATGGAGACCGCGGGAAAACACCGGAAAATGCAATTGAATGAATTGGATGAATTAAGGGATATTGCTTATGAAAATTCATTGATTTATAAAGAAAAGACAAAAAGTTGCATGATTCAAAAATTAAAAACCGGGTTTTTAACATTGGGGATCAAGTTTTGCTTTTTAATTCTTGCTTGAAAATCTTTTCCTGTAAGTTGAAATCCCGTTGGTCCGGTCCATACACCGTGACTCAAGTTTTTCCATATGGGACCATCGAGCTAGCTCAAAATGATGGCCCCAATTTCAAGGTGAATGGACATAGGTTGAAGCACTACTTTGGCGGGGAAGTTCGATCCTTGAACTACCTCGACCAAATCACCTTCCCCAATGATAATTAGTGTTGAGGGGATCGAGTCGAGCTCATGACTCGGTAATAAAAAACGAGGTGCCTCGTGGGGGAGTCCCATGCTTATTCTATGTATATATTATCGCTTTCTAATGTAGGAACGTGTGGGGATTTATGCCCTTCCAACCTTTGTTCCGTGGTTGTTTGTGAATTGTGGATTTTAGATGATCATTATCTTCACGATTGGAGCCTCTCGTGTTCGTTTTATGGGAGCACTCGATCGTTTGCTTTGAAGACTTTCTCAATATCCATGATATAACCTTTGATGTTCTAACCTTATGTTTATAGTACACTTCATAAACGGCTTTAAATTTAACGGTTACACCCTTTCCATGCTAGATTAGGCATTCGACTACGTCTTTAGTATGGGGGTGTTTGCACCCCTAGACTCGAAACATTGAGGACAATGTTTAACTTTAGTATGGGGGTGAATAGATACTTGCCTTGCCAAACCATCACGCTTTCCAAAGTTTATCTTTTTGTTTATTGTTTTATTGCAAAAGAAGGTTAAAAATGGCCAAATTTTAAAAATTTTCTCATGTTTTATAAATGTTTGAAGACACGAATGTAGGTTTTCCGATGGCGAGAATAAGAGTATTTTTTGACTCGACCATGCTGTTGAGCACTTAGCTTCGATTCCTTAACTTCACATTAGGCTAAGTCTCTTAAATGAGGACGAGAAATGATAGAGTTAATTATAAGTTACTATGCTAAACGTAGAGTACTCGTATTCTTTCAAAAACTCATGTGTTCTCGTTGTTTGCTTATTCTCCCTTCGCTTGAAAATATTTTTTGCTTAATAAATATTGACTTAGCGGTTTATTCTTGATTGTTTGGTTTCTAGTCTTTTCTAGTAGCTTCCGTGTAATTAAATTGGGAAGACATTAAGGTATCGCCAGCGTCACGGTTTTGAAGTATTGGCACCCGAATAATCAAAAGCTTCACCCAATAATAAGATTTCAAGTGCTCACATAAATCAAGCAAACAAATTGAAGCACACAAGGCCGGAAAATCTATGCAAAACTGAAAGTGAATCAAGCCTTAATCTTGGAAGATTTAAAGATCCAAAATTCGCCTTAGCGTGAGGATATACGTCTTTGGCTAATAAAACCACCGATGAGGTGGATAATAAAAGGCAAGGCAAGACCTAAGTCATAATAAAATCTTCATGGCGAAGTTGAATAAAAGATGGAGGTAAACCAATGATAATAAGGCCCTTCCGTTAGGGGGCGTATAAAAGTCTTGGTAATAAGTCTCATGTTCAAAACCGTTATAAAACCGTGTTTATCGATCCTTCTTGTTGACTTAATTTTTTGACATCGTTTTCTATTAGGAGGGGTTATTGATTTGATGGTCTTGGTTACACCGTTAGGTCTCTATTTTTAGACCTAAATCTCTATCATCGCATAAGTCAAACAATGTATCCTTGTGAAACATTCAAGACATAATAAAATATAAGAGATACAACTTAGGAAATTGGGAGGATAAGTACGTGATTAGGGCATATGAGTAATGTTAGCATTACTAACTTATAATGAAAATGATCTCGTTGCACGCTTAGCATGGAATTGGGGCGAAAATCGAGGACGATGAAATTATTTCTAACGAAGCATTCACGTGTTCTTGTTCTATGAACCTAAACGTCCCATTTTGCGATGAAAATCATACATTATGTCTAAAACGCAAGTAGTAGTAATAGTAGTAGTATAGCTAGTTTATCATTCAATAAAGTGAATAAAAATGAATTTTGGAGATGCTACGATTCTAGCATTGCGTGAGGGCACGGCAATGGTTTAGTATGGGGGAGTGATGAGACTGCTTTTATACATAGTCTCATCGTCCAAAAAGAGCTTTAAATGCATTAAATATCATGAAAATACCCAAATATATGCTTTTGTTTATTGCTTGTGTATTTGAGGTACGTATATTGAGAAAATGACAAAAGATCACAAGAATCATACAAAAACGAACACGGGAAACGAAGCCGCACATTGAACCAAGCCCTAATGAAGAATTTTCCAAAGAAAACCCTTGAAGATTTATGAAGAAGGGTCCTCCAATATTGAAGAACTGACACTTTATACCCTTGTATCTTCATAATTACAAGATTGGTCCCTAAAGTTTGTCAATATTGCAAAAAGGGCCCTCCACTTTGAAGAATTGTCAATTTTAGTCCCTCAACAAAACTAAAATGTCAATATTAGTCCTTCTCAAAGTCAAACATACCATGAAGAACTTCAAGTTACAAGAAATTACAATTTTGGTCCTTTGAAAATATCAAAATTACCAAAGGGACCCTTGACTTTGAAGAAATGGCAAAAATGGTCCCTCATTAATCATGACTTGGCAAATTAAGTCCTCCAAAATGTCAATCATACAAGTCAAGACCATAATCCTTGAAGAAAATGCCAAATCAGTCCTTCAAGAATCAAGAAATGGCAAGAAATACCCCTGAAAATACTTTGGATATGTATTTGGGGCAAAAGTGTGAAAAAGAAAACTTGAAATACAAAGGGAATCCAGATTTGGGCTATTATTTACAAAGTGAAAGAAGTTAACAAGATGGGGGGTTATTTCTGGCAGACAAGGAAAGATACATAGAACTACCAGCACCTTACACGTGTCCCACTACCACCAAACAACCAATCACATATCTCCCTGGTGCCACCTCATTTCCCACTCACTTGTTATTTAACTAATCTTAACAGATTAGTTAATTATGGCGCCTAACAACAATTTAAAACCCAAAACGGATTAAACAGGCATGTTCATCATGTCCTTCATGGATTAGGGCATTTACTAATTATCATGAATTAGCCCTTAATCTTTTCCAGATTAATGATTAAGGTGCTAATGATCACATCCCAACCTTAATATCTTGTGCCACATCACCCAAGAGTGCACATGAAAGGTGCCCTGCTACACCTTTGAACAAGAAGACAAAACAATGGCAGGGAATCAACAGCTCACAATCCAGCTTTCATCCTAAGCATTATTTGGACCCTTTGATCAACTTTTCACACATGCCACCTCCACAAAACGCCAATTCTCAGTCACATGTTCAAGATTCTTCAAGCAAGACAAAGGGCAATTTGGGGACTTCATTAGCTAGGGTTACACGTTTTTCAGCTTACCTAGTTCATTTGTATGGATATATAAAGGCCTTAGGATGATACATTTTTAGTTTGCTCTTGAATTTTCCTAGGTTCACAAATCTGTAAATCATATATTCATCTTAATGAAATGTGTTTGAATTTGGTGAAGAAAGCTCAAGTGTCATTCTTATTATTTGTTTCTTATTGTTGAATGTTTATTGTTCTTGAATCCTAAACCTATTTTCAAAAGGAGTGTGCAAAAGTTTGCAAATTTTCCACTTTTCTTGATATTTTGCTAAGTCTTGTTCAAACCTTGGAATTCTTGGGCTATATAGCTGATCATAGCATCCTGATATTGAGTTATCAAGGTGTGGTGAAGCCTATAACTTGGGGATAATCAAGTGTGGGGAACTAAGGTTGCATTAATCAAGAATTTTTCATCTTTCTGTTTTTATATTTGTGCTCTTAACCTTGTTGAATCTTAGCAGGCTTTATTGTGGAAGCTTGTGCTTGTTCACATAAGCTCAAAATTCGTGGGTGTGGATGTACATCCATGAGGTACACATCATCCTACTCAAAATCTGATAAAAAATTAGATTTTTGGTGATTTTGTGTATGACTTGTGTTCTTGCTGATTTTGTGGCTCAATCTTGCTTAAATCTGCATATCTCATCTGTTATTGTGCTTATTTAGGCTTGGGTGATCTTGGATAACACTTTTGATTTGAGAATTTGATTTTGAAAAGTTAAAAGGGTGTTTGGGATTACCTGTGTTGAATCATTGTGTGTTATTTTGTGGTTGGAAGGTTGTGTTATTGCTTTGTATCTGCTATATACTTGTTTGAGTGCTATTTGCTGCAAGTTTTCAACATTGAAACACCAAATCAAAGATTGTGCTATAGATTGCTTGTTTTGACTGTTTTTGACCTAAGACATTGGGAACACCTAGAGTGTATGCATGCTTAGGGCTAAAAAGTGTTTAAACATAGTTCTTATAACCTGTTAACAAGATTTGGAGGTTTGAATTTGGCTTGGTGGTCAATTGCATCAGCAAGTGTTCATAACTGCATGTTCATAGTTCATTAGTAACTTTTAGTGCTTGAATCTTGATCAATACTTTGAATCAGTGCATGAAACCTGTTTAGACTTGCTTATTCAAGTTTATTATTGCTTGTGTATGCATTTGGTGAAGTTTGGTTGGCTGAATTGTGCTATAAGTGCTTATTGAACCATAACTGCTTATTTGTTCATGTCTGTGCTCGATCTGGTGATGTTTTGATTAAACTGTACTAATTGGCTGTTAGTGATTTTGATTTCTCTGTTGTTATTGACTCCTCCTTATCCACTGATCATTTGGGTGCCTTTGTGTAACTTAAATCTCCAAAAAAGTCACTAAAGACAAAAAAGTCAAGAAGTCAAGCAGTGGAAAAAGTTTCCACTGCTCAACATCCAAAACTAGCCCCTACTAGTGCAATTTTTCAGTTAGCTTATCAATAAGCCATATTGGCTTATCCAGACCTGCAACAACTTATTTTTTGTGATCAATCTTCATCATTTGACCCATTTGTTTGAACTGGAGCTTATTAGACTTTGACTTTGACTTTTTGCTAGAAAACCAACTCATTTGACTTTTTCATAAGTGCTTATTTGCTTATTTCAGCTTATTGAGTGAACTTATTTGAAAACTTTTTGTTGATTAAGCTTAGTTAAGTCATTTAAAAGCTTTTGAAACTTGAATCAGCTCTTGGGATAGCCTAGAACTCGAAAATGACTATTTTGTCGTTTTGTGTAGACTGCTTATTGCATTTTCAGGCTTATTCCTTGGACTTTGTTCAAATTTCTTTTTACAGAAGTCTTAAGTAACTCAAAAGAAGCTTGTGTGTCTAATTTGAGCTTATGGCATCAGCTTATAGCTTAATGGGCCAAAAAGCCCATTAAGAATAAGCTGTTTGATATAAGCCAGCTTATTTCACATTTTCAGCTTTTGGGCCTTTGAAAAATTGCGTTCAGAATCAAATTTTGAGTCAGATAGGAGCTTTTGGGCTTAATTGGACAACATTTTGCTTATTGGGCCTATTTGAGCCCAATAAGGGGACTGTTTGGACTTTTGGCCCATTTGAAGGCCCATTAGGGGTATATTTGTAATTTTAGCTTCATTTTCTTCTTAATTAGGTTAAATTAAGCTAGTTTGCAAGTTTTTTGAATTTTTTATAAATTTTGGATTTTTAATATTATTTTATTATTAAAAATTAAAATTTAGATTTTTCAAGTTTTTATATTTTTCTTAGGTTAAATACATTAAGTTAGGAATTTTACAACTTTTAGAATATTTTTATTATCATTAGATTAATTTTTATAATTAGTTTATGTTTTAATAGTTTTTAATTGTTTTTAAATAGTTTTAATTAATTTTAAAATTTTCAAAAATAGTTTTAAATTAAGTTAGGTCATTTTAGAGGTTTACAAAGTGATAAATCTCATTTTGGGCTTTTTATTAATTAATTTGATTTTTTGTGCTTTAATTACCATTAAAAAATTATTATTTAATTAATTAAAAGGTTTGAGTGGATTTTTATTTTTTGTAAACTCTTAATACATTATTTAGGATTTATTGCAATTTTCTAGGAATTTTTAGGGTAAATTTTTAATTTTGGTACTTTTTACGGTCTTATGTGTACGACCCTTTCGTCTTAGTTTAAATCGTCATCGTAACCGTCATTCTCTTCTTATCCCATTTCTATTTCTCTTTTCTCATAATCAATATAATCACATAATTAATCATCTCTCTACACAACACACTAGCCTTCTTGGGAAACGAACTTGAACCACATTGGTCATTAGTGCTTGGTTTTCCTAAACCGACACTTAATACTTTCCCTATTTTACCTCCTTTTCCTAAAGGTGTGTAAAAAATCACTACATCACAAGTGATAGAAATTGGTAATGAAGTATGACTTGTATTCAGAATAAAAGTGTTGGGAATCTAAACTTGTTAGATTCCCTGTTCATTGATTTAAACATAATTAGGCTGATGGATAGTCCCTTGCCTGTGCCTAGGAGGCAGGCAAGTTTCGCAAGACTCACAGAGATCCAAGTCTCTGTGAGCCACCTCAGAGGAGTCCATGTCAGAGACATTGTCAGGGAAGTCGAAGATTACCTGAAGACATACTCCTTGGCTGTGATGGATAACAGCCAAGATGTATTAGGGACTCTGAGGGGTTGAGAGTTAACAGGGGTGGCAATACCCTGATAACTCTCAGCACACTTTGGACATGCCATTTGTGTGTTCGAGAATATGAAGAATAAGGAAACTGTTTTTGACAACTGTTCCTTAAAGCATAATGGAAGACTACCAAGAATAGAAGGACATCATGTGACTGATGTGGGAACTTGTAAAAGCTTGTGTAGTCGACATCAAGTACTGTTTAAGTCAAACTCGTAACACTATAAATAGGATGTGTATCCATGCATTAATGTTTTAACACTTTGAGATATTAAGAACATTAGTGCGTATAACTTAGTGAATCAAACAGCTACGACTGTATTCATAAGTTAAGGTTTATTGTTGTTCAAAGTGTGCACAACACATTGTCATCAAACGGTGTTATCCATAACACTTGTAATTCTTTATTATACAATAATAAGATTACGTTTGAAAAGTAATACCTTGTGTTGATCAGGTTAAGATTAGGGTTTCTTGCATTGATTAGGGACTTTCAATTGGTATCAGAGCGGTGTTTGATATTAAAACCTTCAAGAAACATCGTTCTCAGTTTTATAATCAAGATCCACCATGCCGGAAACCTCTAGCCCACACTCACCTTCCACAAACCCATCTTCACCAAGACTTAACCCCCCAGCAAATGACGATGATCTACCCCAACTTCTTGACTCAAGAGGTGGATCACACGTAACCAGTGTACCAGTCTTTGATGAAGAAGACTTTGCCAGTTGGAAGAGTCAATTTCTTGTATACCTTGATGGACTTGAACCTTTTCTCTTAGAAATTTTAGAAAATGGTCCATATATTCCCATGGCGCTTACTTCTACTGAAGAAAACCCTCTTCCCAAGCCTGTCAAACAATGGACCGCAGCTGACTGGAAATTAGCAAACCAAGATAAACGTCTCAAAAGCATCATAATTTCCTGTCTTCCAAAGCATATCATGAAGTCTGTCATTCAGTGTCCCACAGCTAAACAAATGTGGACAGACCTCATTCTTGGCCATGAAGGACCCTCTGAAACAAGAGAGACAAAGATTCAGGCACTCAGACTTCAGTTTAATGCCTTTAAGTCTCTTGAAGGTGAAAAAGTTCAGCAAACCTATACTAGGCTGAAGATTCTTCTAAATGACCTCGCTATGAATGATGTCACTATTGGTCAAGCTGAGATCAATGCCACTTTTGTCAACAGCCTTCCAAGAAAGTGGCTGAGCATGAATCAGACTCAGAGAGCTAACAACTCAATCAAAAATGATACCCTTGCTCAGCTCTATGGTAAGTACAATTATGAAGAAGGGCTGATCGATACTATCTACAAATCAGAGACTGAAAGATTTGTAGTCCAAGGAGCATCTTCCAAAGCTTTGATCTCTGCAACACATCCTCTTGACAACGATTCTGATATTGAAGAAGATACCCGTAGCAGCCAAGAGTTCTTGTCAGACCTCAATGCAGAATTTCATGAAAGAGCACTGCTAGCCAACCAAAGAAGATACTACAAAAGATCTGGAAGAGTAGGATCAGCTAGCAAACCAACTGACAGGTCAAAAGAAACATGTTTTGCCTGTGGAAAGCTTGGACATTTTCAAAAAGAATGTCCTTCCACCAAAACATCCTCACCCTCTTATCCATCATCTTCATCCAAACCCTACAAGTTCAAACAACATAACAACTCATCTCAATCCAATTCTTCAGACACTGAGAAGAAAGATTACAAAAGTAAGTACAAGGCACTTAAAGCTGAGTTAGAACAGATGAACTTGAAGATTGAAGCTATGTCCAAAAAGAAAGGTGGTGAGAAAAAGGCTGAGAAAGGGTTGGTTGCTGAAACCTATGATTGGAATGATGAACCATTGACTTCAGATGAAGAAGACACCACAAGAGTCAGGGCTTTTATGGCGATAGCTGAGGATGAACCAGCTGTTGGAAAAGGTGATGCTAGATCAGGACAATGGGTTGACATCACAATGAAAAAGGTACACAGGCTTCTATCTATGTCTGATAGTGATGAACGTAAGCATGTCCTTGATTACACCATTGTTGATTTGCACTTTGTTGAGGAACAAAGGAAGAACCTACTTGATAAGTTTCACTCTGTTAAAACTGAAATGATAAATGCTAAGGCTGAATGTGAAACTCTCAGGCGGGTTAACTTAGAGAAAATATCCCTGCAAAATGAAGTAGCTAGATTAACCTTGAAAAACATAGCTTTAAATGATCAAGTCACTGAATTGAACAAGATTATTGAAAAATGGCTGTGTGCTAGGTTTACTATTGATGAATTGCTTAGGGATGAAGTGCCTGCTGACTTAAACAGGGATATAACTGCTAAGAATAAAAAGCTGAGGATTCTCACCAAACCCAAAGACATTGTCTTTAAATCTACAGAGACTATTCATATGTCAGATACCTCTTTGACTAATGACCCTGTCTCTGAAGATGTGGCTGAGCTACCACCTTTGCCCAAACTCTCTGGAGTTGAACCTAGCAGTTCTTCTAGATCTGCTAAGGATGAACTTAAGACAGATATTGAGAATCCTCCAGCCAAAGTTTTTCATGTGCCTGCTAAACCAACTGGTAAACAAGTAGCTTTTAAGCCTGTTTCTACTAAAGCTATGAATAAGGTTGACCCCACCACCGAAGATCGCCTGTTGTCTCTTATGAAAGAAGTAGAACTCTTGAAACAACACATTAAGCCTTCCGCTGAATGCTCTACTTCTCATGAACCTAAGTCAGTCCTAGGTGAACCCAAAGGGGAAAGGTTAATCAAACCTTATTGCAATGTTTGTAAGAATTCTCACCACTCGACCTTAGATCATGACAGACACATGGCAGCTAAAAGAGCTCAGACACCCTCTAGGGACAGACCACAGAGTTCCAAAAGACAACAGGGAAATTACAATTCTTATCCTCCCTATAAATTCTGTGGGTTCACAGACCATCACTCAGACAAGTGTGGTGACTTCCCTGGGTGTGATATCTGTGGGAGTTATAACCATGAAACTATGAACTGTCCATCCCAACGCCAAAAGTTTTTCAGGAACACAAGAGTTGCTAACAAGCAATTCAGGGAACCCACTGGAAAGTGGGTTCACCATAGGAACTAATCTGTTTCTATGTATCTGTGCAGAAATATCTCAAGGAATCGGTATGGTATCTAGATAGTGGCTGTTCTAGACACATGACAGGGATTCAACAATACCTGCACAGATACTCAAAGGAGCCAGGTCCCAAAGTGGTGTTTGGAGATAACTCTTCAGGTGACACAGAAGGATATGGCTCAGTGAATTGCAATGGGATCACATTTACCAGGGTTGCATATGTGAATGGTCTTAAACACAATCTTATTAGCATCAGCCAATTATGTGATGCTGATTATAAGGTTTTGTTTACTAAGACTCAGGGAACCATATTCAACAAAAATAATGATGTTGTGCTGGTTGCACCTAGAAGGAGAGATGTTTATGTCATCAACATGGCTGTGTGCTCTGAAGACAGTTCAAATTGTTTTCTTGCCAAAGCCTCTGAAAGTGTCAACTGGCTGTGGCACAAAAGACTGTCTCATCTCAACTTCAAGAACATGAATAAGATAGCCACTCAAAACTTGGTTGCTGGTCTACCTTCAGTAATGTTTTCCAAAGACAAAACTTGTTCTGCCTGTGTCAAAGGAAAACATCACAGGTCTTCATTCAAGACTAGGCAATCATTCTCTATTGACAAGTGCTTACATCTCCTTCACATGGACTTGTTTGGGCCTGTCAAACCTCAAACCATTAATCACAACAAATACACCTTGGTCATAGTTGATGAATTTTCAAGATATACATGGGTGTTCTTCCTCAGAAGGAAAAGTGATGCAGCTGATACCATCATGTCCTTCATCAGACAGGTTGAAAATATGAATGATGTTAGAGTCAAAGCTCTAAGAAGTGATAATGGTACAGAATTCAAGAATCATCAACTTGAATCATTTTGTGATGAAAAAGGGATTTCTCAGAACTTCTCTTCAGCTGGCACTCCTGAACAAAATGGTGTGGCTGAAAGAAGAAATAGGACTCTGATTGAAGCAGCAAGAACTATGTTAAATGGTGCAGCCTTACCAAAGCAATTTTGGGGAGAAGCTGTACACACTGCCTGCTACACTCAAAACAGATCAATCATTGTCAAATGACATGGCAAAACCTCCTATGAAGTTTTCAGAAAAAGATCTCCAGACGTCAGCTATTTTCATGTGTTTGGATGCCCTGTGTTTATTTATAACTACAGGGATAAACTTGGAAAGTTTGATAAAAAAGTTGATGATGGATTCTTTTTGGGATACTCTCCAACAGCCAAAGCCTTCAGAGTATTCAACATCAGAAGACAAGAAGTAGAAGAAACTTTCCATGTCAGATTTAATGAAGATGATGAAGTCATACAGAGGACAGGAACAGAGGGTGATGAAGTAGATTTTAATGAAAATATTTCTTTCCCAAGTGATGAGTTCACAGAACCCAGACCTACCAGTCATCACCACTCCAACACTCTTACTCCTTATGTTCCTGCTTTTGACCCTCTGTCTACTCACAACATAGAAGTTCCTACCTCTCAGGATCTTGATGAAGAAGAACCTCAAATCTCTAATGGTCCTTCTCATGATATTGATGACTCACCAATTCTTCAAACCTCTGAAGTTTCTCCTGCTGATAATGAAATAGCTTCCCTTGATGTGGCTGAAGAAGACTCAGACACTGAAGTAGTCTTTGAAGAAAACCCTCATAGTCAGCAGGATGAGACTCAAATTGTACCAGCTGTGCCCTCAAGTACCCCTGTTCTTGAAACTCCAGCTCCTCAAAATAAGTGGTCAAGAGATCAACACATTCTTCTTGTCAACATTATTGGGGAACCAAATGCAGGGGTCACAACCAGACAGCGAATCCAAGACTCTGAGTCAGCCTCAGCCAATGAATGTCTATTTGCTGAATTTCTTTCTCAAATTGAACCTAAAAGAGTTGCTGAGGCTCTGGTAGAAGATGGATGGGTAGCTGCTATGCAAGAAGAAATCAATCAGTTCAAAAGGAACAAAGTATGGACACTAGTGCCAGCTCCACCTGGAAAGAATATCACAGGCACTAGATGGATCTATAGAAATAAGATGGATGAGATTGGGAACATCATCAGGAACAAGGCAAGACTGGTAGCACATGGATTCTCTCAGACTGAAGGAATTGATTATGATGAAACTTTTGCACCTGTTGCTAGACTTGAGGCCATCAGAATCTTTCTTGCTTATGCTGCCTATATGAACATCACTGTCTATCAGATGGATGTAAAGAGTGCCTTCCTCAATGGTGATTTGGCTGAGGAAGTCTATGTTGCACAACCTGAAGGATTTGAGAACAGCGAGTTTCCCAACCATGTGTACAGACTTCACAAGGCAATGTATGGTCTGAAACAAGCTCCAAGAGCATGGTATGAAACTCTTTCAAATTTCTTATCTGAAAACAAATTTATCAGGGGTTCTATTGATAAAACACTCTTTACCTTCAAGGACAAGAGTGATTTCATCATTGTGCAGATTTATGTGGATGATATCATCTTTGGGTCAACAAATGTCAATCTTAGTAAACGTTTTTCTAAATTAATGACCAAGAAATATGAGATGAGCATGATGGGTGAATTAACTTACTTTTTGGGTTTTCAAATTAAACAATGTCCTAAGGGAATTTCTATTTGTCAAGAAAAGTATGTTAAGGATTTACTTAAAAAATATGACTTAGCTGATTGTGCATCAGTGAAATGCCCCATGCTTCCACCCAACGACTTGGGCCCTGATGAGTCAGGGGTCTCTGTCAATGAGACTTTATATAGAGGCATGATTGGGTCACTGATGTATCTAACAGCCAGTCGTCCAGATATCCAATTCTCCACATGTCTCTGTGCAAGGTACCAAGCTAACCCAAAAGAATCCCATCTAGTGGCTGTTAAGAGAATTTTCAGGTATCTCAAAGGAACACCATCCCTAGGACTATGGTATCCAAAGGAATCAGGCTTTGATCTCAAGGCTTATTCAGATTCAGATTATGCTGGATGCTATATTGACAAGAAAAGTACTTCAGGCAGCTGTCAAATCCTAGGAGGAAAATTGGTTGGATGGAGTGCTAAGAAGCAAAACTCTGTGGCTATGTCTTCAGCTGAAGCAGAATATGTCGCTGCAGTCAGCTGTTGTGCTCAGGTGCTCTGGATGAAAAGTCAATTGGCTGACTATGAAATCTTGTATGACAAAGTACCAATCTTTTGTGACAACGCCAGCGCCATTGCCATATCCAACAATCCTGTTCTTCACTCTCGTACCAAACACATTGATATCAGGTATCATTTTATCAGGGATCATATTATGAAGGGAGATATTGAGCTGCATTTTGTTCCCACAGAGCTGCAACTAGCTGATATCTTTACAAAGCCTATGGCTGAACCTACGTTCAACAGGCTAGTTGTTGAGCTAGGGATGCTCAATATCTCAAAGCCTGTGTCTTGATATTAAATGTGTTCATTAAATGATTGATTCTATATTAAATGTTTTATTAAATGTTTTTCACATGAAACTAGGTAGTTACTTTCCAAGTAAATGTAAAAAACATTCTCACATTTTTTAATCATTTATTTTTCGGATAACGAGGAGACAAACTTTTTGAAAGGTCAAGGGGACCCACTTGAGCAGTCATTTTCGCCCTTGCATTTAATACGGTTGAATAACTGTTCACTCAAGTTTGAATATATATATTGTCTTCTTTCTCTTCTCACCCACCACCATTCTAAAATCAACTTCTCTCTCTAAACTCTTATCACTCTCAACCATCCGCCATTTTCATTCTCCTTCAACCTTAAATCAATGGCGTTTCCCGTACCAAAAGCCTCAAATGTGAACTTCGAGATCAACGAGAGCATCATCGCCTCCAACAACGCCATTGGATGGATCAAGGCACCAAACAGCACCTACTCAGATCTGGTAAATTTCATGCAGAATTGTGACCTAAATGAAGCCTTCACCAAATCTCCATCCACCTTTTACCAAGAATACCTTAGGGAATTCTGGTATTCTGCTGAAGTAGTTGAAGACACCATTACATTTAGCCTTTCATGCAATGAACATCCTTTTGCCTTTTCCCTCAATGATTTTTCTAGTGTGGCCGGACTCAAACATGGAGATGATTGCTTGAAGACTGTTGACAAAAAGGCTGTCAAGGAAGCCCTGGCCACACTCAACCCTTGCCATGATGTTAACCCTGCCCTTACACCAGCTGAGGTCCTCGCCAAAGCCCCTCTGAAGATTAAGTATTTTACTCCTATGTGGCGTGTCCTCTTCACCCACATTGTGAAGTCCCTGGGAGGAATGCAGGGATCACAGGATCAGATGTCGTCCAATCATCAGGCTATTGCGTATGGACATATCTGGGGAGCTGATGTCGACTTTGGAAGCATCCTTTTCTCTAACCTGGTAGAACAACTGAAGGGAAGGAATCAGGTCAGGGAAAAGAACATCTGTTATGTGCGCTACTTGTCCCTGATCTTTGAGAGTTTGCTGGGAGAGAATTACCATAACAAGGCCTTGACAGCTCTGAAGCCATATCGCATCACAGGCGCCATCTACAAGGAGATAGGAGCTGAGGATATCCCTGTCACTGCACACATGCTGAACGTTGCCAACCAGGTACCCAACGCTGAGAAGCCCTTGCTCCCTTCCTCTGAGAAGGTGAATACTTCTAGTGTCGCTGGCAAGTCTACGTCTTTGACCTCTGGGCAGCACACTACTAAGTCCAAGGCTTCATCTGGCCAACAGCCAAAGAAGAAGAAAATCCCCTCTTCTTCCCAATCCAAAGCTGTTAGTAAGGCCAAGGAAAAGAAGATTGACACCGCCTCTGGTCCAGATACTCTTGTGGATACAGAATCTTTGGCTGACAAACAACATGCGTCTAGTGTCTCTAGGTCAGCAGAGACTACAGGAAACCAACCAAACCAAGCTGATATCTCACAGGTAATCAGTGTACATTTTTAGAGGTTCACAATCAACCACTCTCATTTGTCTGTAGGAGAGAGTGGTGAAGTTAGGGTAATCCTCGACCCATAGAAGTCTGTCATTACACTTAGAATACTTTAAGACTTCTGTACACTCTGTCTTTGCACCTGGGAGTGATTCATTTGTGTTTATAAAGCACCCCGATGACCCTGAACCCTCTAGACAGTATTCAGGCTAACAACAACCTGAATACATTAAATGTCTCAACCATGATGGCTGTACTTCACACAGCCTCTTGGTTCCCTCCTTAAAAGAGTCCTAAAGGATTTATCCTTTCAGGGGGAGCTGAATCATCACCCTCAGCTTTCCTAGGGGCAGCGTAACAGGCGACTTACACCAACATATGTTTCACTCTTAAAAGAGTCCCAAAGGTTTTACATTTTGGGGGGGCTGAATAATCACACTCAGCTTTCCTAGGGGCAGCGAATGGCGATCATTAAACAACATATGTTTCACAATCAAAAGAGTCCCAAAGGTTTTTACCTTTTGGGGGGGCTGAATAATCACACTCAGCTTTCCTAGGGGCAGCGAATGGCGACCATTAACCACACTTCATTCACACTTAAAAGAATCCCAAGGATTTATCCTTTGGAGTGGCTGAGTAATCACCCTCAGCCTCTCTGGGACAGCGAAATGGCGACCATTCACCTTATATTTTTCCCTGTTACTAATTACAACAAACTTGCAGGCTGAAATTGTACAGCCAGTCAAAGAATCTCAGGTACATGAAAAGGAGGCTGAAATAATAACTCAGGACATTCCAAATGAAGAAGAACCTGTGCTCAATGCTTATGAAGAAATGCTCTCAGTAGAAGATTATGTCTCTGAGTTTGAACCCATGCCTGAAGATGAATTCCCTGAGGGAATGTTTGATGAAGAGGAGGAAGAAGATGAGGATGACCAGCTGTCAGCCTCTCCTCCTAAAGAAGATGAAAAGACTTCTCCTCTCAAGGAAGCTGTTGACACTCCAAACTCTGCTACATCTGCAACAACAGTCTTCCAAAGACCAACATATGATCCAACAGCTGAATTCCTCTTGTTTGATCATCCTACCCAGACCAACTTTGACTTGATTCCAAGGGGGGATGATTTTGCTCAGCAAAGCCTCAATATCAAGAATCTTCAGCCCGTACATAATCAGTCTGATATTGAGCGCTTATCAAGGAAGCTGGACGTGATCAAGTCAGAGATGCACAATTTTACTGTCACTTTTCCAGGCATTATAAAGAAGGCTGTGACTGAGCCTATTCAGGAGGGTGCAAGAAAAGGTGTGGCCCAAGGACTAAGTCATCTCTCGACACGAATCAAGGATGCAATTGACTCAGTTATCCCTGCCATGTTCCATGAACAAGAAAACAACATGAACAGGCACTTCAATGCGGTTCGCAACAGGCAATACAATCATGCTGGTTTTATTGTCAGGCGTGTTCAGGCAAATACCAATGCCAATGCCAACCTCTTGCTGAAGATTGCCAGGGCTTCAAGAAGAAGACAACGTGCCATGGCTGCCTCTGTGGAGCAAATTGCAAGACGCTTTCAGGCACGTTCATCCAAGCATAAGGGAAGTAAGGATGAACGTGAGGGGGAGAAGAATGCTACACTCAGCCTTGCATCTGCTGAACAAGGCTCATCTTCAGCCAATCCCTCAACAACACCTGTTCCTCTTCAAGTCATCACACCAGTTATAGTACATGATGATGAGGATAATACTCAGGGGGAGCAACAAACACAAGATGGAGCTGACTCATCTAAATCCATGATCTTAGTTAACATAAGCAAGCCTTAGGATGATGATGAACCAGCGGCCAAGAAACTTAAATTCACTGTGAGCTCTCTCCCAAAATCTATTCAAAATCAGGCTCAGACAGCGTTTCTCAAAAGAGCTGATGATTTGAAAAACATAAGTGTGGAGTCCTCTGTCTCAAAGAAAGGTAAGGAGATAGTTTTGGTTGATACTGACACCAAACTTAAGAAGATAGCTGCGATGCTAGAGACAGGAGGATCCACAACAGACCTTTCCCACTTTTCAACCTTTACACCTTCCGATGAGAGTCCTTTAACGCCTGAAGAAATAGAGCAACATGCTGAAGAATTCAAAAGACTAAATGAGCTCAAGGCAGCCAAAGAATTAAATGAAGCTACTCTGAGGAAGATGACACCACCTGAAAGGGAAAAACAAAAACAAAGGTTGAGGGAAATGGAACTTAAACGCGCTGAGGCCTTAAAGAAAGTCAAAGCTGACTATGATGCCTGCGTGAACAACAGGTATGCTGCTGGCAAGATAACCAAGTTTAGATACACCATTCACAAGTCCACAAACACCCCACAGATGATCTTATGGAGGGAAAATCAACAGAGGAATATGGATGTGTTTGACAACTTCAGGTTAAAAACACTTGGGTTATCAGAATGGTTTGAACTCGAAGCCTTAGCTGCCAAAAAGTCTGGACAGGCAAATTTCCTTCTGCTTAAAACTCTTAAGGCTAAGTTTAACTGGATCAAGGAAACAGCTGCCAAACTCAAGATTGATCCCCCACCACAGCTTTTCGAACAAGGACCCCCAAAGACAGGCAACAAAAGAAGAAGAATTTCCCAAATTATTGATGAAACTTTTGTTACTGAAGATGTTCGTGTGGATGGTATGCACAGGGATCTGATCCTTCCAAATGGTATCGTTGGCCCTGTTGATGGTCAGACATACTCAGTGCCTGAAAGAGGAATGGCATTTATGAACAAGGCCTGCCAGTATGCTTTTCAGAGGGAATATGAGCTGTGCCTGGCTTCAACTATTCAGCTACTCTGTCACAAGAAGTGTCTCAAGATCAACTCAGAGTATTCCAAGAAGTTTGCAAAGACTTTGCAGGATGAAATTGATAACAGATTAGATGTGGCCAAAGCTGAAGAAAGAATCAAAAATGATGACTATTAAAGATAGTGTCAGCCCTTTTACCTTCATCTTTTATTTAACTTATGTAATGAACTTGTAACTTTTCTTTAAGTCTTAATAAAATCATGAGGTATGTTTGTTTAGATCTGTTATGTGTAAGAAGAAGCTGTTAAACTCACTTACCTTAACTTAGTTAGATCTAGCATTATTTATGTTTAAATAGGGGGAGATTGTTGGGAATCTAAACTTGTTAGATTACCTGTTCATTGATTTAAACATAATTAGGCTGATTGATAGTCCCTTGCCTATGCCTAGGAGGCAGGCAAGTTTCGCAAGACTCACAGAGATCCAAGTCTCTGTGAGCAACCTCAGAGGAGTCCATGTCAGAGACATTGTCAGGGAAGTCGAAGATTACCTGAAGACATACTCCTTGGCTGTGATGGATAACAGCCAAGATGTATTAGGGACTCTGAGGGGTTGAGAGTTAACAGGGGTGGCAATACCCTGATAACTCTCAGCACACTTTGGACATGCCATTTGTGTGTTCGAGAATATGAAGAATAAGGAAACTGTTTTTGACAACTGTTCCTTAAAGCATAATGGAAGACTACCAAGAATAGAAGGACATCATGTGACTGATGTGGGAACTTGTAAAAGCTTGTGTAGTCGACATCAAGTACTGTTTAAGTCAAACTCGTAACACTATAAATAGGATGTGTATCCATGCATTAATGTTTTAACACTTTGAGATATTAAGAACATTAGTGCGTATAACTTAGTGAATCAAACAGCTACGACTGTATTCATAAGTTAAGGTTTATTGTTGTTCAAAGTGTGCACAACACATTGTCATCAAACGGTGTTATCCATAACACTTGTAATTCTTTATTATACAATAATAAGATTACGTTTGAAAAGTAATACCTTGTGTTGATCAGGTTAAGATTAGGGTTTCTTGCATTGATTAGGGACTTTCAAAAAGTACTTACCAATGCTGACTCCACACTACTTAGCTGAGGGTGAGCTCCATCTTCACCCTTCTCTTCTAAAGAAGTTGAGAGATGGGTTGCTTGCTGGACTTCTTTATGCATATCACCTCCAGCAGATACTAAAGGTGATGGCTGGCTGAGGTTCTTGTCCTTGGCCAGGGACTTGGTCTTCTTCAAAGCATGGCCTTGGGAATCATCATCAATCTTCTTTAAGGAAGATTGTGTGAGGCTTTTCCTCTTTCTGGACTCACGTCTAACCTTCTTGGTATTAACTGACGTTTGCTTCTGACGAGGTCCAGATGAAACTCTAGGCTTTTTTCTTGTAGATCCCCTTCTCTAGTTGGAAAAGTGTCTTTGGGAGCTTTGTACACTACTGGACCATCTGCTGAGCAGATGTCCAACATGGGTTGTGTAAGAGGAGGATCAATGGTGCTGACTGGAATGTTCCAGCGAGTGAGATCAAAGGTCTTAAAAATTAGGTTCTCTCCATTGATTTTTGAAAAGTCATTTCCAAGATGGTCAGCAAAGAGGAGAGATAGAAATCTGGTGTATAAAACGTTTTTCTCTCTAGTCTTTTTCTCCAGCTTCCCATGGAGATCTTAAAAATAAGCCTCCCAAAATCAGCTTTGACACCCTTGGCCAGACAGTCTAAAATAATAGCATCCTTTTGATTGATCTGGTCAAGGCCTCCAGTTTTTCCCCCCAAACATTCAATGAGAATGGTCATCAACAATTTCCATCTTGGTGGCAAAGAACTTCTTTTTAACCCCTCTTTTTCAGTAATTTCTTCAGTATACCCAATCTCTTTAAAGATTTTTTTTACAACCATAAAATCATCAGGTACTGCTTCATACTCATTAGGGTTTTCCAAATAATCTAACCCCAAAACTTTTCGAAATAACTTTAACCCAAATATACCATGAATCCCAATCGTGGTATAATCAAACGCAATGGACTTCCTGTTGTTAGAAGCCTCTGCTGTAAACAAAAATTCTTTTAGCACATTTTGAAACATCATACCAGGATCCTCAAATAAAGCATACCTTAAAATACTTTTGGATAGATAAGTCAAAACTTGTTCTCCAGGAACAGACTTAATGGATTCAGGTTTGAGAAAGGTGATGTTGTTGGGTTTAAAGATAATATCATCAATGGGATAGTTAACATGGGTGGATGGTTTAAGGGTGATTTTGGCAATCTTGGGGTGGAAGATGATTCAGCCATTGATGTTTATGTGTGTGTTTTGAAAGAGAGAGAGTTTGTGTGTGTTTTTAAATGAAAAGATTTGTAAGCGTGGAATGAAATCCAATTGTTAGGGATTATATAAAAACTTTAACTATTTTGTAAAAAGTTTTTCATACCATTTGAAAAAAATTATAAATCTTTTAGGGTTTCTTTTGAACATTTGGCACAGACTTTCTCATTAATGTTCTACAAAAAGGTATGATTTTCTGTTGCTTTGAATAGTGCAACACCCCATATGTCAGAGAGTTGTTGACTGTGGATGGATACGTTTTAAATTCCTTAATTAACAAATGACACCTTTTTGAAAGAATGTTTGTTTTATTCACAAGAAATTTAATGCCATTAACTCTTTTGTATCACATGATTGATAGATTTTAAATGCAGTTGCTCAGATATGTTGAAGCTGCTGGCAATACTTATGAGCTTCAATGCGTTAGATGAGGCAACAAAACCCCATATACATGTTCACATAAGTGAACAAGACATATGAAATTGCACGCTCCTCTACTCAGGCCTATTGAAAGTCCCTAATCAATGCAAGAAACCCTAATCTTAACTTAATTAACACAAGGTATTACTTTTCAAACGTAATCTTATTATTGTATAATAAAGAATTACAAGTGTTATGGATAACACCGTTTGATGACAATGTGTTGTGCACACTTTGAACAACAACAAATCCTAACTTATGAATACAGTCGTAGCTGTTTGATTCACTAAGTTATATGCACTAATGTTCTTAATATCTCAAAGTGTTAAACATTAATGCATGGATACACATCCTATTTATAGTGTTACGAGTTTGACAAAAACAGTACTTGATGTCGACTACACAAGCTTTTACAAGTTCCCACATCAGTCACATGATGTCCTTCTATTCTTGGTAGTCTTCCATTATGCTTTAAGGAACAGTTGTCAAAAACAGTTTCCTTATTCTTCATAGTCTCGAACACACAAATGGCATGTCCAAAGTGTGCTGAGAGTTATCAGGGTATTGCCACCCCTGTTAACTCTCAACCCCTCAGAGTCCCTGATACATCTTGGCTGTTATCCATCACAGCCAATGAGTATGTCTTCAGGTAATTCTTCGACTTCCCTGACAATGTCTCTGACATGGACTCCTCTGAGGTTGCTCACAGGGACTTGGATCTCTGTGAGTCTTGCGAAACTTTCCTGCCTCCTAGGCACAGGCAAGGGACTATCTATCAGCCTAATTATGTTTAAATCAATGATCAGGGAATCTAATAAGTTTAGATTCCCAACAATCTCCCCCTATTTAAACATAAATAATGCTAGATCTAACTAAGTTAAGGTAAGTGAGTTTAACAGCTTCTTCTTACACATAACAGATCTAAACAAACATACCTCATGATTTTATTAAGACTTAAAGAAAATTACAAGTTCATTACATAAGTAAAATAAAAGATGAAGGTAAAAAGGGCTGAGACCATCTTCAATAGTCATCATTTTTGATTCTTTCTTCAGCTTCGGCCACGTCTAATATGTTATCAATTTCATCCTGCAAAGTCTTTGCAAACTTCTTGGAATACTCTGTGTTGATCTTGAGACATTTCTTGTGACAGAGTAGCTGAATAGTTGAAGCCAAGCACAGCTCATCTTCCCTCTAAAAAGCATACTGGCAAGCCTTGTTCATGAATGCCATTCCTCTTTCAGGCTCTGAGTATGTCTGACCATCAACAGGGCCAACAATACCATTTGGAAGGATCAAATCCCTGTGCATACCATCCACATGAACATCTTCATTAACAAAAGTTTCATTAACAATTTGTGAAATTCTTCTTCTTTTGTTGCCTGTCTTTGGGGGTGCTTGTTCAAAAAGCTGTGGTGGGGGATCAATCTTAAGTTTGGCTGCTGTTTCCTTGATCCAGTTAAACTTGGCCTTAAGAGTCTTCAGCAGAAGAAAATTAGCCTGTCCAGACTTTTTGGCAGCTAAGGCTTCGAGTTCGAACCATTCTGAAAACCCAAGTGTCTTTAACCTGAAGTTGTCAAACACATCCATATTCCTCTGTTGGTTTTCCCTCCATAAGATCATCTGTGGGGTGTTTGTGGATTTATGAATGGTGTATTTGAACTTGGTTATCTTGCCAGCAGCATATCTATTGTTCACGCAGGCATCATAGTCAGCTTTGACTTTCCTTAAAGCCTCAGCGCGTTTAGTTTCCATTTCTCTCAACCTTTGTTTTTGTTTTTCCCTTTCAGGTGGTGTCATCTTCCTCAGAGTAGCTTCATTTAATTCTTTGGCTGTCTTGAGCTCATTTAGTCTTTTGAATTCTTCAGCCTGTTGCTCTATTTCTTCAAGGGTCAAAGGAATCTCATCGGAAGGTGTAAAGGTTGAAAAATGGGAAAGGTCTGTGGTGGATCCTCCTGTCTCTAGCATCACAGCTATCTTCTTAAGTTTGGTGTCAGTATCAACCAAAACTATCTCCTTTCCTTTCTTCGAGACAGATGACTCCACACTTATGTTTTTCAAAACATCAGCTCTATTGATGAACGCTGTCTGAGCCTGAGTTTGAATAGCTTTGGGGAGAGAGCTAACAGTGAATTTTAATTTCTTGGCCGCTGGCTCATCATCATTCTCAGGCTTGCTGATGTTGACTAAGATCAGAGATTTAGATGAGTCAGCTCCATCTTGAGTTTGTTGCTCCCCCTGAGTATCATCCTCATCATCAGGTATTATAACTGGTGTGATGACTTGGAGAGGAACAGGTGTAGTTGAGGGATTAGCTGATGATGAGCCTTGGTCAGAAGATGTAAGGCTGAGTGTAGTATTCTTCTCCCCCTCACGTTTATCCTTGCTTCGCAGATGCTTGGATGAACGTGCCTGAAAACGTCTTGCAATCTGCTCCACAGATGCAGCCATAGCTCGTTGCCTTTTTCTTGAGGCCCTGGCAATCTTTAGCAGGAGGTTGGCATTTGCATTAGTATTCGCCTGAACACGCCTGACAATAAAGTTAGCATGATTGTATTGCCTGTTGCGAACCGCATTAAAGTGCCTGTTCATGGTGTGTTCATGTTCATGGAACATAGCAGGGACAACTGAGTCAATGGCATCCTTTATCCTTGTTGAAAGATGACCGAGTCCCTGGGCTACACCTCGTCTTGCACCATCCTGAATTGGCTCAGTGATAGCCTCAGTCACAGCCTTTTTGATGATGCCTGGAAATGTCACAGTGAAGTTGTGCATCTCAGACTTGATCACATCCAGCTTTCTTGATAAGCGCTCAATATCAGATTGATGATGGACAGGCTGAAGATTCTTGATATTGAGGCTTTGCTGAGCAAAATCATCCCCCCTTGGAATTAAGTCAAAGTTGGTCTGGGCAGGATGATCAAACATGAGAAATTCGGCTGTTGGATCATAAGTTGGTCTTTGGAAGACTGTTGTTGCAGATGTAGCAGAGTTTGGAGTGTCAACAGCTTCCTTGAGAGGAGAAGTCTTGTCATCAGCTGGTGTGGACACAGCTATTTCTTTAGGAGGAGAGGCAGACAGCTGGTCTTCCTCATCGTCTTCATCCTCTTCATCGAACATTCCCTCAGGGAATTCATCCTCAGGCATTGGCTCAATATCAGAGACATAATCTTCTAATGCGAGCATTTCTTCATCAGCATTGAACACAGGCTCTTCATCAGTTGGTTTGTCCTGAGTCATAGTTTCAGCCTCCTTTTCTTGTTGTACCTGAGACTCGATGACTGGCTGTACAATTTCAGCCTGCAAATTTGTTGTAATTAGTAACAGGGAAAAATATAAGGGGAATGGTCGCCATTTCGCTGTCCCAGAGAGGCTGAGGGTGATTACTCAGCCACTCCAAAGGATAAATCATTGGGATTCTTTTAAGTGTGAATAAAGTATGGTTAATGATCGCCATTCGCTGCCCCTAGGAAAGCTGAGTGTGATTATTCAGCCCCCCCAAAAGGTAAAAAACCTTTGGGACTCTTTTGATTGTGAAACATATGTTGTTTATGGATCGCCAGTCGCTGCCCCTAGGAAAGCTGAGTGTGATTATTCAGCCCCCCCAAAAGGTAAAACCTTTGGGACTCTTTTAAGAGTGAAACATATGTTGTTGTAGGTCGCCTGTTACGCTGCCCCTAGGAAAGCTGAGGGTGATGATTCAGCTCCCCCTGAAAGGAGGGAACCAAGAGGCTGTGTGAAGTACAGCTGATCAAGGTTGAGACATTAGTATATTCAGGTTGTTGTTAGCCTGAATACTGTCTAGAGGGTTCAGGGTCATCAAGGTGCTTTATAAACACAAATGAATCATTCACTGGTGCAAAGACAGGGTGTACAGAAGTCTTAAAGTATTCTAAGTGTAATGACAGACTTCTATGGGTCGAGGATTACCCTAACTTCACCACTCTCTCCTACAGACAAATGAGAGTGGCTGCTTGTGAACCTCTAAAAATGTACACTGATTACCTGTGAGATATCAGCTTGATTTGGCTGGTTTCCTGTTGTCTCAGCTGACCTAGAGACACTAGACGCCTGTTGTTTGTCAGCCAAAGAGTCTGAATCCACAAGAGTATCTGGACCAGAGGCGGTGTCAGTCTTCTTTTCCTTGGCCTTAATAACAGCTTTGGAGTGGGAAGAAGAGGGGATTTTCTTCTTCTTTGGCTGTTGGCCAGATGAAGCCTTGGACTTAGTAGTTTGCTGCCCAGAGGTCAAAGACATAGACTTGCCAGCAACACTAGAAGTATTCACCTTCTCAGAGGAAGGGAGCAAGGGCTTCTCAGCGTTTGGTACCTGGTTGGCCACGTTCAGCATATGGGCGGTGACAGGGATATCCTCAGCTCCTATTTCCTTGTAGATGGCGCCTGTGATGCGATAGGGCTTAAGAGCAGTCAAGGCCTTGTTGTGGTAGTTATCTCCCAACAAACTTTCAAAAATCAGGGACAGGAAGCGCACATAACAGATGTTCTTTTCCCTGACCTGATTCCTTCCCTTCAGTTGTTCTACCAGGTTTGAGAATAGGATGCTTCCAACGTCAACATCAGCTCCCCAGATTAATCCATACGCGATAGCCTGATGATTGAACGACATCTGATCCTGTGATCCCTGCATTCCTCCCAAGGACTTCACAATGTGGGTGAAGAGGACACGCCACATAGAAGTGAAATACTTAATCTTCAGAGGGGATTTGGCGAGGACCTCAGCTGGTGTAAGGGCAGGGTTAACATCATGGCAAGGGTTGAGTGTGGCCAGGGCTTCCTTGACAGCCTTTTTGTCAACTGCCTTCAGGCATTCATCTCCATGTTTTAGTCCGGCCACACTAGAAAAGTCTTTAAGGGAGAAGGCAAAAGGATGTTCATTGCATGAAAGGCTAAATGTAATGGTGTCTTCAACTACTTCAGCAGAATACCAGAATTCCCTAAGGTATTCTTGGTAAAAGGTGGATGGAGATTTGGTGAAGGCTTCATTTAGGTCACAATTCTGCATGAAATTTACCAGATCTGAATAGGTGCTGTTTGGTGCCTTAATCCATCCAATGGCGTTGTTGGAGGCGAGGATGCTCTCGTTGATCTCGAAGTTAACATTGGAGGCTTTTGGAACGGGAAACGCCATGGATTTGAGGTTGAAGGTGAATGAAAATGGCGGATGGTTGAGAGAGATAAGAACTTAGAGAGAGAAGTAGATTTTAGAATGGTGGTGGGTGAGAAGAGAAAGAAGACAATATATATTCAAACTTAAGTGAACAATTATTCAACCGTATTAAATGCAAGGTGCGAAAATGACTGCTCAAGTGGGTCCCCTTGACCTTTCAAAAAGTTTGTCTCCTCGTTATCCGAAAAATAAATGATTAAATATTTGAGAATGTTTTTTGCATTTACTTGGAAAGTAACTACCTAGTTTCATGTGAAAAACATTTAATATAGAATCAATCATTTAATGAACACATTTAATATCAAGCCACATGCTTTGAGATATTGAGCATCCCTAGCTCAGCAACTAGCCTGTTGAACGAAGGTTCAGCCAAAGGCTTTGTAAAGATATCAGCTAGTTGCAGCTCTGTGGGAACAAAATGCAGCTCAATATCTCCCTTCATTATATGATCCCTGATAAAATGATACCTGATATCAATGTGTTTGGTACGAGAGTGAAGAACAGGGTTGTTGGATATGGCAATGGCGCTGGTGTTGTCACAAAAGATTGGTACTTTGTCATACAAGATTTCATAGTCAGCCAATTGACTTTTCATCCAGAGCACCTGAGCACAACAGCTGGCTGCAGCGACATATTCTGCTTCAGCTGAAGACATAGCCACAGAGTTTTGCTTCTTAGCACTCCATCCAACCAATTTTCCTCCTAGGATTTGACAGCTGTCTGAAGTGCTTTTCCTGTCAATACAGCATCCAGCATAATCTGAATCTGAATAGGCCTTGAGATCAAAGCCTGATTCCTTTGGATACCATAGACCTAGGGATGGTGTTCCTTTGAGATACCTGAAAATTCTCTTAACAGCCACTAGATGGGATTCTTTTGGGTTAGCTTGGTACCTTGCACAGAGACATGTGGAGAATTGGATATCTGGACGACTGGCTGTTAGATACATCAGTGACCCAATCATGCCTCTATATAAAGTCTCATTGACAGAGACCCTTGACTCATCAGGGCCCAAGTTGTTGGGTGGAAGCATGGGGAATTTCACTGATGCACAATCAGCTAAGTCATATTTTTTAAGTAAATCCTTAACATACTTTTCTTGACAAATAGAAATTCCCTTAGGAAATTGTTTAATTTGAAAGCCCAAAAAGTAAGTTAATTCACCCATCATACTCATCTCATATTTCTTGGTCATTAATTTAGCAAAACGTTTACTAAGATTGACATTTGTTGACCCAAAGATGATATCATCCACATAAATCTGCACAATGATGAAATCACTCTTGTCCTTAAAGGTAAAGAGTGTTTTATCAATAGAACCCCTGATAAATTTATTTTCAGATAAGAAATTTGAAAGAGTTTCATACCATGCTCTTGGAGCTTGTTTCAGACCATACATTGCCTTGTGAAGTCTGTACACATGGTTGGGAAACTCGCTGTTCTCAAATCCTTCAGGTTGTGCAACATACACTTCCTCAGCCAAATCACCATTGAGGAAGGCACTCTTAACATCCATCTGATACACAGTGATGTTCATATAGGCAGCATAAGCAAGGAAGATTCTGATGGCCTCAAGTCTAGCAACAGGTGCAAAAGTTTCATCATAATCAATTCCTTCAGTCTGAGAGAACCCCTGTGCTACCAGTCTTGCCTTGTTCCTGATGATGTTCCCAATTTCATCCATCTTATTTCTATAGATCCATCTAGTGCCTATGATATTCTTTCCAGGTGGAGCTGGCACTAGTGTCCATACTTTGTTCCTTTTGAACTAATTGATTTCTTCTTGCATAGCAGCTACCCATCCTTCTTCTACCAGAGCCTCAGCTACTCTTTTAGGTTCAATTTGTGAAAGAAATTCAACAAATAGACATTCATTGGCTGAGGCTGACTCTGAGTCTTGGATTCGCTGTCTGGTTGTGACCCCTGCATTTGGTTCCCCAATAATGTTGACAAGAAGAATGTGTTGATCTCTTGACCACTTATTTTGAGGAGCTGGGGATTTAAGAACAGGGGTACTTGAGGGCACAGCTGGTACAATTTGAGTTTCATCCTGCTGACTAGGAGGGCTTTTTTCAAAGACAACCTCAGTTTCAGAGTCTTCTTCAGCCATATCAAGGGAAGCTATTTCATTATCAGCAGGAGAATCTTCAGAGATTTGAAGAATTGGTGAGGTATCAATATCATGAGAAGGACCATCAGAGATTTGAGGTTCTTCTTCATCAAGTTCCTGAGAGGTAGGAACTTCTATGTTGTGAGTAGACAGAGGGTCAAAAGCAGGGACATAAGGAGTGAGAGTGTTGGAGTGATGATGACTGGTAGGTCTGGGTTCTGTGAACTCATCACTTGGGAAAGAAATATTTTCATTAAAATCTATTTCATCACCCTCTGTTCCTGTTCTCTGTATGACTTCATCATCTTCATTGAATCTGACATGGAATGTTTCTTCTACTTCTTGTCTTCTGATGTTGAATACTCTGAAGGCTTTGGCTGTTGGAGAGTATCCCAAAAAGAAACCATCATCAGCTTTTTCATCAAACTTTCCAAGTTTATCCCTGTAGTTATAAATAAACACAGGGCATCCAAACACATGAAGATAGCTGACGTCTGGTGATCTTTTTCTGAAAACTTCATAGGAGGTTTTACCATGTCTTTTGACAATGATTGATCTGTTTTGAGTGTAGCAGGCAGTGTGAACAACTTCTCCCCAAAATTGCTTTGGTAAGGCTGCACCATTTAACATAGTTCTTGCTGCTTCAATCAAAGTCCTGTTTCTTCTTTCAGCCACACCATTTTGTTCAAGAGTGTCAGCTGAAGAGAAGTTCTGAGAAATCCCTTTTTCATCACAAAATGATTCAAGTTGATGATTCTTGAATTCTGTACCATTATCACTTCTTAGAGCTTTGACTCTAACATCATTCATATTTTCAACCTGTCTGATGAAGGAAATGATGGTTTCAGCTGCATCACTTTTCCTTCTGAGGAAGAACACCCATGTATATCTTGAAAATTCATCAACTATGACCAAGGTGTATTTGTTGTGATTAATGGTTTGAGGTTTGACAGGCCCAAACAAATCCATGTGAAGGAGATGTAAGCACTTGTCAATAGAGAATGATTTCCTAGTCTTGAATGAAGACCTGTGATGTTTTCCTTTGACACAGGCAGAACACGTTTTGTCTTTGGAAAACATTACTGAAGGTAGACCAGCAACCAAGTTTTGAGTGGCTATCTTATTGATGTTCTTGAAGTTGAGATGAGACAGTCTTTTGTGCCACAGCCAGTTGACACTTTCAGAGGCTTTGGCAAGAAAACAATTTGAACTGTCTTCAGAGCACACAGCCATGTTGATGACATAAACATCTCTCCTTCTGGGTGCAATCAGCACAACATCATTGTTTTTGTTGAATATGGTTCCCTGAGTCTTAGTAAACAAAACCTTATAGTCAGCATCACATAATTGGCTGATGCTAATAAGATTGTGTTTAAGACCATTCACATATGCAACCCTGGTAAATGTGATCCCATTGCAGTTCACTGAGCCATATCCTTCTGTGTCACCTGAAGAGTTATCTCCAAACACCACTTTGGGACCTGGCTCCTTTGAGTATCTGTGCAGGTATTGTTGAATCCCTGTCATGTGTCTAGAACAGCCACTATCTAGATACCATACCGATTCCTTGAGATATTTCTGCACAGATACATAGAAACAGATTAGTTCCTATGGTGAACCCACTTTCCAGTGGGTTCCCTGAATTGCTTGTTAGCAACTCTTGTGTTCCTGAAAAACTTTTAGCGTTGGGATGGACAGTTCATTGTTTCATGGTTATAGCTCCCACAGATATCACACCCAGGGAAGTCACCACACTCGTCTGAGTGATGGTCTGTGAACCCACAGAATTTACAGGGAGGATAAGGTTTGTAATTTCCCTGTTGCCTTTTGGAACTCTGTGGTCTGTCCCTAGAGGGTGTCTGAGCTCTTTTAGCTGACATGTGTCTGTCATGATCTAAGGTCGAATGGTGAGAATTTTTACATACATTGCAATAAGGTTTGATTAACCTTTCCCCTTTGGGTTCACCTAGGACTGACTTAGGTTCATGAGAAGTAGAGCATTCAGCGGAAGGCTTAATGTGTTGTTTCAAGAGTTCTACTTCTTTCATAAGAGACAACAGACGATCTTCAGTGGTAGGGTCAACCTTATTCATAGCTTTAGAAGTGACAGGCTTAAAGGCTACTTGTTTACCAGTTTGTTTAGCAGGCACACGAAAAACTTTGGCTGGAGGATTCTCAATATCTGTCCTAAGTTCGTCCTTAGCAGATCTAGAAGAACTGCTAGGTTCAACTCCAGAGAGTTTGGGCAAAGGTGGTAGCTCAGCCACATCTTCAGAGACATGGTCATTAGTCAAAGAGGTATCTGACATATGAATAGTCTCTGTAGATTTAAAGACAATGTCTTTGGGTTTGGTGAGAATCCTCAGCTTTTTATTCTTAGCCGTTATATCCCTGTTTAAGTCAGCAGGCACTTCATCCCTAAGCAATTCATCAATAGTAAACCTAGCACACAGCCATTTTTCAATAATCTTGTTCAATTCAGAGACTTGATCATTTAAAGCTATGTTTTTCAAGGTTAATCTAGCTACTTCATTTTGCAGGGATATTTTCTCTAAATTAACCCGCCTGAGAGTTTCACATTCAGCCTTAGCATTTATCATTTCAGATTTAATAGAGTGAAACTTATCAAGTAGGTTCTTTCTTTGTTACTCAACAAAGTGTAAATCAACAATGGTGTAATCAAGGACATGCTTACGTTCATCACTATCAGACATAGATAAAAGCCTGTGTACCTTTTTCATTGTGATGTCAACCCATTGTCCTGATCTAGCATCACCTTTTCCAACAGCTGGTTCATCCTCAGCTATCGCCATAAAAGCCCTGACTCTTGTGGTGTCTTCTTCATCTGAAGTCAGTGGTTCATCATTCCAATCATAAGTTTCAGCAACCAACCCTTTCTCTGTCTTTTTCTCACCACCTTTCTTTTTGGACATAGCTTCAATCTTCAAGTTCATTTGTTCTAACTCAGCTTTAAGTGCCTTGTACTTATTTTTGTAATCTTTCTTCTCAGTGTCTGAAGAATTGGATTGAGATGAGTTGTTATGTTGTTTGAACTTGTAGGGTTTGGATGAAGATGATGGATAAGAGGGTGAGGATGTCTTGGTGGAAGGACAATCTTTTTGATAATGTCCAAGCTTTCCACAGGCAAAACATGTTTCTTTTGACCTGCAGTTGGTTTGCTAGCTGATCCTACTCTTCCAGATCTTTTGTAGTATCTTCTTTGGTTGGCTAGCAACGCTCTTTCATGGAATTCTGCATTGAGGTCTGACAAGAACTCTTGGCTACTACGGGTATCTTCTTCAATATCAGAATCGTTGTCATGAGGATGTGTTGCAGAGATCAAAGCTTTGGAAGATGCTCCTTGGACTACAAATCTTTCAGTCTCTGATTTGTAGATAGTATCAATCAGCCCTTCTTCATAATTGTACTTACCATAGAGCTGAGCAAGGGTATCATTTTTGATTGAGTTGTTAGCTCTCTAAGTCTGATTCATGCTCAACCACTTTCTTGGAAGGCTGTTGACAAAAGTAGCATTGATCTCAGCTTGACCAATAGTGACATCATTCATAGCCAGGTCATTTAGAAGAATCTTC
This sequence comes from Glebionis coronaria, assembly GCA_025667525.1. Classification (NCBI taxonomy): domain Eukaryota; kingdom Viridiplantae; phylum Streptophyta; class Magnoliopsida; order Asterales; family Asteraceae; genus Glebionis; species Glebionis coronaria. The sequence goes on along the minus strand of CM046882.1, from coordinate 220,915,325 downwards.
AGCCTAGTATAGGTTTGCTGAACCTTTTCACCTTCAAGTGACTTAACGGCATTAAACTGAAGTCTGAGTGCCTGAATCTTTGTCTCTCTTGTTTCAGAGGGTCCTTCATGGCCAAGAATGAGGTCTGTCCACATTTGTTTAGCTGTGGGACACTGAATGACAGACTTCATGATATGCTTGGGAAGACAGGAAATTATGATGCTTTTGAGACGTTTATCTTGGTTTGCTAATTTCCTATCAGCTAAAGTCCATTGTTTGATAGGTTTGGGAAGAGGGTTTTCTTCAGTGGATGTAAGCGCCATGGGAATATATGGACCATTTTCTAAAATTTCTAAGAGAAAAGGTTCAAGTCCATCAAGGTATACAAGAAATTGACTCTTCCAACTGGCAAAGTCTTCTTCATCAAAGACTGGTACATTGGTTACGTGTGATCCACCTCTTGAGTCAAGAAGTTGGGGTAGATCATCGTCATTGGCTGGAGGGTTAAGTCTTGGTGAAGATGGGTTTGTGGAAGGTGATTGTGGGCTAGAAGTTTCCGGCATGGTGGATCTTGATTATAAAACTGAGAACGATGTTTCTTGAAGGTTTTAATATCAAACACCACTCTGATACCAATTGAAAGTCCCTAATCAATGCAAGAAACCCTAATCTTAACTTAATTAACACAAGGTATTACTTTTCAAACGTAATCCTATTATTGTATAATAAAGAATTACAAGTGTTATGGATAACACCGTTTGATGACAATGTGTTGTGCACACTTTGAACAACAACAAATCCTAACTTATGAATACAGTCGTAGCTGTTTGATTCACTAAGTTATATGCACTAATGTTCTTAATATCTCAAAGTGTTAAACATTAATGCATGGATACACTTCCTATTTATAGTGTTACGAGTTTGACTTAAACAGTACTTGATGTCGACTACACAAGCTTTTACAAGTTCCCACATCAGTCACATGATGTCCTTCTATTCTTGGTAGTCTTCCATTATTCTTTAAGGAACAGTTGTCAAAAACAGTTTTCTTATTCTTCATAGTCTCGAACACACAAATGGCATGTCCAAAGTGTGCTGAGAGTTATCAGGGTATTGCCACCCCTGTTAACTCTCAACCCCTCAGAGTCCCTGATACATCTTGGCTGTTATCCATCACAGCCAATGAGTATGTCTTCAGGTAATTCTTCGACTTCCCTGACAATGTCTCTGACATGGACTCCTCTGAGATTGCTCACAGGGACTTGGATCTCTGTGAGTCTTGCGAAACTTGCCTGCCTCCTAGGCACAGGCAAGGGACTATCTATCAGCCTAATTATGTTTAAATCAATGATCAGGGAATCTAATAAGTTTAGATTCCCAACAAGCTACTCAGTTGTATTTAAAATTTGTTCATCATTGCTGAAGGAACCTTTTGATGACTGGTGATATTTTTGTTCAGCTTCAGTGAAACAGATAAGGAGACAAAACATCATATACACAATCACATAAAGTGAAATAGACACATGACATTGCACACTCCTTTACTCAGACAATGCTACCTAACATTAATCAAAATCTTTTAAGAAATGCGGAACCTTCAAGCTTCTTCAGTGAATGCTGAAGGTTCAGGTTTTGTATCATCAATGTTCAGCATACCAAGCTCCATTATCAATCTTTTGTGTAACACCCCCACATTTGGTATGCGCAGCGGAACTACAACAATGGGTGCTACACAGTATTCATTGCACACAAGATATATCAAACGACGCTAAAAATACGTCGTCTTAAAAATTCGACATTTAAAATTGTTAGATAATACATGTCCACAGTTTTTCCAACCCCAAATAGTGCACAGAGTTTAGCGTTTTCGGTCCCCATGAATCTCAACCCCAAAAACTTCAGTTTACAACCACATGACATTAAACATAAAAATTGTTTAAGTAGAAAAGGAGGGAAAAACAAGCGGACACCAAGCCGTACACACAACATCCATCCCATGCATGCTCCATTCTACTGCTCAGCGGTTACCTGAAACACATGCCAAAAATTTGGTCAACGAAAACGTTGAGTGGAATTCATAGGTTTTTCAATCCATTTGAACGTATATATAATAAAAACCATTCGTGATCATTTATAGTCTTGTCGATCAAACAAACTATAATCAGGATACTGACAATTGTGTTTAAGCTCATGACACTAATCCGTTAACTCAATCACCCGCGTAAATATACCGGCATGATTCAGATGAAACCAGTGCCCCTTCTAAAGGCATCAGTTGCAATTATACCTTATTTCTCATACAAAATAATCTACCGCAGAACTTACTATAAGTACAGCTTCTCGGCTAGCATTGGGTCGTTAACCCCGTAGTACTACAAATTGCATAAGCGGCTATTTCCCCCTACTCGAGGGCAAGACAATAGTTAATAGTTCATGAATTTAGGGACTTTTGCAACTTTGGTACTCAACACAATTTCTAAGGCAACTTTCGGGTCTAACAATCATTCATGATATACGTTCCTTTTAAAAACTAGCATGCATTTCCCTCGCGGGTAAAACAATTTGAAATAATATAAGCGAGGCTATAAATTCACACCTTAGATATTAAGTAGTCGGTAGTTCGAGGAGTGATCACTGACGATGTTACGGATGCCCGGGTAAATCAACACCTATCACAAATAACGCGTAATAAGTAATCTCATTTAAATACTTACGGTACTGTATAAAATACATATATACAAGTCACTTAAGACAAATATAACTCACGCCAAAAACAAAAACAACAAGTATCATTCATTCTATTCCATTTGTTCTTATAACCTACGTTATCCATTTTTACTCATCCTCGCCGGTACTTGACTAAAGTACGGGCTGTTTTACCTTATTAAACCATGCTTATAAAATTTGACAAAATTTCAAAAAATCCTATATGACCTGTAGATAACATGTTTTTAAACCCAATAAAAGTTTTCACTTTTACGACCCGTTACGCAACTCATTTCCACGACTACATTTTACGGGCTGAAATTGCGCTTCGACCAATTTTGACCTCTTTGACCTATATGAAAAATACCTTTGACTTCCTTGACACCTAAGTCAACATATAGACCCATTTACACAGGTTAGGGACCAAATTTTGACCCTTGACCATTTACCAAATTATACTTGTGACCCTCGGGATTTGACTAAAACTTTGCACAAATTCGGATTGTGAAAGTCCTCGTCTCCCGGTACCCGATCTTTAAAATGTCATAACTTTTAGCTCGTTTTGAGTCACGGGCTCTACCTTATACCAAATTAAAGCTAGAAAAACCCTCTATCACTATATTTAGTTTTCAAGACCTGGAACAAAAATCATTTTTCTAAAATGGACCAAATGTTTCTGCCTAAAAATGATCATACCAAAAACATGCTTAGACTCGATTCCAAGACTTCTAACCAACACTAAACATCATCCTAAGCCTTCCCAAACATATCCTAACATCAAACATCCATCCTACCCCTATTGATCAACCAATCCCAATATCAAGAATCAAAGAAAATAAACATGCAAGTAATAAAACCTATATGAATCTTCCTAAAACAACAAACCAAACACAAATATAACATGCAAAATCAACAACCACCATGGCTCCCCAAACACCCCCTTTGCCGTGGGGTTTGGGTGACCCAATCACCACAACCAAATTAATTTTGGTGGGTTTTCATGGTGTTTATACTTCCATAACACTAAATTATCAACATGCATTAGCTCTTTTAGCCTCAAAAATAAATTTGGATCATATGAAAAATCTTGAAAAATTTTTATCAATGCATGTTGGATTTGAGTACATGAATATGTGGGGAATGACCAAACTAAGTGTGGTCTAACCTTAGATTTTTGAAAAATCAAGTGGAAAATGGTTTTTGGTGGATTTTTGTGGGTTTGGGGTGTGACCGTGGGTTTGAGAGAGAAGAGAGGGAGAGTGTTTGATTTTTTTTTTGTAAATTTTGTGTGTGTTTGTGTGTTTGTCCTTTTTGGCCCTTTTGATGGGTTAGGAGGGACCTTTGTGCAATATTGGGCTTCTTTTGTCCTTAAATAGAAAACGACCTCAAAACTTTGCGGGTTTGACTCATTTGTCAATTTTGAAAATTTTACGGGAGTCGGAAATCTTCCCGAATACTCCAAAATATTTTTGGGATACTTTAAATGTACTTGGAAGGCTATAAAACTCACCCGACTCAACTTAACACGAACCGTAAATAAAATTCTCGAAAAATTACATTATCGACAAATCGTCAAAAATTATATAAAATTGGGCATCCCTCGGGATCGTAATCGTCATCGTCCTTCTTAAAACGTCAAACGTAAAAATTATAACCTCGAACATCGGCTTTAACCAAAATACTTATAAGTATAGAAATTGTAATTAAATAAAAATTTCAAAAATTAGCGTAATTTAGGGTAACGTTAATGACCTCGATTCTAGGGTGTCACATCCACCCCTCCTTAAAGAGAGCGACGTCCCGGCGCTCGCCTCTTCTTGTACTCACATTTCGTCTTACTGGAACAGATGAGGATACCTTTCCTTGAAAAAGTCCTCACGTTCCCAGGTGTATTCCGGTCCACGCTTAGAATTCCATCGGACCTTCACAATAGGAATCCTACTATGCTTCAACCGCTTGACCTCCCGGTCCATTATTTCCACAGGTTCTTCCACAAAGTGCATTTTGTCGTCTAGTCGAATCTCGTCCAAAGGAATCACCAATTCCTTGTCCGCCAAACTCTTCTTCAGGTTCGATACGTGAAACGTGTCATGAATAGCACTAAGCTCGGTCGGCAATTCTAATTTTTACGCTACTGGCCCAATTCGTTCAACGATCTTAAACGGTCCAATATACCTCGGACTCAACTTTCCTTTCTTTCCAAAACGAATTACACCCTTCCATGGCGATACCTTGAGCATAACCATATCTCCAACTTCAAACTCCAACGGTTTCCTTCGGTTATCGGCATAACTCTTCTGTCGGCTTCTCGCAGCAAGTAGTCGGTTCTTGATCTGCACGATCTTCTCTGTCGTTTCTAAAACCATTTCGGGTCCAGTCAATTGACTTTCCCCTACTTCACTCCAACACACGGGCGATCTACACTTCCTTCCATACAATGCTTCGAACGGTGCCGCTTTGATACTCGCATGATAACTATTATTGTATGAAAATTCCACTAGAGGCAAGTGGCGTTCCCAACTTCCTCCAAAATCAATCACGCACGCTCGGAGCATGTCCTCCATCGTTTGAATCGTTCGTTCACTCTGGCCGTCAGTTTCCGGGTGATAAGCCGTGCTTAAACTCAGTTCAGTGCCCATCGCACGTTGAAGCGATCTCCAAAATTCCGACGTAAATCTACTGTCGCGATCCGAAATGATCGATAACGGCACTCCATGTCTACAGACGATTTCTTTCACGTACACGCTGGCGAGTCTTTCCATGCTGTCCGTCTTCTTCATAGGTAAGAAATGAGCAGATTTCGTCAACCTGTCCACAATTACCCATATCATATCGCTTCCACTAGGAGTCCTAGGTAAACCCGTCACAAAATCCATTGCGATTTTCTCCCATTTCCATTCTGGGATTTCCGGTTGTACCAACAATCCAGATGGTTTCTTATGTTCTGCCTGAACCTTTGCACAAGTCAAACACTTACTGACGTATCGAGCAATATCTGCCTTCATATTCGGCCACCAATAAACTTTCTTCAGGTCGTGGTACATCTTATCCGATCCGGGATGTATCGAATACTTCGACTTATGCGACTCATTCATAACCAATTCTCGAACTCCAGGCTTTCCTTCCTCAGATGAACACAATGGTAACCAAATTCGATTCTCAAAATATCTCAGTCCGTCTGACCTAATCACGAAAAGAGGTTTCAACATTCGTCCCAAGTTCTCGGCTTCAACATTCCCTTTCATCAATCCTCTCTCCTGAGCCTTCAGTATAGTTTCGGTTAAGTCAACGCTCTCACTCATCACTAAAGCTCTAACCCTCAAAGGTTTCTCCCGTTCCTTCCTACTTAATGCATCCGCTACAACATTCGCCTTCCCAGGGTGGTAGCGAATTTCGCAGTCATAATCACTCAATAGTTCAACCCATCGTCTTTGTCGCATATTCAACTCCTTTTGATCTAAAATGTGCTGCAAACTCTTGTGATCAGTGAATACAACACACTTTGTCCCATACAGATAGTGTCTCCATAACTTCAACGCAAAAACCACCGCTCCTAATTCCAAATCGTGCGTCGTGTAGTTCTCCTCGTTCTTCCTTAATTGCCTCGACGCGTAAGCTATCACCTTTTCACGTTGCATTAACACTGCTCCGTAACCCTTACGAGACGCATCACAATACACTACGAAATCTTCGGTTCCTTCAGGCAATGATAAAATCGGTGCGGAACATAACTTATCCTTGAGCGTTTCAAAAGCAAGCTCTTCCTCAATTCCCCATTCATACACCCTATTCTTCTCGGTAAGCCGCGTCAATGGTTTCGCAATCAACGAAAATCCTTCAATAAACCTTCTATAATACCCAGCTAAACCCAAAAATTGTCGAACTTCAGTCGGCGTCGTCGGTGCTGACCATTCCCTGATCGCTACGATCTTGGCAGGATCTACACGAACTCCCTCACTATCAATCACATGACCTAGAAACTGCACTGATTCCAACCAAAACTCACACTTAGAGAATTTTGCATACAGCTTCTCCTTCCTTAACAACTCCAAAATCTTCCTCAGGTGCTTCCCGTGCTCCTCCTTACTCTTAGAGTAAATAAGTATGTCGTCGATGAAAACAATAACAAACTTATCTAGATACGGCTTGCACACGCGATTCATAAGATCCATGAATACAGCAGGCGCGTTTGTCAACCCAAACGGCATCACTCGAAATTCAAAGTGTCCATACCGCGTACGAAAGGCGGTTACAGGAATATCCTCCTCTCTTACACGCAGTTGATGATACCCTGATCTTAAATCGATCTTAGAGTACACACTGGAACCTTGTAATTGATCGAACAAATCATCAATCCTCGGTAATGGGTACCGATTCTTAACCGTCAGCTTATTGAGTTCTCTATAGTCGATACACATCCTAAACGAACCATCCTTCTTCTTTACGAACAACACTGGCGCTCCCCAAGGTGATGAGCTCGGCCTAATAAATCCTTTGTCCATCAACTCCTTCAATTGATCCGCTAACTCCTTTAACTCAGATGGTGCTAAACGATAAGGTGCTCGTGCAACCGGCGCAGCTCCTGGCACTAAATCAATTCGAAACTCGACCTCACGGGTAGGCGGTAAACCTGGAAACTCGTCTGGAAAAACGTCCGGATACTCGCGAATAACTGGTACCCCTTCGATCCTCGCCTCTACATCACCATCGCTCGAAACCTGTGCCAAAAACACATCGCATCCGCTCTCTACGTACTTCATCATCTTCAAACACGAAATCACCTTCAAACGAGAAGTGCATTCGTCTCCCTTTACCGTTAAAACCCTATTCCTCAGCGGAATCTGCACCAATCTCTCACCACAGACGATCGTAGCACTATGCGCCATTAGCCAATCCATTCCCACAATCACGTCAAACGATCCTAGCTCTATAGGCATCAAGTCGATTTTAAAAGCGTAGTTTCCTAACTTCAAGGTACACCCTTTCAGTATAGAATTCGTACTAACAATTTTTCCATCGGCCAATTCAACATTATAACTAGTCGTTAACAACACCGGTTCTCTATCGATATTACGACTAAATCTAACGTCTACAAAACTCTTGTCGGAGCCAGAATCAAATAAAATACTAGCATAACAAGCGTCTAGCAAAAACGTATCGGTAACCACATTGGGACCTTGTGGTTTATCAGCAGTTCCCACTTGATACACAGCAGCCGCATTATTTCCTCCCCGTCTGTTCCCTGCCTTCGGGCAATTTGCTTGCACATGCCCTCTTTCTCCACAGCTATAACATCCTCTCATCCTGATAGCATTAGCCCCAGTGGCTACTCCTCCCGTTCGACAACTAGCAGTCCTATGACCTGCCTTTCCACACTTGCCGCATGCCGGCGGGCAATTTCCAACATGATACAAGTTGCACTTTCCACAATGGGGATTCACTTTCACACCTCTAGGGTTCGTCACTGCCCTCATCCCTTCATTCCTTCTTTGATTAAACTGCTGATTACGGTTCGGCCCATGGTTGTTTCGATTTCCTCCTCGGTTCTGGCCTTGGGATTGATTACTTTGTGCTGCCTCCCATTTCCTTTTGTTGCCTTCAGCAATGTAGTTCTGCTTGTCCTGAAGCTTAACGTCCATCAAAGCGTGTGCCATTTGAACCGCTTCGTCAAACGTTCCAGGTTTCGACGAAGTTGTTTCACCTTTGATGTTGCTAGATAAACCCTTAATATACTGCTTCATTTTCTTGGCATCATTGGCAAATATGTCCGGACACAAAAGACTTAACTCATTGAATCTCCTGGTGTAAGCAGCTATATCGTTGTTCTTTAAGGTCAAATGTCTCAATTCGTCCTCCAATTGCCCCAATTCCTCCTCTGGGCAAAACTTCTTGGTCAACAAAGCTTTGGTCGCATTCCACGTTCTTGCATTTGCCACAGCCAATCCCACCGTAGCTACCTGGGTATTCCACCAACTCAACGCATCATCGAGAAACGTAGCTGTTGCAAACTTTACCTTATCCGCCTCTGCACAACCACTGATTTCAAACGTACTTTCAACTTTTTCCAACCATCGCCTAAGTTCTAGGGCTCCACCCGTTCCACGGAACTGCGTGGGACCGCACTTCATAAAGCTAGAATAGGTACACACTCTCGGGGCTGGTTGTCTCCCCGCGTTCCTTCCTGGATCCTGATTTCTCCCAGCTCGGTCCGCTTCCAACGCATTAGCTATTGCTTCCTGAATCATGTTGTTAACACGATCGGCAGTCAACTTTGGAGGCATTGTTTTATCGAATATCTCTTTCTGCAAGACAGGAAAAATAGAAAAAGAATGTAAGTATTCATATCAAGTTTCCCAGACATAAAATACATACAACGACACATCACTACGGAGTTACTAATATTCATCAATTCACACCACAAAAGATCAAATTTAAGACATATCACAGATCATGAAAGGTAACATAGATTGTATTGATAGTTAACCAAAATCGCGACAAGTAATGCCACTACAATCGTTCACCACAAAACATCAAGTACTTGAGTTTCTCGTCATAATACCATCATACAAAGGTCTAAAATAGTTCTATTACAATGATCAAAGAAAAATACAAAACAAGTAACTAGGCATGTGGTGATCCACACGGCCTCTTGGATGGCGGCTCGTCGTCGTCTTCCTCGGTTTCCTCATCACTCACTTCCTCATCCATATCATCCACGTTTCCCTTTCCTTTCTCATCCGGCCCACATTCTGTTTCCTTTCTCATCCCTGATGTGGATCCACACTCAATCGCTACCTGATTTCCCACCGAAATACAAGCACCTCCAGTAGGCGGCTGAACCATGAAGTCATTTGCCTCCATCTCCACATCGTCCACGAATCTCCAATCCGGGGGCAATGAATCCCTCACACGATGCTCCCAACTCTGCATCCTCGACAACCTCATCTGATCTTCCCTCACACGGTCAAGACTAGCACTTAAATTCGCAACCATTGATTTCAAACTGTTGATGGCACTTGTGTTCATCATCCCATCATACGCAATTCTTGAAGTCCTTTCCCACAGTCTTTCATCCGCCTTATCATTCTCGTCGAACCTACTGACCACCCTTGATTCCACTACATACCTCATGCACATCGATCCTTCCAAACTTCTCACAGTCCGTCGTACGTCATGATAAATCCTCGGTCCGGGACAGCAAATTCTTGGGATGCCTTGATGAAGGGAATTCGCGCTCATTGCACCTTTGGCTCTTCTGGGGATATCTGGTACACCAACCAGATGGGAAGTACGCATAGGCGTGGGACAAGTAGTTCTCCTTGAGTCGGGGTCCTGGGCTCGTACATCGTTACCGTTATCGTTGGGCGGTACCTCGGCCATTCCTGCAATAACAGCGAATTTCGGAGGGTACATAAGTAATTATACGATAATTATAAATATATGCATGCAAATGCAATGCAAAGGTGGTACATATGCCCGAAATGTAATAATATGATGCTCATGCATGATTAATATGAAAATTACGATGTCGGATATTTCACGTAAAAATTCAACGTCTACATATAGTAATTCCATACTTATATAATAATTACCCACATATATACTTTACTCAAAAGTATACGTCAAATGCCATAAATACAACAATAAATCTTACCGGAGCCATGCAGGATAGTTGTGTGCGCTTGGACCCTTTTCTTACGACACCAAAAGTTATAGTTTAGGATTTTCAAAAACGACCTAGTTCTCTATAACTCGTGGCTCTGATTACCAATCTGTAACACCCCCACATTTGGTATGCGCAGCGGAACTACAACAATGGGTGCTACACAGTATTCATTGCACACAAGATATATCAAACGACGCTAAAAATACGTCGTCTTAAAAATTCGACATTTAAAATTGTTAGATAATACATGTCCACAGTTTTTCCAACCCCAAATAGTGCACAGAGTTTAGCGTTTTCGGTCCCCATGAATCTCAACCCCAAAAACTTCAGTTTACAACCACATGACATTAAACATAAAAATTGTTTAAGTAGAAAAGGAGGGAAAAACAAGCGGACACCAAGCCGTACACACAACATCCATCCCATGCATGCTCCATTCTACTGCTCAGCGGTTACCTGAAACACATGCCAAAAATTTGGTCAACGAAAACGTTGAGTGGAATTCATAGGTTTTTCAATCCATTTGAACGTATATATAATAAAAACCATTCGTGATCATTTATAGTCTTGTCGATCAAACAAACTATAATCAGGATACTGACAATTGTGTTTAAGCTCATGACACTAATCCGTTAACTCAATCACCCGCGTAAATATACCGGCATGATTCAGATGAAACCAGTGCCCCTTCTAAAGGCATCAGTTGCAATTATACCTTATTTCTCATACAAAATAATCTACCGCAGAACTTACTATAAGTACAGCTTCTCGGCTAGCATTGGGTCGTTAACCCCGTAGTACTACAAATTGCATAAGCGGCTATTTCCCCCTACTCGAGGGCAAGACAATAGTTAATAGTTCATGAATTTAGGGACTTTTGCAACTTTGGTACTCAACACAATTTCTAAGGCAACTTTCGGGTCTAACAATCATTCATGATATACGTTCCTTTTAAAAACTAGCATGCATTTCCCTCGCGGGTAAAACAATTTGAAATAATATAAGCGAGGCTATAAATTCACACCTTAGATATTAAGTAGTCGGTAGTTCGAGGAGTGATCACTGACGATGTTACGGATGCCCGGGTAAATCAACACCTATCACAAATAACGCGTAATGAGTAATCTCATTTAAATACTTACGGTACTGTATAAAATACATATATACAAGTCACTTAAGACAAATATAACTCACGCCAAAAACAAAAACAACAAGTATCATTCATTCTATTCCATTTGTTCTTATAACCTACGTTATCCATTTTTACTCATCCTCGCCGGTACTTGACTAAAGTACGGGCTGTTTTACCTTATTAAACCATGCTTATAAAATTTGACAAAATTTCCAAAAATCCTATATGACCTGTAGATAACATGTTTTTAAACCCAATAAAAGTTTTCACTTTTACGACCCGTTACGCAACTCATTTCCACGACTACATTTTACGGGCTGAAATTGCGCTTCGACCAATTTTGACCTCTTTGACCTATATGAAAAATACCTTTGACTTCCTTGACACCTAAGTCAACATATAGACCCATTTACACAGGTTAGGGACCAAATTTTGACCCTTGACCATTTACCAAATTATACTTGTGACCCTCGGGATTTGACTAAAACTTTGCACAAATTCGGATTGTGAAAGTCCTCGTCTCCCGGTACCCGATCTTTAAAATGTCATAACTTTTAGCTCGTTTTGAGTCACGGGCTCTACCTTATACCAAATTAAAGCTAGAAAAACCCTCTATCACTATATTTAGTTTTCAAGACCTGGAACAAAAATCATTTTTCTAAAATAGACCAAATATTTCTGCCTAAAAATGATCATACCAAAAACATGCTTAGACTCGATTCCAAGACTTCTAACCAACACTAAACATCATCCTAAGCCTTCCCAAACATATCCTAACATCAAACTTCCATCCTACCCATATTGATCAACCAATCCCAATATCAAGAATCAAAGAAAATAAACATGCAAGTAATAAAACCTATATGAATCTTCCTAAAACAACAAACCAAACACAAATATAACATGCAAAATCAACAACCACCATGGCTCCCCAAACACCCCCTTTGCCGTGGGGTTTGGGTGACCCAATCACCACAACCAAATTAATTTTGGTGGGTTTTCATGGTGTTTATACTTCCATAACACTAAATTATCAACATGCATTAGCTCTTTTAGCCTCAAAAATAAATTTGGATCATATGAAAAATCTTGAAAAATTTTTATCAATGCATGTTGGATTTGAGTACATGAATATGTGGGGAATGACCAAACTAAGTGTGGTCTAACCTTAGATTTTTGAAAAATCAAGTGGAAAATGGTTTTTGGTGGATTTTTGTGGGTTTGGGGTGTGACCGTGGGTTTGAGAGAGAAGAGAGGGAGAGTGTTTGATTTTTTTTTTTTGTAAATTTTGTGTGTGTTTGTGTGTTTGTCCTTTTTGGCCCTTTTGATGGGTTAGGAGGGACCTTTGTGCAATATTGGGCTTCTTTTGTCCTTAAATAGAAAACGACCTCAAAACTTTGCGGGTTTGACTCATTTGTCAATTTTGAAAATTTTACGGGAGTCGGAAATCTTCCCGAATGCTCCAAAATATTTTTGGGATACTTTAAATGTACTTGGAAGGCTATAAAACTCACCCGACTCAACTTAACACGAACCGTAAATAAAATTCTCGAAAAATTACATTATCGACAAATCGTCAAAAATTATATAAAATTGGGCATCCCTCGGGATCGTAATCGTCATCGTCCTTCTTAAAACGTCAAACGTAAAAATTATAACCTCGAACATCGGCTTTAACCAAAATACTTATAAGTATAGAAATTGTAATTAAATAAAAATTTCAAAAATTAGCGTAATTTAGGGTAACGTTAATGACCTCGATTCTAGGGTGTCACATTTTGAAAGTTGGTTCATCCAATGGTTTGGTGAAGATATGATGTAGACTAAAAAACAAAGTAACAAAGATAATTAATTGGATCTGTTGATTCAATAAGAATGCCAGAAACAATTCTGCTAATAATCGTTGATTCTTAAGAATGCCCGAAAATTAGGGTAAAACACGGCAACACAACGGCCAGTGGTTTAACTTTTATTAAACTGATAACTGTCTTGCTAGGGTTACAGCAGATTCATTACATAATGACTGCAAATAAAGAAAAACCCTAAAAATCCAACGGGCTGGACCGTAGCCCAATGACAAAGTCCAACTGAAAGTGAAAAAAACATAAAAATGCAAAAAACTGATAGTAAAAAGGCTTTTTAGGCCTTGGGAAATCCGCAACCAGCTAAAAGGTGGTTACAGCGTCGTCGGTCTCCTTTTTACGCACGTTTTGACAGGTCACGGACTGCAAACGGACTTAGGATGCAAAAGTTATGCCCATTTTACTAAATCCCTCTTCGTCACGCGATCTCGGGCCTCCAGAAACAAGTCAGCCCGTTCTTCAATACATGGGCCTCCATCATTCCCCCCTGGATAAGAAAAATTCGCCCTCGAATTCTCAACTGTATCATCATCTGAAGAATCACCATGGTAAGGCAACAAGTGCTTCACATTAAAAACATCAGAACAACGAATATGACTTGGCAACTTCAAACGATAAGCATTTGAGTTCATCTTATCCACAATTTCCACTGGACCAATCTTCTTAGCAGACAATTTATTATATTCACCAACTGGAAAACGATCCTTAGTCAAAACAGCCCACACAAAGTCTCCTACTTCAAAGTCAACATGTCTCCTCTTTTGATCTGCATCCTGCTTGTACTTCGAATTAGCGTGAACCAAGTTGTCACGAACAGATTTATGAACATCATGCAACCCCTCAACAAAATCCTGCACTTTCTTCGGAACATACCTAGAAATCTGAGGAGTCATAAGATCAAGAGGACCACGTGGCTGAGCAGAATAAACCACCTGGAAAGGACTAAACCCAGTGCTCCGATTAACAGCATGATTATGAGCAAACTCAGCTTGATACAACTTCTGATCCTATGTCTTCACATGATCACCCACCAAACACCTTAACAGGTTACCAAGGGACCTGTTAACAACTTCGGTTTGCCCATCAGTTTGAGGATGATAAGCACTACTAAAATTGAGTTGAGTATTCACCATCTTCCACAAACTACGCCAAAAATGACTCAAAAACCTGGTGTCCCGATCAGAAACAATGGAGGAAGGTAAACAATGTAAACGGTACACATCCCTAAAGAAAAGTTGGGCTACATTAACTGCATCTGTTGTCTTCTTGCAAGGAATAAAATGAACCATCTTAAAAAAACGATCAACAACAAGAAATATTGAATCATTACCCCTTTGAGTACGAGGTAGCCCCAACACAAAATCCATGCTAATATCAACCCAGGGCTGCAAAGGAACTGGTAAAGGCATATAAAGACCTGCATTAGTAGCCGTCCCCTTTGAAACTTGACAAATACGACACCTCTTGACGTAACGATCCACTTCCTTCCTCATAGTAGGCCAAAAATAAGAAGCTTGAACCAACTGTAAAGTGCGATCACGACCAACATATCCTTCACCATGCAACTCCTTAATAATTTGCAAGCGAAGACTTGAATCAGGAATACAAAGTTGATTCCCTTTGAATAGGAACCCATCATGCATAACAAAATTTGTTTTCTCTCCGGATTGCAAATCCTGCAGAACAATTGAAAAGTATGGATCCACAGTCACCATGTCATGAATGACATCCAGTCCAGGAACATCAACCTGCATGGTTACAAGTAAACTACTTCTCCTGCTTAAGGCATCAGCAGCACGATTGGAAGCACCCGTTTTGTGTTTCACAACAAAAGTAAATTTCTCAAGAAAAGCCAACCAACGCCCATGTTTATGTGAAACCTTATCTTGAGTACGAATATGCCTTAAGGAATCATGGTCAGTGAACAAAACAAAATCCTTATGAAACAAATAATGGCGCCAATGCTTCACAGCTTGGACCACTGCATAAAACTCCAAGTCATAAGTAGAGTACCTCGACTTCGGCCCTGTCAACTTCTCGCTAAAGTAGGAAACAGGCCGCCCACCCTGACTAAGAACTCCACCAATTGCAACCTTAGAAGCAGCAGTATGAAGCTCAAAAACTTTAGAAAAGTCAGGCAATACCAGGATTGGCGCTTTAGTAAGTTTTTCCTTGACAACCTAAAAAGCTATCTCCGCTTCCTCCGTCCAAACAAATGACTTACCCTTCATACAGTCTGTCAAAGGGGCCATAATGGAACTGAAATTAGGGATAAACCGCCTATAGAAAGAAGCAAGACCATGGAAACTCCGAACTTCAGTAATGGTAGTTAGAGTTGGCCACTCCTGAACAGCTGCTACCTTAGATTCATCCACCTGTATGCCATCACCAGAAACAACATACCCTAAAAACAAAACTTTAGGGGTCATGAACACACACTTCTTCGTGGCTGCATAAAAATTATCCTTCCGAAGCAAGGTCAAGACCTGCCTCACATGATTGACATGCTCATTATAGGAAGCACTATAAATAAGAATGTCATCAAAATAAACAACCACAAACTTGCCAATAAAAGGCCTGAGCAGTTGATTCATCACACGCATAAATGTGCTTGGTGCGTTTGATAAACCAAAAGGCATGACCAACCACTCATACAACCCTTCACGGGTCTTGAAAGCGGTCTTCCACTCGTCATCAGGTCTAAGACGAATCTGGTAATACCCACTCTTCAAATCCAGCTTTGTGAAAATGGTAGCACCACTAATCTGGTCAAGCAAATCATCAAGGCGAGGAATAGGAAACCTGTACCTCACAGTAATCTTATTGATGGCTCGACTATCAACACACATACGCCATGTACCATCCTTCTTTGGAGTCAATAGGGCAGGAACAACACACGGGCTCATACTCTCACGAACATGACCCTTGGAAACCAGCTCCTCAACCTGCCTGCGCAACTCCTCATGTTCTCCCGGGCTCATCCTATAATGTGGCCTGTTAGGCAACTGTGACCCAGGCTCTAGATCAATATGATGTTGTATGTCACGCAATGGTGGCAAACCATCAGGTAATTCATCAGGGAAAACATCAGAGAATTCCTCAAGTAAAGGGATCATGGCTTCAGGAACTTCACCGTCTTCAGAAACCTCCTTCCCTATTAATACAAAAACATCACCTCCCACCTCCAGCTCGTCTTCAAACTGCGAAAGAGTTAGTAAAGTACCAGTGGGTTTATTAACTACTTCCTTAGGTTTATTTGGCATCAAAGTAATCTTCACACCCCCAAACAGGAAACTATAAGTATTAGTTCTCCCATGGTGAGTTACATCACAGTCATACTCCCAAGGTCTACCTAACAACAAGTGACAAGCATCCATAGGTATCACATCACACCAAAGATTATCCTTATAAGTTGTTCCTACAGAAAACGGAACTTGGACACGCTTGGAAACTGTTATCTCCCCACCCTTTTTAAGCCACTGTAACTTATAAGGTCTGGGACGATCTTCAGTTTTCAACCCTAATTTCTGGACTGCTCCTTCAGCTATCAAACTATCACAACTACATGAGTCGCATACAAAAGTGTAAACCTTACCCATAATGGTACAAGTTGACTGAAAGATGTTGTGTTTGAGCCAATCATCACCATCAGCTTTAGGTGTTAAGCAGGAGCGCCTTACCACCAAATTCACCCCCACATCTCCAGACACATACTCCTCCTCATACTCAGGTTCTGCATCATAAACTGCGTCTCCCACGTAGTCATCATACGCCACATCATCATCTTCCTCAGGTTCAATAAATAACTGCCTCTTCCCAGCCTTCTTACACTCTGATTGTCGGTGACCAGGTTCACCACAGTTAAAGCACTTGAACCCACCACTGCCGGCCACTTTAGGAACTGGTCCTGTATTCTCACCAACTGCTTTAGCCTGAGTTGTGGCAAAACGCGATGCCGCATTACCCGAACCAGAAGCACCTGTTATTGCAGGAGAAGAAGAACTCCCCACTCGTCGGTTCTGCTTCTCAAAAGTCAGTGCTCGTTGATACGCTTCAGAAAGTGTCATCAGATCAAACATGTTAACAGAATCCATGATCTGGACTCTTAAACCACCAATGTATCGAGAGACAAGCTGATCTTCTGTCTCTTGAACGTCATTCCTTGCAATTAGTTGGTAAAATTCGGTCGTGTAATCTTCAACAGACTTGGCCCCCTGTTTCAGATTCTGTAACCGCTGGTACATCATTCGCTGGTAGTTATGAGGAATAAAATTATCCCTCATGACTTTCTTCATCTTCTGCCAACTCGTGATCTTTGACTTCCCAACTCTGTTCCTCGTCAGTTTCAATTGTTGCCACCACGCGGATGCCCGACCACGTAACTTGGTAGCGATCAACGAAACCCTTTTGTTTTCTGGAACTTCTTTGAATTCAAATTCTTCTTCAACAGCAACAAGCCAATCAATAAACTCATCAGGCTTTAAAGTGTCCCCATTAAACTCGAGAATATTAACCCCCATTCCGGTCTCCCAACGCCTATCATTATTCCCACTGCGATCTCTCATCCGTCGCCCTACTGATTGTTCATCATCAGACAAACCATCACCAAACGGATTTTCTTCCAGATCTGCATCTTCTTCCTCATGACGACGATTACGAGGCCTCCTATTGCTCATCAAAGTGTTCATCTGGTCGGTCAATTGATCAAACATTTGATCGAATCGCTCCTCCATTCTTTCCATCATACGCTGCTCAAATTCTTGTTCATTCACATCGTGAATAGGCCTAGTTCTCCTTGGAGGTATCTTGATCAGGAACTTTGGCTCTGATACCAACTGATGTAGACTAAAAAACAAAGTAACAAAGATAATTAATTGGATCTGTTGATTCAATAAGAATGCCAGAAACAATTCTGCTAATAATCGTTGATTCTGAAGAATGCCCGAAAATTAGGTTAAAACGCGACAACACAATGGCCAGTGGTTTAACTTTTATTAAACTAGTAACTGTCTTGCTAGGGTTACAACAGATTCATTAAATAATGACTGCAAATAAAGAAAAACCCTAAAAATTCAACGGGCTGGATCGTAGCCCAATGACAAAGTCCAACTGAAAGTGAAAAAAACATAAAAATGCAAAAAACTGATAGTAAAAAGTCCTTTTGGGCCTTGGGAAATCCGCAACCAGCTAAAAGATGGTTAGAGCGTCGTCGGTCTCCTTTTTACGCACGTTTTGACAGGTCACGGGCTGCAAACGGACTTAGGATGCAAAAGTTATGCCCATTTTACTAAACCCCTCTTCGTCACGCGATCTCGGGCCTCCAGAAACAAGTCAGCCCGTTCTTCAATACTTGGGCCTCCATCAAGATATCAGCCAATTGGTATTGAGTGGGGATGAAATGTAATTCAGTGTCCCCTTTCACAATGTGTTCTCTGATAAAGTGATATCTGATATTAATGTGTTTTGTTCTTGAGTGCAGGACTGGATTGTTGGATATTGCAATAGCACTAGTGTTATCACAAAAGATTGGTACCTTTTCATATTCTATGTCATAATCAACCAGTTGGCTTTTCATCCAAAGAACATTGGCACAACACCCAGCAGCTGCCACATATTCAGCTTCTGCTGAGGACATGGCAACTGTTTGTTACTTTTTAGCACTCCAGCACACAAGTTTGCCACCAAGCAATTGGCAGGCACCAGAAGTGATTTTCTGTCCAAATTACATCCAGCATAGTCAGAATCTGAATACCCCTTTAGGTCATAACATGAGGATTTGGGGTACCAAAGACCTAGACTTGGTGTACCTTTTAGGTATCTGAAGATTCTCTTAGAGTAGTAAGGTGTGATTCCTTTGGATTTTCTTAGTATCTTGCACAAAGGCATGTAGAGAATTGAATGTCAGGCCTGCTTGCAGTTAAGTACATGAGTGACCCAATCATACCTCTATACTAAGTCTCATTGACTGATTGTCCAGTGAGATCAGGTCCTAAGTTGTTAGGGGTACCATTGGAGTCTTCACTGAAGCACAATTGATGTCACACTTCTTCAGCAGATCCTTGACATATTTTTCTTGATTGATGGAGATGCCTTGATCAGAGTTTAATCTGAAGACCAAGGAAGTATGTGAGTTCTCCCATCATACTCATCTAAAACTTGCTGGTCATAAGCTTGGCAAATTGTTTGCAAAGTTTCAAGCTTTTAGAACCAAAGATTATGTCATCCACATAAATTTGTACCAGAATGGTGTCAGTTTTAGATTTATAGATAAACAAGGTGTTATCTGTTTTTCCTCTGACAAAATTATGTTCAATGAGAAATGTTGAGAGAGTTTCATACCATGATCTTGGAGCTTGCTTCAGTCCATACAAAGCTTTGTAAAGCTTGTAGACATGATTTGGGTATTTACTACTCTCAAAGCCAAGAGGTTGAGTAACATAAACTTCTTCTTTTAGGTCACCATTTAGGAATGAACTTTTGATATCCATTTGATATATGGTGATGTTCATGTAAGTGGCATATGCAAGGAATATTCGTATGGCTTCCATACGTGCAACTAGAGCGAAGGTTTGATCAAAATCAACACCAGGCTCTTGATTGAATCCTTGGGCCACCAGCCTAGCTTTATTTTTGGTCACTGCATTGGTTTCATCTCTTTTGAGCTTGTAAACTCATTTGTTGCCAGTGGTTGATTTACCATATGGAAGAGGAACTAATTTCCAGACTTTGTTTCTTTCAAATTAATTGAGTTCCTCTTGCATAGCATCCACTCATCCAGGGTGTGTGTGTAACACCCCCAATTTCGAGTCATAGTGGCGGAAGGGTCCTTGGGTGTTACTTACATGATTCAAGCTCATAATCATAGAACACGGCTCAAAACGAGTCGTTTTGATAAAAAAACATCCATTCATTCCTTCAACGATAAAACTTTACACATGATCCCAAATAATTTAAAATTTACAAAATACAATAAATGATAAAAGTTTTTTTTTTTCTTTTTGAATGGATAAGTTTTAGAAAAGCGGGCCAAAGTCATTTCAAATAAGCAAGCGTCATGAAACCACCTTCCTCGAGTGCCTTCCCTATGGACCTGAGATAAAACATGTTATAAACTCAACAAAATATGTTGAGTGAATCTATAGAGTTTAAATTAAATAAAGAGAACACAAGTATTCTGGATAACCTTCCATGGTTAATAATTCTTCGAAAGACAATTATGTTGTACGTACATAATTATCGGTGTTATTACATAAGCCTCGTGACATTGAACGTTAACATATATTATTTCAGCCCAACACACCTAGCCAAGTGCGTATATTTCTCTTATACATATGCATCCGATGTGCTCCAATACACATGTGCTTCACTACACATTGTGATAGCTAATCGCATCGGACTGGGCGTCACCCCGATAGATCTATCCATAGTATTAGCGTTCTTTCGATTAACAATTCACGATTCCATGGGTCTTTTAAGGCTATAAGCTAACTCATGTAATAACTTTCATCTAAGCATACAATCGGGTCCCTTGTGTTCTATTTTATAATAAATAGGGTTTTGCCACAATTTCTGGTTGCACCCATTCATGGGTTTACAACAACTCTTGTTGTGTCCTTCATTTTCAATAAATATTTTTCAAGTAAATAGAGCTTCCACAACTTTTAGTTGCACCATTCAATTGGTTTACCGCAACTTACAGTTGTACTCTTTATTTTTAATAAAACAAGCATGTTATCCCCCTCGCAAGTTTCTAAAACAATTAAAGAACTTAAAAGCGAGGCTATAGACTCGCCTGATATAGCTACTACACGTAGATCAAGGAACAAACGTCCAATAGTCGACACACGACTTCATGAGATATCAATCGCTCACAGATCGAGAACGAGATGCCCAACGGTTAACACATGATCGAACGAGACCTATAATGACGAGACGCGTCTTAGGTCCGAGACTATACATATGTCATACATATATGTAAATAGTTCACTTTAGTAGGTTTGGACATTGCATAAGTTTTGTAAAACTTTTCACAAGACTTTTATTAACAATTTTCATGTATTACCCACTATGATAATAAACCCATTAAAGCCCATTAGTGGCCCATTACATGTTCATGTGACTTTAGTCCATTTCAATCTCAGTATTAAACTCCAAACTTATTATAAATCTTAGGCCCAACAATGGCACAATAGCCATTATAAGTGTATGTTGGGCTTTTATGGCCCAAATCCATTTTATAAGCTTTTCGGGTTCTAAAATGCCTCATAGTGATGTCAACCTAACATCTCACGTTGGTCGGGTCTAAGGTTTTGTAACACCCCCAAATTTACACAATTTAATACAGCGGAAGACTCGTTGGTGTTACGGGATATCACATTACTCACATCATAGACAACGCATAAAAATCGCGTCGTTTAATAATAAAATCATTTCCATTCATAAATATCAAATTCACATAGGTCCCAAGTCATGGTCATTTCATACAATTTTACAAAAGATTTGAATGGAAATTGTTATTTAAGTGCGGGCCATGAATTCTTGTTGTCTTCCCGAGAATTACCTTCAAGTACCTGAGATAAAACATGTTAAAAGAAAAGGTCAGCGATAACGCCGAGTGAATTCATAGAGTTCAATAAAACCATTAATATATCATCGATATATAATTATTACCGAAAATCATTTTTGTACAAATCATTGTAATAGGCCATAAAATAGCCAAAATCATTTTATACAAATCCTTATCAAAAATCAATATATAGGCTTTTTCCTTCAAAATCATTATACGAACCAAAGTCGTAAAAACATCATACAATACGTTTTATAACGTTGTATAAAGTTAAATAAAAACCTTATATGAATATGGTTATGTAAAACCAAAACACGAACAAAAAATCAATAATAAGACCCCGTATTGCTAGTCATGCAATATATCGTAATTCAGTGCGTATAGCAGTATTTCGTTAATTGGATTATTATAAGCCGCATGACATTGTTACCTTACTACAACAAACAACGGGTAGCTAGCCTGAAACTCAATTTTCCCATCTAAATTAGCGTGTCGTCACAATAATCACGCTTGTGTAAATCTTCTCATACATAAATTCGCTTACCAACCAATGTGGCACGACGGGGATCAACCGTCAAGGCGCGAACTGGGGTGATCGTCCCCAAATAGTACTATTATATGCATAAGCGTCTACCAAATCCAGGTAGTTCACAATTCATGCTAATGGGACTTTTAGTGACATAACCTAACTTTAATAATCCATTTTATTTCATACTTCGGGTCATATATCATTCATCGGGTCATACATCATTTGGGTCCAAATCAATAAACAAACAATCGGGAAAAATGGTGTCCTATTTTATCAAAACTAACATGTTATCTCCCTCGCGGGTTTATAAAATATTTCATAAAAACATTTAAAAGAGTGCGAGGCTATGAACTCACGTTGATGTGGGAAGGCGGTTATCGGCGATTTGGATGTACGGTACGTGCTTCAATCACGGAAACCTAGACAAATAATACTCGTCTTAGACTTTTGTCCAATGACTTTATAAAAATAAAAATTATGTATACATATGATGATTTTATATATACGATGATCAAGTGGGTTTATATATTCTCATTTACTCATTTTAGTATTATGTGTTGGAAATTTTCAAGACTAGTTACACTAGTTCAACTTGTTTACATTTTGAAGCCCAATGGGCCTATTAAAATCCCAATACTATTCATTAGCCCAATTATAATTTTATTATCAGTATTATACTTTACATGTTGAGCCCAAATGGGTTAAGCCCAATAAGTAAGTTTTTATAAGTGTTTTACTAACTAGTCGGGTTTATAGTCCTATAAGGCTACTTTCGCCCGTTAATGTCTATATGTTGTAAAGCTCGGGTTTTATCGGTTTTTACTTGTTATATAAGTTCATATATCAGTATGTGAGTTTATAAAAGTTTATATTAGACGGGTCCGACCGTCTAAGTTTTATTTGACAAAAACGTTAATCTTTCGGTTTTAGCCGAAAAGACGTAAAACTTAGTATATAGTTTTATAACTTGGAAAAACATTTATACTTGTAATTTATATAACATGTCCTAGTTTAATATCAATATTTGTATAACTCTTTTATTATAATTATTATCAACTAGTGGGTTTGATATATATTTATATTTTATATAAATTTTGAGTGCTAATATTATATATTATTTATACAAAATCAGTCCTAAAAATCTAGTTTACTAAAATGGTCATATATAGAGTTATACATGAATATAGAACCCCTAAATGATGAATCAACCTCTAAGTATTTTATAAAATTCGTCCAAAACAGTGTAGTCAGATTTGCACTCTAAACTTGTTTTGATCATATCTCACTCATTTTTATGATTCCATTGCATGGCCAACTCTCACATGTGTATAACACCTAATAGTTACTGTATATTGATTCCACTTTACCATTTTATCAGTTTAACATTTGGTTTCTTACTGTTTTTATACAGCCATCATATTTAGCAAGATTTTAACCTTGTTACTTATGGTTTTTCATCTTTTTAACTATATTTATCAACACCAAATCCCCACACAATATTTTTATCATCATATATTCATCATATACATATACAATAGGAAAGAAAATACATGATTACATAATCAAAATAACAAGAGGATAGGAAGAACAATCTTTATACCACCATTAGTGATGAAAAGATGAGTCTTTGATGAACAAGGCTTGGATTTTGATGGCAAAACTTGTGATGAACCAATATCATATTCAAGTCTACCAAACTTTATAAACTTCTCATGGAAAATCATCCCTATGACACCAACAAATCTTCTCCTTTAATGTTAGAATCACCTCCAATCTTCAAAGCTTCAAAGTAGCATCATCATGTGTATGAGTAACACATGATTTTATGGCTAACATAGATCAAATGAGGGTTGTTTTTTATGATGGTTGGACGAATTTTAGAGAGAGAGGAGAGGAGTGAGAGTGGTTTGCATGAGTTTCTAGTTTCAAATGGTAAAATGAAGTGGTTTTGAGTGGTTTTGTGTAAGAAGTAGCTTACAAGTTAAGCTTTAGCAACAAGTGTAACACTTATTTGTTAAGTGTTGACACCTAAGGGTGTTGGGTTATAGTTTTGGCTGGTTATGAGTGGGGGTGGGGCAAGATTTATCTTGTCTCATCCCCATTTAATTACGGGTACTCCTCGATTCTAGTTTCTTCGATTTGCGTACCCTCGGGTCGTTTTACGAAAAACGTTTTTATAAATTATGAATCAACGGCACAAAACGAATCTAATAAAAATTGTCTCATCAAAAACGGAGTTCGAAAACGTAAATACGTAATCCTAAGGTTTCCGGTTTAGTCGTAAAGGACGTTAAATCTCTTCTCGTAAATTTGTGAGTTTATGAACCAACACAAATTTAAAATCTCAAAATAATATTCACGGACAAATTTATTTTCTGAAATATCGGACTGTCACCAAAAATGATGTATGTAAACGTAAGCACGTAACTTAGAATCCTTCGGTTTAGACGTAGTCGATGCTACTTCAAGACGTAAATCCAAATTTCTTCCCAAAAATAAGTGAGTTCATAATATAACATTAAAATAATGTTTTTAAATAATATCTGAGAATAAAATATAAACCATAAATTGACGGATTGTCACAGCATTTACCCCTAAACAGGATCTTTGTCCTCAAAGATCATCTTATCTTACCACTCGCTTCTTATATAGTTAAAGCCATGTGGGTATTTCCTCCACATTCGGTCTTTTCTCACAAGTGTAATCCATTACAATACGCGAGTTTCATCAAACATAACTATGGGAATAAGATCAGGCTTAATGTTGACTTACTTTCTCTATCCATGATGTTCACGGGTTTTTGATGAATGCAACTTTTCGCCGATCTAAACTTCATTAAGGAATAGTCAGATTTTCACTTGATAGGCATTTTATCAAGTTCGATATACGAAACATAATTCACGCAGCTCTTGAAGTCCTAGGGTAGATCCAGCTTATATGCCTTTCAAACCAATCTTTTACATCATCTCAATGGTCCCATACAACGGGGACTTATATCCCATGATCTTTTAGATCATCAATTCATTTTTCCATAGTTAAAATTTTTGGCATAACTTCGCTACCAATCTGGCACTTCAAGATCTACATTTCATATTCACATAACCTCCTGCCCACTACCGGCAGTCAATAATCAAATCCTAATTTCAACAATCATTTCAGGTCTCGCGGATCGAGTATTTTGTAAGGTTAAGTTCGCCATCATAGGAAACCTTAAACCTAAAAGACATGTCCAACTCACAATGGGTGTAAGTCAGGTGCCTTCATCCCAACTCCTTCTTACAAATGCTCTAATATTTAAATCTTAACAAGATTCGATCTCGATCCTAACACGATAATTATCAATGATAATCTCTCCAAAGGAAAACGATTTTACAGTTTATTACCAAAGGTCAATCATTCAAACATAGAACAACACTTATAGTATTTTGTATCGTTACTTTACCTCGTCCATTCGATTGGCGTGGTACACAGTACTCTCATCAAGATTCATTCTTAATGAATTCTGAGCAAATCTCTAGAAATTCAATGTGAAGTGAGGATCTTGATAGAGATGATCGATACAGGCACACCATGTTTACACAACTCCTTTAAATACAAAAAAGTCAACTTCTTCATCAAGAATCTATCATTAACAGGAATGATATTAGTAGATTTGGTCAGTCTGTCGACGATGACCCACATCGAATCAAATTCAGATGATGACCTTTGCAATAGCTAGACGTTTACTAATGTATGAGGCAATGTCTGCCTTCATAATTTGCCATTAGTACAACTTCTTCAGATAAAAATACATTAAATCATAAATGTCATGAATAAAATACTTATACTTACAAGATTCCAACATAACTATATCTCACAATCCTCCATATTTAGACAATCACAAGTGGCCTTTTAATTATTTAGCGCCATCGGCTACTCAATTCTAATGGTTCACATTAGCCGCGAACCCCCTTTTTTTATTTATATTATCCTTCTTACAGGCATCAATTATTTCTAAATTGTTCGGGAAAATTACCTTGCACCGTCATTATTAAGGAACACAATCCTAATTGATTATTTATCCTTTCTATATTATGTGTAAGTATCTACATTCATCTTCCCTGATGAAATAATTATCATGTCCGTATTTACTCAAAAATTATTTCTTCACATTTTCTGAGTTTTAGTTTCTTCTCAACTATCATTTTTATCAGTTTTGCTCAATCCGACGTTTAAAGCGTCGATAAATATTACAAGTAATTAAATAAATTTTAAATTTTTATGAAATGTAAACGTAAAAATTTTAAATTTCTTAGTTCGACCAATTATATAAAAATGTTCAAAATAAATTTGAATTTAATTAACATGATCTTTGTTGATTTATTGAAAATACTTAATGAGATCCGTAAATGTTTGAAAAATCTTTGGTTATACTTTGGTCAAAATTTTCTTAGTTGAAAAGCAAAAAGTATCGTTTCAAATTTCAAGTCATGGTTTAAATGGTTTTCTCAATCCCTCTTAGGTTGTCTTGAGGTATACACGAACATTTACCCCTAAACAGGAGTTTAGTTAAATGATTTGTGTATAAGGGAATAATCCCTTAAAATCCTTTGTTAAAACATTTGTCAAAACATATTTGCACTTTATTTTTTGTAAGGCCAAAAGTATTAAAAGGGCTCTAAATTTTCAAAGAGTCAAATATATTCCATTTCTATTAATCACACGGTCAAATAATGTAAAGGATTAAGCCTTAAATCACATGTTAAAAATCCATGGTACAAGTTTTTATTGTTCGGCCAATTCAGGGCAATATATAAATAATTATTAACTGATTCTTATTCTTATAAACAAACAAATGGCCCTTCACGATCACAAGCATGAATTTTTCAAATTACAGCCTACACACGTGATTCACCAAATTTATGGATGCTACATGTGCATTGGTCAATCCAAACGACATAACATGAAACTCATAATGTTCATTACAAGTTCTGGATGTAGTGATTGGAATAGATAATCTTTTTCGCAGATGCGAAGTTGATGATAACCATGTCGTGAATAAAATTTTCGAATATACAATAGAACCTTGTAAATGATCAAACAAATCTATCATCTTGGGTAGTGGATATAGATTTTTAATCGTCAATTTACCTAGTTCAAGGTAATTCAACAAATATAAGGAATAATAACACCATAGCTCTTCATGATGACGAGCTTGGTGGAATAAAAGCTTTCTCCGACAACTCTCTCAGTTGTACGGTAATTCCTTTAATTCAGATGGTGCTGACGTACAGTGCACAAGCTACAGGTGCAACACTAGGAATATAATCAATACCAAATTCAACTTGCCTTAATGGCGAAAGTCTAGGTAATTCACCATTAAATACCTCCTAAAGTTTTAGATAACGAAAACATCTTTTAATAAATTCATATTAGGTTCTTTCTAGATTATAATATCTTTGGCTAATTCACAACCATTCATGGTATAATTTCAAGTCTAAATACAGGATATGGTCATTCATCAAGAATTATTTAGATAACTTTTGATAATCAACATCTTATCATTTAGGGTAATTTTATTCGAGTTCCCATCAATTAAGACAATGTCGTCATGTCATAATCAATCAATCCATTCTACTGGCACTACCAACTTTTCAGTTTTATTGCCGTCGACAAGATGTGAACTTCTCAAAAGACTAATAATAACTCATAATCCTTCACAATTCAAGGATATCTGGAGACATAACTAACCTTAAAAGAGTAAGGTCAACACATAATCTACGCGAGAGAATTTCAAATCAGATACAAACGAAAACATTAACGAATATGAATACATCCCATGTTTTCATGATTTGATTACGCATTTGAAAGATCCTCGGATCGTTACCCATGTCATTCAAATGAAATAAAATCAAAATAAATGATAGGAACGTCGATACATCCAATTGGGTATCAACACTCGGTAATCAGATACTTTTCCTAAGAATCTCACTACGGGAGAATTGGACAAGAAAGAATTGTCAATTGTCAAATAAGACAATATCCACAAATGAGTAAATTCGACTCAGAAGAATAAATAGTACGGGCATATATGTAGGTGTCCCTATCAATATGTCCCTATTTTTCACTTCTTGCAGATCTCATAAAATTTAATCTTTCACAATCTTCAAAGAAAATGTAATGTTTATTAACAATTTCATGGTGACTACTAATCAGCCTTGCATGGTCCCTTCCAAATTGTATGTAGGCGCACAACTATATACAATTTCAAGATTAACGATGCAATACTCAGTTCGTCAAAATTTTATCATCATGTTTATAATAAAAACATTTTCATGCTTAATTCTTAAATAAGAATCAAAAATAAATTTACAAAAATTTTCTTTGTTACGAAAACAATTAAGTTTTTCAAGGTATTTTATAAACAACTTCATTTTGATAACGATTATTTATAAGTCTCACTTTAAATAATCCATATAGTGATGAAAACCCAATTTTTCTCAAGGGATATTGTTTTAACTTTATAAAAACAATGAGTGATCTGCAAAAGAGTGATGAAAAGTTGTTCACCAAGAACTAACTACAATATGCTAGGAAATGAGCTTAGCCAATTAATTATGAGGTTCATGACCTCAATGGCGCTCAAAAAGAATAATCCACAACGTAACTCAATTCGAGATGAGTACTTGTTCAATGGTTGCATCACTAATGCGAACATTAGGAACAAGCAAGAAAAGATAGATAACATCGATACATGTAGAATTTAGCAAATCAAAGGTAGTCTTTTCATTAATCACAAACAAGTCAAAATTGTACCGTAACACATTACGTGTCACTATGTCATACAATTCCAAGAACTCATCCTACCAACTGATGTCTCAGTTAAGTTAGGGGTTATTTTTAAAAGATACCACAATGAATACTAATCTACAAGAGTCATTAGGTGTTCCACATGTCCCGAAAGATCCATCGGTCCCAATTCAGAAGAAGATTTCTTCAATTTATTTATTGGACACTGGGCATCCTCGTTAGTGGACAATGGCCTCGGAACAACCCTTAACACGAATCAACAATCAATTAAAACCTTATAATTCAATCACAGGACTTAACGACTTCCTCTTAACAATTTCATATTCCATACGAGTTAAATTTTACTTTATTCAATTTTCAATGAATCTTATACTTAATGCAACATCCTACCTCGTTTTCCAATACTTTCAACCTTATTCTTACACCTTAAAAGGGCAATAAAAGCTCGATATGATCAACACTTAATTTCCAATCCTATAGCTCTTACAACAATGGTTATCAAATAAGTCACTAGTATGAAATGACTCATACATTCAATTAGACTTCTCGGAAAGGTACTTGTGGCATGAGGCTTTTGGATAATGGTTCCAATGATAGCCTCAAGTGCAACATTCACCCTTTCGATTTCAATTTAAGAATTGGATGACAACGAATCAGATGACATCTTTCTAGGTGGTAACATTTTGTCAAACTCCACTCTATAAGGAAAGATGGTCATGACATCGATATCAGATTTAATCTCGCCAATTCTTCTTCAAGATCACAATCAACTAATATCTACATTTCTACGAATATCAACCATTTTGTTGGGCTCATAAATATCCACAACTTGGTTTAGATCTAGGATAGCTAGAATTCCTACGAGAATAGCTTCGATTAATTTACTAGGGGATTTAGGGTTCCTTGTGACAATCTACGTCGTATAAATACCTCGTATAAATATCAATATAATCATCAAACAATCATGTAATAAAATTACATCATATATATATATATATATATATATATATATATATATATATATATATATATATATATATATATATATATATATATATATATATATATATATATATATATATATATATATATATATATATATATATATATATATATATATATATATATATATATATATATATATATATATATATATATATATATAATTCAAGTTATATATATATTAAAATAACACTTCTCAGTCCGGCCTTGTCGGTAACTCGGGAATTCTTCGGCACCGTTATAGCCAAAAGATTTTTAGACATTTTGAGAAAAATGTTTGTAACACCCCATTTTGGAAATGGAATATTACGCATAATCATGGCGTGTCATCAAAGCATACAAGGATAAATGTCTAAGCATTATTCAACCATAAAAGGGAAATACCGGAATCAAACATCGGTATCCCAAAGTAAAGCTCATCACACACAAACATAAATACTGTAAAAAGGAAAGGACGAAACAATGTCCATAGCAACTGTATCAAGGTAAAGGAAATGCATAAAGTAAAGAAAGATAGTAAAGCTTCCAGTCCATATGCACCTACGTTTGAGATCTACGAGCGTCCCTGAGTACCTGCCATTTTGGGAACATGAAAAGGAAAACGGCTGAGCAAGACGCTCAGTGCACGGATGTACAATATAGCATGAAATAGGATAAGCATGTAACATATAACAACGGAAGACTAAGTACTGAGTAAACTGGTTAAGTATCAAGAAAACTGGTTTTATAGTTTGAAAAGCCTTATGTTTATCTTGTGAAAACTGTTTTAACATATATATACCATAGCCCATATAGGTCATGAAAAGGTCACGTGCATGAATACTTGGAGGGGTGACCTCATCATGCTGATTAGAGGGGATGCCTCTAATCAATATACTGATTTGGGTAGGAGGGATCAACTCCTTGTGAAGGGTGCAAGGCACACACCACATTCACCATGATAAACTGAATAAAACATGTAACTAGGATGCACCCATACGCCCCACCTGATATAATAATATGGCCAAACTGAAAAGGGACGCTACGAGCAATCACTCCGCCGTGGGGAAGTCATAACATCGGTGCCTCCAATGCTATGGTTATGGTACCTCCATAACTAGGTGAAACTGGTCATGCTTGTATATGGCTATAGTTTATGCTAAATTAACATAAGCAGTTCAAAACAATAAAACAAATGCTGGGGAAAACAGTTGGCTGCATACGGGGAAATCCTAATAAGGAAAGAATGTCCATACTGAAAGGACGGGAATCCGTACCTCAAGTCCAGTGAATGAACGGAAGAAAGACTCCTACTTCTGGATCACTAACGCTACATGAATACACACGTGTATAAGTATCGATTCACTGATTACGTACTGGGTTCTGTGTCTCATTATAGCTGATTTGGTATGTTTTAGGTCATGGGTCACTGTTTAAAGCCTTAAACTGTGTTTATCTAGTATTCTGATTAATCTGATTAAGTATTACTGGTGTTTCATGTATTATTATACTTACTGTGTAATAATAAGTAACTTTCCAAAAATAGCAGGTTTCCAAAAATAGAAAGTTTCCAAAAATAGAAAGTTTCCAAAAATAGAAAGTTTCCAAAAATAGAAAGTTACCAAAAATAGAAAGTTTCCAAAAATAGAAAGTTTCCAAAAATAGAAAGTTTCCAAAAATAGAAAGTTTCCAAAAATAGAAAGCTTCCTAAAATAGAATTTACTGCTTAAAATAGATTAGTTTCTAAAAATAGAAAGTTTCCAAAAATAGATCAGCTGCCTTAATTAAATAAGTTTCCATATATAGAAGGTTTCCATAATTAGATTAGCTGCCTGAAATAGATTGATTTCCATATATAGAAGGTTTCCATAATTAGATTAGTTGCCTTATTTAATTAAGTTTCTATAAATAGAAGTTTCCATAATTAGAATTAAGCTGATTACATAAGCTAACATATAAGTCTAAGTGTTATAAGCTTATTTCTTAAGTCATATGATATAGTGTATAGTTTAATTATTATTTCATGTATTTTAATTAAACTATAGGTTAAGCATTTTAATTAAAGTATAACATGTTTTAATTAAAATGAAATGAAAATACTTAGGTTTAAATGTGAATTATTATTAATAATAATATAACCTAAGTCATGTCTAAATTAATTAATTATAGGCATGTTTTAATAATTAATTAATTATAACTTATAACATAAAATACTTAGGTTAAATTAATGTCATGATAAACTAATAATTAAAATAACCTAAGTCATGATTTAATTAATATTTCATGTTATTAATTAATTATATCCTAAGTTCATAATTCATAAAAATTAACATGTAGCATGAATCATGAATTAACCAACGAACCATGAATCGGGCATGAATTCGACACCGTACCCCGAGCCAAACCCGGGGCACACGTGTCCCCTTGCTGCCGTGGGTCCCACATGAGCCAACCAAGACCAAATATGGTCTTGGTGGTGGCGGCAATAGCAAACCAAACCCCCCTCGGGTTTGTTTTGCTAGGCGGCTAAAAACAAACACCCTTAAAAATCCTTCTTTGATTTTAATTAATACCAAAACATGTTAGATCAATGATTAATTACCTTCTTTTTATAAGAAAAATAATAACATGTTCATGAAAATAATCAAAGATTAAAAGAATTAAAAAGAATTAAAAAGAAGGGTTAGAAAGGTATACCACTATGTAGCTTGGAAAAAGGATGAACAAACACGTATTCTAACACTTGTTTTTAAGATCAAAATCAAACAAACACCCTCCAATGGTGGTGTGAAGGTGGCGGCACAAAGAGGAGAAAAAGGAGAGGAGAAAAACTCTTTTAGGGTTTTTGTTTATTTTCTTGTAAAATGAAAAGTGAAAACATGTTTTACTCTTTACCCCCCTTTACTTGTAAAGTCCATGGGCTAAGCCCATTTCTTGTATGTGTGCCGTGGGTATGGGGGCCCCACATGGGGTACCAGTACCTTTCTCGTGTCCCGATGTTTCGTGTTCGTTCGTGGTTAAACTTGCTCGTGTTTAAAGTGTTTCTGTTTAATCTAACGTGTCGTTTATCGTAAACTTAACGCTCGTAATTATATTGTAAGTATTTACGTAATTATTTTAGTTAGTATTTTAAATGGTGATCATGATTTAATTATGTTCACGTGATATATTATTAACTGTTTATCATGAGTTCGTACGTAATCGATACTTGTCATGTCATACACGTATGCACTTGCTTGATTATTAGCACATGAATGTGATCAATACTACATGAGGTAAGTTTTAATCTAGGACGTACGATCTTAAGGGCACTATTCATGGTAAAAGCATGCGGGTTTTACAATTCTTCCCCCCTAAAAAGAATAATTCGTCCCCGAATTATAGATAAAGTAAGCTGAAAAGAAGTGACATACCCGAACTCAAAATATGAAGTGAGGGTAGGAAGCCCGGATAGACTCCTCTGTTTCCCAAGTGGCTTCCCGCTCGGTATGGTCCCTCCAAAGGATTTTGACGAAAGGAATCGTCTTCCTTCTCATGACTCGTTCTTGCCTGTCGAGTACTCGTTCGGGTTCTTCTATAAAGGTGAGATCTTCACGTATCTGTTCCAGTGGATACTGAACCATGTGAAGGGGATGATAATTGTACCCTCTGAGTAAGGACACATGGAACACGTTATGCACGTGCGAAAGCTGAGGAGGTAACGCCAATCGGTAAGATACTTCGCCGATTCGTTCAACGATATCAAATGGTCCAATGAACCGAGGACTGAGTTTCCCTTTGATCCTGAAGCGTTTAACACCACGTGCCGGCGAAACCTTGAGGAAGACGTGATCTCCCACATTAAAATGTATGTCCCTACGATGCTTATCGGCGTAACTCTTCTGACGTGACCGTGCTTCTTGCAACTTCTGCTTAGCTACCTCAATCTTCTCATTGGTCATTTCTATAATCTCTGGTCCTTCGAGTGTTCGCTCTCCCACTTGAACCCAGCAAGTTGGAGCGCGACACTTTCTGCCATACAACATTTCAAAAGGAGCACATTTGATACTTGCGTGCTAGCTGTTGTTGTATGCAAATTCGACTAAACAGATGTAATCGTCCCAATCACCTGTCCATTCCAACGCACACGACCTTAACATATCTTCCAATGTCTGAATTGTTCGCTCCGATTGTCCGTCCGTTTGAGGATGAAAGGCTGTGCTCAGCTTAAGTTGTGTACCCCAAGCTTTTTGCAGACCTGTCCAGAATCGCGACGTGAAACGAGGATCTCTGTCTGAGACGATGCTGGAGGGAGTGCCGTGGAGTCTCATGATCTCCCTTCTGTACGTATCTGCGAGTTTACTTACCGGATCTTCCTTGCGTATCGGTAAGAAATGAGCTGATTTGGTGAGTCGATCAACAACGACCCAAATAGCATCGTGCTTCTTCTTGGTAGGCGGAAGACCGGTAACAAAATCCATGGTGATTTTGTCCCACTTCCACTCTGAAATATCCAACGGTTGAAGGAGACCGCCAGATCGCTGATGTTCAATCTTAACCTGCTGACAGGTAAGACATTTGGAGACATACGTGGCTACATCCTGTTTCATACCACTCCACCAAAAGTGCTGTCTGATGTCATGGTACATTTTTGTCGACCCAGGATGTATAGAAAATGGGGAGCTGTGAGCTTCTGCTAACAATGCTTCCCGGAGTTCTGGATTGTCAGGAACACAAAGTCTCGTGCCCTGCCAAACGATACCGTCTGCGTCCATTCTGAATTCTGTCTGCTTCTCCAAATTCTGAATTATCGCCCAAATCTCTCCATCATCCTTCTGTGCTTCCTTAATCCTAGTCAGTAACTCAGGTTCTACTCTAAGATTCGCCCAGTATCCGTGCTGCCCACGTACCATGATCTCGATGTCTAGCCGCTCCAAGTCCCTTATGTTTTGTACCTTGATCTCAATGTCGTTTATCATTCCGGACTTTCTGCTGAGTGCATCTGCTACTACATTAGCTTTCCCGGGATGATACTGTAGGTTGATATCATAGTCCTTCAACAATTCCAACCATCTCCTTTGTCTCATGTTCAATTCTCGCTGTGTGAAGATATACTTCAAGCTCTTGTGATCCGTGAAAATGTCGCATGATTCTCCGTATAAGTAATGCCTCCATATCTTCAATGCGAACACCACTGCAGCAAGTTCCAGGTCATGCGTAGGGTAGTTTTCTTCATAGGGCTTAAGCTGTCGTGAAGCATACGCGATCACTTTCCCATGTTGCATGAGAACACAGCCCAGTCCCTTCCCCGATGCATCGCTATAGATCTGAAATCCACCTGTACCAGATGGGAGAGTAAGAATAGGTGCAGATACCAACTTCTGCTTTAGGTCTTCGAAGCTCTTCTCTCGATCTTCCGTCCAGACGAATTTCTCTCCTTTTCGCATCAGTTTGGTGAGAGGCAATGCCAAGCGGGAAAAGTTCTCCACGAATCTTCGATAATATCCAGCTAAGCCTAAGAAGCTGCGAACTTCTGTCGCTGATGTTGGTCTTGGCCATTTAGTGATAGCCTCAACCTTCGCTGGGTCCATAGTGATCCCTTCTGCTGATACAATGTGACCTAAGAATGCCACCTTGTTTAACCAGAACTCACACTTGGAGAATTTCGCATACAGCTGCTTCTGACGAAGAATCTGTAGTACAGTACGGAGATGATCTTCGTGTTCCTCCGTGGACTTTGAGAATATCAAGATGTCATCGATGAATACAATGACAAATTTATCAAGGAATTCATGAAAGATTCTGTTCATCAGATCCATGAATACTGCTGGAGCGTTAGTCAGGCCGAATGGCATGACCACAAACTCATAATGGCCATAACGGGTACGAAAAGCAGTCTTGGCAATATCCTGCTCTTTAACCCTTAGCTGATGGTAGCCTGACCTTAGATCGATCTTTGAGAAGTGTTTGGCTCCTTGAAGTTGGTCAAACAGATCGTCTATACGTGGCAGTGGATATCTATTGCGGATGGAAATCTTATTAAGTTCACGGTAGTCAATGCAAAGTCGCATGCTGCCGTCCTTCTTCTTAACGAATAAGACCGGTGCGCCCCATGGAGATGCGCTTGGTCTAATGAACCCTCGTTCAAGAAGTTCCTGCAGTTGGTCCTTCAGTTCTTTTAGCTCTATGGGAGCCATACGATACGGAGCCTTAGAGATCGGCTCAGCTCCTGGAACAAGGTCGATGTTGAACTCCACTTCTCTTGCAGGTGGTATGCCTGGAAGTTCATCTGGGAAGACGTCCTGAAATTCCGAAACTACTGGTTGATCCTGAATCGATGGGGATTCAGCATCCATGTCATGAACCGTAGCTAGATAACCTTCGCAGCCATGTGACAATAATGCACGTGCTTGCAAGGTAGATATGACCTGTACAGACCGTCCGGGTATGAACCCGTTATGAATGTACTCTGGTGCATTAATGTCGCCGAAGATCACCCGATATGAGTGGCAGTCTATGGTAGCATGGTGCCTGGATAGCCAATCCATGCCGAGAATCATATCGAACTCAATCATGTCTAGAGGAAGTGCATCTACTGCACGAACCTTATCGTCAAACTCTAGAGGAAGACTCTTGTATACATGAGTTATTAATACAGAGTCCCTCAGAGGCGTGGAAATGGTAAGCTTATTTTCTAATGGCAAGGGAAGTGTCCTGATGTTCTTAGCATAAGTAGTGGAAACAACTGAATGAGTGGCACCCGTGTCGAAAAGAACACATGCAGCCTGGCCGTACATATACAAAATTCCAGTAATGGTACCTGTAGATTTGTTTGCCTGATCGCGCGATGTCGTGTAGACACGCCCAGTGGTAGGAGGCGGTTTAGTATCAGCATGACCCGAAGTACCCTCCATTTCACCCTTACGGCAATCTCTCATACGATGGCCAGGGAGGCCGCACTTGTAGCACGCGTCGGAGTCACGACGACATGGGCCAGGGTGTCTGCGATGGCAAGTGCTGCAAAGAGGATGAGTGAATCCTCCAGCAGGAGTCCTTGCTTGCTGAGGGCCTGCTGATGACAAAACGTGTTAAGAATAAGGTATATGCACGAGTATAGGACGTAAGCGTCATAAGATGTTTACCAGTGTGAGCTGAACGGTTGGGCTGAGAACCCCTGTGGTTCTGGTCCCTTCCGTTACCGTGGTTCCTGGTAGAGATTAATATAGTGTCAGCATGAGAGACATAACATGAAATCATAAGAAGATGTATAAATAGTAGGACCTGCTGTTGTTGGAGTGTCCCGCATTGTTACGGTAATTATCATTACCGCTGCGCCTTTCCACAACAGAACAGTCGTTAGAGTGACCGTTTCCTTTGGGCTGATTGGGCTGCTGCTGAGTAGCCGGCTGAGACCGGTCCCCAGTTTTCTGCCTGGAAGATACAGTTTAAGAGATGATTATAGAACATATAACGATAGGATGCGGTCTGGTTAACGCTAGAACATGAAATGTTTTACCTCTTGTCGGGTCTTTCATCTTCCCCGAACTCATCGCGTTCTTGCAACATCTCAAGCTTCCTTGCTGCGTAAGCCACCTGTGCCACAGTATCCAATGGGGCACCTGATAAATCATTGGCAATCCTTGGGTTAAGGCCCCAACGAAAATGTAGTGCTTGCTCTTCAGTGGTGCCTGCGGATGCCCTCATGACAGCTGTGTACCCAAGGAACCTCTGCATGAACTGACCACAATTCTCGTCGGGTCTTTGTCTCATGGCGTAGTATTCCCTCATGAGTCGATTACTTCCTTCCATGGGAAAAATGATAGGTGGGGGAGGATATTCGTCGTCATGAAGAACGGCGTCTTGCCTTTCTGCCTCCATGTTTTCAAATAACTCCCAGAGTTTGTCTGTGTTTGCCATCTGACAGTATAACATAAAACATATGATTAACAGTTCAACATAAAATATAAAAAAAAAAAAAAAAAATTTATGCCAAAAATTTCACGAGAAAATTTTTATGCAAGAAAATCTTTGTATGAATGCATGATGCAGTTTTATGAAAACTTTTGATGCTCGAGAGTGAACGCCTTCGGTCAGTTCACTCAAAATAAAAGACATATCGAGGGGACGCCTATGGGTCGGTCCCAAATCTAAAAGTTTCGATAAAACACATGCGACTAAATAGGGCCAGTCCTGTACCAACCATTACTTAGTCAAAAACCATGTAACAATGACATGTATATGTATGCTTAAAAATGATGAATGCATGAAAACAACTGTCAGTTCTAGGAAGACCGTAGTGACTACCCACTAATCACAGGTCATATTTGAGAGCCTACAGGTCGAAGCCTTGGCTCTGATACCATAATTGTAACACCCCATTTTGGAAATGGAATATTACGCATAATCATGGCGTGTCATCAAAGCATACAAGGATAAATGTCTAAGCATTATTCAACCATAAAAGGGAAATACCGGAATCAAACATCGGTATCCCAAAGTAAAGCTCATCACACACAAACATAAATACTGTAAAAAGGAAAGGACGAAACAATGTCCATAGCAACTGTATCAAGGTAAAGGAAATGCATAAAGTAAAGAAAGACAGTAAAGCTTCCAGTCCATATGCACCTACGTTTGAGATATACGAGCGTCCCTGAGTACCTGCCGTTTTGGGAACATGAAAAGGAAAACGGCTGAGCAAGACGCTCAGTGCACGGATGTACAATATAGCATGAAATAGGATAAGCATGTAACATATAACAGCGGAAGACTAAGTACTGAGTAAACTGGTTAAGTATCAAGAAAACTGGTTTTATAGTTTGAAAAGCCTTATGTTTATCTTGTGAAAACTGTTTTAACATATATATACCATAGCCCATATAGGTCATGAAAAGGTCACGTGCATGAATACTTGGAGAGGTGACCTCATCATGCTGATTAGAGGGGATGCCTCTAATCAATATACTGATTTGGGTAGGAGGGATCAACTCCTTGTGAAGGGTGCAAGGCACACACCACATTCACCATGATAAACTGAATAAAACATGTAACTAGGATGCACCCATACGCCCCACCTGATATAATAATATGGCCAAACTGAAAAGGGACGCCACGAGCAATCACTCCGCCGTGGGGAAGTCATAACATCGGTGCCTCCAATGCTATGGTTATGGTACCTCCATAACTAGGTGAAACTGGTCATGCTTGTATATGGCTATAGTTTATGCTAAATTAACATAAGCAGTTCAAAACAATAAAACAAATGCTGGGGAAAACAGTTGGCTGCATACGGGGAAATCCTAATAAGGAAAGAATGTCCATACTGAAAGGACGGGAATCCGTACCTCAAGTCCAGTGAATGAACGGAAGAAAGACTCCTACTTCTGGATCACTAACGCTACATGAATACACACGTGTATAAGTATCGATTCACTGATTACGTACTGGGTTCTGTGTCTCATTATAGCTGATTTGGTATGTTTTAGGTCATGGGTCACTGTTTAAAGCCTTAAACTGTGTTTATCTAGTATTCTGATTAATCTGATTAAGTATTACTGGTGTTTCATGTATTATTATACTTACTGTGTAATAATAAGTAACTTTCCAAAAATAGCAGGTTTCCAAAAATAGAAAGTTTCCAAAAATAGAAAGTTTCCAAAAATAGAAAGTTTCCAAAAATAGAAAGTTACCAAAAATAGAAAGTTTCCAAAAATAGAAAGTTTCCCAAAATAGAAAGTTTCCAAAAATAGAAAGTTTCCAAAAATAGAAAGTTTCCTAAAATAGAATTTACTGCTTAAAATAGATTAGTTTCTAAAAATAGAAAGTTTCCAAAAATAGATCAGCTGCCTTAATTAAATAAGTTTCCATATATAGAAGGTTTCCATAATTAGATTAGCTGCCTGAAATAGATTGATTTCCATATATAGAAGGTTTCCATAATTAGATTAGTTGCCTTATTTAATTAAGTTTCTATAAATAGAAGTTTCCATAATTAGAATTAAGCTGATTACATAAGCTAACATATAAGTCTAAGTGTTATAAGCTTATTTCTTAAGTCATATGATATAGTGTATAGTTTAATTATTATTTCATGTATTTTAATTAAACTATAGGTTAAGCATTTTAATTAAAGTATAACATGTTTTAATTAAAATGAAATGAAAATACTTAGGTTTAAATGTGAATTATTATTAATAATAATATAACCTAAGTCATGTCTAAATTAATTAATTATAGGCATGTTTTAATAATTAATTAATTATAACTTATAACATAAAATACTTAGGTTAAATTAATGTCATGATAAACTAATAATTAAAATAACCTAAGTCATGATTTAATTAATATTTCATGTTATTAATTAATTATATCCTAAGTTCATAATTCATAAAAATTAACATGTAGCATGAATCATGAATTAACCAACGAACCATGAATCGGGCATGAATTCGACACCGTACCCCGAGCCAAACCCGGGGCACACGTGTCCCCTTGCTGCCGTGGGTCCCACATGAGCCAACCAAGACCAAATATGGTCTTGGTGGTGCCGGCAATAGCAAACCAAACCCCCCTCGGGTTTGTTTTGCTAGGCGGCTAAAAACAAACACCCTTAAAAATCCTTCTTTGATTTTAATTAATACCAAAACATGTTAGATCAATGATTAATTACCTTGTTTTTATAAGAAAAATAATAACATGTTCATGAAAATAATCAAAGATTAAAAGAATTAAAAAGAATTAAAAAGAAGGGTTAGAAAGGTATACCACTATGTAGCTTGGAAAAAGGATGAACAAACACGTATTCTAACACTTGTTTTTAAGATCAAAATCA
Source organism: Glebionis coronaria (assembly GCA_025667525.1). Classification (NCBI taxonomy): domain Eukaryota; kingdom Viridiplantae; phylum Streptophyta; class Magnoliopsida; order Asterales; family Asteraceae; genus Glebionis; species Glebionis coronaria. The sequence continues at coordinate 220,874,305 of CM046882.1, read as the reverse complement.
AACAAACACCCTCCAATGGTGGTGTGAAGGTGGCGACACAAAGAGGAGAAAAAGGAGAGGAGAAAAACTCTTTTAGGGTTTTTGTTTATTTTCTTGTAAAATGAAAAGTGAAAACATGTTTTACTCTTTACCCCCCTTTACTTGTAAAGTCCATGGGCTGAGCCCATTTCTTGTATGTGTGCCGTGGGTATGGGGGCCCCACATGGGGTACCCGTACCTTTCTCGTGTCCCGATGTTTCGTGTTCGTTCGTGGTTAAACTTGCTCGTGTTTAAAGTGTTTCTGTTTAATCTAACGTGTCGTTTATCGTAAACTTAACGCTCGTAATTATATTGTAAGTATTTACGTAATTATTTTAGTTAGTATTTTAAATGGTGATCATGATTTAATTATGTTCACGTGATATATTATTAACTGTTTATCATGAGTTCGTACGTAATCGATACTTGTCATGTCATACACGTATGCACTTGCTTGATTATTAGCACATGAATGTGATCAATACTACATGAGGTAAGTTTTAATCTAGGACGTACGATCTTAAGGGCACTATTCATGGTAAAAGCATGCGGGTTTTACAATGTTTATAGTTAAAAGATTTTGAAACGTTTTATTCAAAACCTTGGTTTTAAAAATCTTTCGTTCTCTATAACGAGAGCTCTGATACCAAACTGTAACACCCCCAAATTTACACAATTCAATACAGCGGAAGACTCGTTGGTGTTACGGGATATCACATAACTCACATCATAGACAACGCAAAAAATCGCGTCGTTTAATAATAAAAGCATTTCCATTCATAAATATCAAATTTACATAGGTCCCAAGTCATGGTCATTTCATATAATTTTACAAAAGATTTGAATGGAATTGTTATTTAAGTGCGGGTCATGAATTCTTGTTGTCTTCCCGAGAATTACCTTCAAGTACCTGAGATGAAACATGTTAAAAGAAAAGGTCAGCGATAACGCCGAGTGAATTCATAGAGTTCAATAAAACCATTAATATATCATCGGTATATAATTATTACCGAAAATCATTTTTGTACAAATCATTATAATAGGCCATAAAATAGCCAAAATCATTTTATACAAATCCTTATAAAAAATCAATATATAGGCTTTTGCCTTCAAAATCATTATACGAACCAAAGTCGTAAAAACATCATACAATACGTTTTATAATGTTGTATAAAGTTAAATAAAAACCGTTATATTAATATGGTTATGTAAAACAAAAACACGAACATAAAATCAATAATAAGACCCCGTATTGCTAGTCAGGCAATATATCGTAATTCAGTGCGTATAGCAGTATTTCGTTAATTGGATTATTATAAGCCGCATGACATTGTTACCTTACTACAACAAACAACGGGTAGCTAGCCCGAAACTCAATTTGCCCATCTAAATTAGCATGTCGTCACAATAATCACGCTTGTGTAAATCTTCTCATACATAAATTCGCTTACCAATCAATGTGGCACGACGGGGATCAACCGTCAAGGCGCGAACTAGGGTGATCGTCCCCAAATAGTACTATTATATGCATAAGCGTCTACCAAACCCCGGTAGTTCACAATTCATGCTAATGGGACTTTTAGTGACATAACCTAACTTTAATAATCCATTTTATTTCATACTTCAAGTCATATATCATTCATCAGGTCATACAATCATTTGGGTCCAAATCAATAAACAAACAATGGGGACAAATGGTGTCCTATTTTATCAAAACTAACATGTTATCTCCCTCGCGGGTTTATAAAACATTTCATAAAAACATTTAAAAGAGTGCGAGGCTATGAACTCACGTTGATGTGGGAAGGCGGTTATCGGCGATTTGGATGTACGGTACGTGCTTCAATCACGGAAGACTAGACAAATAATACTCGTCTTAGACTTTTGTCCAATGACTTTATAAAAATAACAATTATGTATACATATGATGATTTTATATATATGATGATCAAGTGGGTTTATATATTCTCATTTACTCATTTTAGTATTATGTGTTGGAAATTTTCAAGACTAGTTACACTAGTTCAACTTGTTTACATTTTGAAGCCCAATGGGCCTATTACAAGCCCAATACTATTCATTAGCCCAATTATAGTTTTATTATCAGTAATATACTTTACATGTTGGGCCCAATAAGTAAGTTTATAAGTGTTTTACCAACCAGTCGGGTTTATAGTCCAATAAGGCTACTTTCGCCCGTTAATGTCTATATGTTGTAAAGCTCGGGTTTTATCGGTTTTTACTTGTTATATAAGTTCATATATCAGTATGTGAGTTTATAAAAGTTTATATTAGACGGTTCCGACCGTCTAAGTTTTATTTGACAAAAACGTTAATCTTTCGGTTTTAGCCGAAAAGACGTAAAACTTAGTATATAGTTTTATAACTTGGAAAAACATTTATACTTGAAATTTATATAACATGTCCTATTTTAATATCAGTATTTATATAACTCTTTTATTATAATTATTATCAACTAGTGGGTTTGATATATATTTATATTTTATATAAATTTTGAGTGCTTATATTATATATTATTTATACAAAATCAGTCCTAAAAATCTAGTTTACGAAAATGGTCATATCTAGAGTTTTACATGGAGATAGAACCCCAAATGTTTATCACATAAACTACATGATATGTGCTTCATTTTATTCCCGTATAGCTACTGATGAATCAACCTCTAAGTATTTTATAAAATTCGTCCAAAACAGTGTAGTCAGATTTTCACTCTAAACTTGTTTTGATCATATCTCACTCATTTTTATGATTCCATTGCATGGCCAACTCTCACATGTGTATAACACCTAATAGTTACTGTATATTGATTCCACTTTACTATTTTATCAGTTTAACATTCGGTTTCTTACTATTTTTATACAGCCATCATATTTAGCAAGATTTTAACCTTGTTACTTATGGTTTTTCATCTTTTTAACTATATTTATCAACACCAAATCCCCACACAATATTTTTATCATCATATATTCATCATATACATATACAATAGGAAAGAAAATACATGATTACATAATCAAAATAACAAGAGGATAGGAAGAACAATCTTTATACCACCATTAGTGATGAAAAGATGAGTCTTTGATGAACAAGGCATGGATTTTGATGGCAAAACTTGTGATGAACCAATATCATATTCAAGTCTACCAACCTTTATAAACTTCTCATGGAAAATCAGCGCTATGACACCAACAAATCTTCTCCTTGGATGTTAGAATCACCTCCAATCTTCAAAGCTTCAAAGTAGCATCATCATGTGTATGAGTAAGACATGATTTTATGGCTAACATAGATCAAATGAGGGTTGTTTTTGATGATGGTTGGACGAATTTTAGAGAGAGAGGAGAGGAGTGAGAGTGGTTTGCATGAGTTTCTAGTTTCAAATGGTAAAATGAAGTGGTTTTGAGTGGTTTTGTGTAAGAAGTAGCTTACAAGTTAAGCTTTAGCAACAAGTGTAACACTTATTTGTTAAGTGTTGACACCTAAGGGTGTTGGGTCATAGCTTTGGCTGGTTATGAGTGGGGGTGGGGCAAGATTTATCTTGTCTCATCCCCATTTAATTACAGGTACTCCTCAATTCTAGTTTCCTCGATTTGCGTGCCCTCGGGTCGTTTTACGAAAAACGTTTTTATAAGTTATGAATCAACGGCACAAAACGAATCTAATAAAAATTGTTTCATCAAAAACGGAGTTCGAAAACGTAAATACGTAATCCTAAGGTTTCCGGTTTAGTCATAAAGGACGTTAAATTATAATCGTAAGTCCTAATCTCTTCTCGTAAATTTGTGAGTTTATGAACCAACACAAATTTAAAATCTCAAAATAATATTCACGGACAAATTTATTTTCTGAAATGTCGGACTGTCACCAAAAATGGTGTATGTAAACGTAAGCACGTAACGTAGAATCCTCCGGTTTAGACGTAGTTGATGCTACTTCAAGACGTAAATCCAAATTTCTTCCCAAAAATAAGTGAGTTCATAATATAACATTAAAATAATGTTTTTAAATAATATCTGAGAATAAAATATAAACCATAAATTGACGGATTGTCACAGGTTTCATATAACTCAATATATAACTAGGTCTCCAATTCTCAATAATTGGATCCTACCACTTCGGTTTTTATAAAAATGACCAAGTTACATATTTTATGCTTACGGTCCAACTTAACAAACTTTATGACATGTCTTGATTTTAAGCCCTTATGCCTTAACCGTAAATCATATAAACAATTTTTTGTATCGAAATGATCATAAACTCAGGTACTCTACGGATCTTAAGCCCATATGGCTCCAAATTATATTTAACATAACCTAAATGTCCAATTACAACCTACATTAGGAGCTGTCATTTGTAGCCCACTTCAGTTCCATGGTTTTGAACGTCATTTTCAAACCGTAATGAACTGGTAAACTATCCGATTGATTCTAGTTCTTCATGATTTTATCTACAACTCATAGTCTTACATTTTGTCTTGGTTCTGTAATCTTCTATGAGATATCAGTCTGTTAATACAGCACGTTCAGAAAAGACCCCTTTCACTATTTTGGATATAATTTCCTCTTCGGGAATCGCCACAGGACAAACCACCCGACGAAATCACCACAAAACAACGAGCTACATCCTAGTACTTTTATCTAATTGTAAAATTCTAACCATTTTTACAAACAGCTCTGTTTATACCACTGATGTTATTACAACATCAAATCTACGACTTCTACCATCAAAATAAGTAGTTTCTTAATTCAAAATCATATACAATGTCCAATACAAACTAATCACTATTACATGATCAAAATAAGTAGAGAATCATAAATACATAATCATAATAAATATATACAAATTGAATCAAAAGAAATAGTTATAAAACCTTCCTTGATGAAGTACAAAATCTAACAATTCATCACCATCATCAAAGTTCCAAGATTAACCTTATAATCCTCCATCTTTGCAACAACTTACTATCCAAATGATGTTTTAATCAAGCTTTTGAAAACCATGTAATAACTCTTTTTACTTCAGCCCAATTAACTTTAAAAACCTTATAATAGAACTTTGTTTTATGATAATTTACCAAGGAGATAAACTCATTAATCAATTTTCATGTGTCAAAAAATATTTTAGCAATAACTTTTAAAATGAAATGGTGATTTAGGCTGTTGAATCACACGGTAGAAATGAGGAGCAAAAGTCAGTGTTTGAGTTTTCTTCTTTTTAACTAAAATGGAATTAAGCTTAGATGTACATATTTTGTATTAAGGTTACATTCAATTTAGTATACCACGTGTCTAAAGAGTTGGCTGTATAGATGAAACGTGTAGTGTGCATGTGGGGTGAGGTTTATTATAAATCTTGCCCCACAATTTGTTAAAACGGGCATTATCGAATTCCGATATTTTTAAAGTTACGCGATTTGAAAGATACGCGTTAAACACGAAAAATAAACGCTCAATATAAAGTAAAAACATCGACATTCGGAGAACATTTTTATTTTAATAATAAATGACTTAAAATAAATTAATATGTCGAATGAAAGAATGACACGTAAAGGCTTAATGTAAATGACGAAAAATACTAGTAACACGAAAAATTAAATGACGACAATAGAAAATATTTACGGGATCGGGTTTCGTCAAAATACTTTTCAAAAGTTAAAACGCTTCATAAATATAATAATATAGTTTCTACACGACTTAAAACGTAATTAAATCGAAAACATCGAAAATATTAAATATCGAAACAATCGATAATAAAACATATATTTTCGGGCATCCGTCGGTATCGCGATCACTAGTAGTTCTCGTCATTCGTTAAAACGTAAATCACGAGAAATAAAAATAAATAAAATAAAATCATTCTTATGATAAATTGAGAATATAATATTGATACCTAACGTATTCCTTGTCAGTTTTCATCTAAACGACATTCTTACGTTAAGTTTCAAGCCATAACCTTCTCGGTTAGCCGATTTTTTTTAAAATTCTCATTAAAGTAAACATATAATACTTAATAGTCGAGATTAAAATATCGATTTAATTTTGACAGATTGTCACATCATCCCCATCAAATTGGGATCTTCGTCCCGAAGATCAACTTGCGTTCTTCCTCGATCGCTCGTTGAAATCAAAGAGATAATTGTATTTGGTCCTTGTCTTGAGTTACATCAGACTTGACAATTAGGAATTCGACTTTGCTTCAGTCGCCTAACTTTCTTATTGATAATATCAAAAAACTCTTTGATGAAATGCAACTTACCGTCGATTCCTACTTCATCAAGAGGGATAATAAGATCTTTGTCAGAATGAAATTTCTTTAAGTTCGACACATAGAAAGTATTGTGAACTCCTTGTAATTTTCGAGGTAATTTAATTTTCATGCCACCGGACCCACTCTAGATATCATCTCAAATGGTCCAAACTAACGGGAACTTAACTTCCCACGTTTTCCAAAATATGTACCACCTTTTCCATGGTGATAGCTTTGGCATAACTTTTCCACCTACCTCAGATTCCAAAGGTTTTCGCTTCACATCGTTATAACTTCCATGTCTACTACGAGCAGTTAACAAACGATTCTTAGTTAGCGCGATCGATTTATTTATCGGAATGAAATGAGCAGATTTAGCCAATCGGGCGACAATGACCCAAATTGAATCAAACCCAAACAGAGTTTTTTTTAACTTTACGCTGAAATCTGAAATGTGTATAGTTGAAGTTCGTTTTTCTCAGTTCCTAACAAACTGAAAGTCCTAGCAAGATCGAGTTTTTAATTGTTTTTGGTTGGTACAGTATTTTGGATATTCTATAGCTAATTCAAACAAAGCCTTGCTAAAATGAAAAAATACCATCTACTTATATATAAAACAAAGTGCACATACCAAGTTTTTATTCAATTAAAATGCTAAAATGTAAATTCTACAAACTATAAGGACTGGAAATGTAAATTCTATGAAATATAAATGCTAAAAATGTAAAGTTAAAAAGTCTAAGGACTAAATGTGCAAAGTCAGTAAACAATATGGACTCATTATGAAAATTATCCAAACAAAGTAACTAATTTTCAACTAATTTGAAACTAACTAACCACTTTTAACAACTTTTGAAAATGCAAGGACTGATCTTTTGAAAACCCTAATTACTTTGACGATTAGCTAAGTTTACAAACTGTTTAATTCTTTAGGGACTAAATGGTAATTTTCAAAAGTTTTTCAACAAAAACGGGTTCAAGAGTAAAATAAGCTCGTTTGAGCTTGTTTCTTAACCAAATAAGCTCAAACCAATTTCAAACGTTTTAAAATCGAAAATAAGCTAGACCTATCCAAGGAATTAAGCTGAAAATTACTAGAACTCTGATAAGCAAATCCTAATAAGCTCTAAATAAGCTACCAATTAAGCTAGACATGCACAACTTGATTTTAATGATGAAAATTGTTAAACAGCTCAAAAGAAAGACGGGAAATCAAGTCTCAAAGAAAATGATCAAGTAATAAGCCCTCAATCCGAAAATAAGCCAAAATTGAGCTTATGTTGACTTTCGTTGACCAGAATTTTCAAAAAGCTCAAAATCTCAAAATTTATCAAGGAACACTTTTGGATTGGAAATGTGAAAGAAAATCAGCTAGTTTATGAAGTAGAAAGTGAGATATGAGAAATCAGTTTGAGTTTCATTACAGGGAATTGCATTTGCTCTAGTGCTTATTCTTTGCCTTATTTCTTACTCAATACTGGATACTGTACAATTTCCTTATACTCACTAAAACTTCATATATTGAATGAAAGATTAGAACTGGTTTCAAAGGATTTCATCAAAGATTAAAGAAATGCCAACCAAATGAAAATCAATACTTTCTGAAGATATACTTGATAAAAACTGACCCAAACCTTTTTGATAGCCAATTGCCTGTTTGACCAAAACCTTGACTAGAAAATGACTGAAAACTTATTGTTATGACTTAGTGACTTGAAATGAACCGAAGTTTACCAAGAACTAACACTTGAAAAGCAATTATAAGCTACTACCAAACACCACTTATCTTATATTTTTCAAACTTTAATGAAGGATTTTAAAGGAAATGATTAGACTGAGTAAAAAGCAATATCACACTAAGTTCAATAGCTAAAATGAAATGTAATTGAACTAGTTACAAGCAGTTAAACCAACAAGAACTCAAACAAGGATTAAGCAATATCACACTAAGTTCAATATCAAATACAAGCTAAACAACTTTTATCATGCATTCAAACAAGGATTAAGCTAAGAATGAAGCATGCAATCAACAATTAAGTGGAACTAAAACTCAGAATGTAAGACCTTTTAGCTTAGGCCTCCATTGGGGAGTAGAGAAGCGCTGAGCTTTCTAAACTAGTGCTAACCACCACCTTAGCACTAGAACACACCAAACAGCTACTAATCAACAACTATCAATCACCAAATCTCCATTGATGAATTGGAAGCTTCAAAATCTGCTAGAACTTGGACTTGGATGAAAAGAACAAGATCAACAGCTACAATCTTCACAAATAGCCAATTATGATCAAGTGGTGCTCATAACTAACTAATAACAGCAACAAAGTAACAATGAAGCAGGTATGAATAGTAGAAAAGTAATGAGAATTTGGAGGGAAAATGTAAATTTTTATTGATTGAATTGAGAAGGTAGTTACAAAGCTGGTAAGTTGTTACAACTAATAACAGACTCAAGAGTTTGTCAGACTCTTGAGTTGTTAAGCTAAAACTAAGCTGAGATGAGAGAAAAACTAAAAGTGTGTGTGATTTCACACTTTTCTACAATACAAGAAATGAACTAATCTAGGGTATTTATAGACTGCAGATGTGAAGTGGTTGAGGTTGGTGACGTGTTAGAACCAATCAAAAACTTCCACGCGTAAAATTCTGCTCAATTGAGTTTTGCAGGTTATGAACACATTTGGGCTTTTCTTTGTTGTTAATCTTCAGTGTAAGCATTTTTGATGTTTTGATCTTTAGCTGAAATTGCCTCTAGCTCTGGAACGATTCTGGGCTGTTGGGAGGTTGAAGATGCAACGAGGCAAGATTATTGATGTGTCGTGGATAGTATAGTGATTTATTTGATATACGTTATAGGGTAAATTAGAAAATTACCTTTAGGAAAAAGTAATAGACTAATAATACCAATGACGAATTCAATTAAACACGTGAGTGAGTCGAGTTCGTTGTACACGAAGATCTTATGAATTTGAGACGTTTTGCTTTTATTTGGACAATCGATTTGAATTGGTTTTCGGTTTTTAAACTACAATTAAAATCTACTAATTTTAAATTATTTAATAAAAGCCTAAAGTGCATGAATCGTAAACCCCGTTATATTTAAAATCTAAAACAATTAATTACTTAAAAATTAATCACTATTTAAAATTAATCTATTTAATAATCTATTAAAAATAAATCTATTAAAAACTATAACTTTTAAGCTATTTAAAAAAATCTAATTAAACTTTTTAAATCTAATTTACTTTATTTAAAAATACTTTAAACAAATCTATTTATAACCTATATTTATTTAAATCTAAAGTTATAAAAATCTAATTAATTTAAATTTAAACTGATTAAGATTTTTAAATAAAAACATTTTTTTTATTTTTTTTATTTATTATTTTTATTTAACTAAAACATATTTTGATAAAAACTTTAATTAAAAAAAAGAATTTATTTAAAACGAATTTAAAGTGAAAACACGTTACCAAAAGGGAACTGACAAAAATTAAAACTACTATATTAATCAAATATCAGATATTAAAATCAAATGAGCTTGTAGCTCAGATGGCTAACACCCTAAGCCTGTGACCAGGAGGTCACAGGTTCGATTCCTGTCATAGACATTTTTTTTGGATTTAATTATTTTTTACAGCTAAATAAAAAAGATCTTAGGAAAGACTTGCTGATGAGCTTATTTACTATAAGCTGCTAGGAAAACAACTCTTTGAGCTTTAACAGATCGTTTGGATCTGATAAGCAGTTTACATGAACAATAATGCAGAAATTCAACACAACAATTAAATGAGAAACTATGATTCAGCAGATACAATTAATCTCCTAACTAAGCAGAAACCAAATACAAACTGAAATAATCACAATCTTTATTCAGCAAAGATTCAGAATTATCTGAACATTTTAAATCAGGGGTAAACTAATGAAAATCTTATCAGCAATATGTCTAATACCAAAAATATAACCAATGATTAAGCAAAATTTTAAACAATCCAATTCAATCTTAGCAGTTTATCCAAAATGCCATTAAATCATTTCAGACTATAAATCATTTTAATCATATAGTGTAAGAAAATACTCCTAAACTTCTAGCAGCTCTAAATTAATTCTGATATCTCAAAGCAAACAATATTTCATCAGTTGCAGATAACAAACTATCAAATTAAATACTCAGTTAAGTCCAAATTAAGCTGGTAAAAAAAACAGATGACACAAAATAGCCTAACAGCTAAAACTTACAACTCCTAAACAAGATCAACCCTCAATCCATACCGTTAACTTTAACTTGTTAAAACTCAGCAATAGTATTCATGGCAGTCCAAAAGCATTCAGTTTCATAAACAGATAAACGTATAATCATAAAAACAAATATCATATAATCAACATCGCAATAACAACAAAGAAACAGATTCAGATCATGTTTATAACCTAAACATTAAAACATTCTAACTTCTAATAAACTAAATATCATAAGAATATAAAAGTTAAATGCACCTTTTGTCGAAACCTTTGAGACGTAGACCTGCGCTGAGCAGTCTAAGATTCGAAACTAGAATCACCATTCATCTCACCATTATACCATTTCACCATCACAATCCAACGAACCATCACAAGCAGATTTATTTAGACTTTTCCAGTGGGGAAAAGTACTTTAAATCCTTTTTACTTTTGATGTTAAAAATACAAGCTATTAATTAGCTTGAATCCAACATAACAAATATTATTTTGTTGAAGCAGAAAATAAGTTTAATTCATATATCAATATTAAAGCAGTAAACGAAATTTAATAAGACACGAATGAATATTAAAAATATTGAACTTTCATTAATTTCTAGAAATTATACAATACTTTATAAAAGAAATACAAATTAACCTAAAGCTATTTCTACAGAATAACATTAAAATAAAAGTAAAGGATGGATAATACAAGATTATTTGGGGGTTTATATAGCCTCCCAAGGGCTTTGCTGATGACGAATATTCGGATATTCTTGGGAATATCCTTCTTCAATCTTGACCTTTGGATCTTTTCTCTCTCCTGCTTGTTGATCGGATGGCTGAGATGATTCACATTAGCACACGGATTGCCAACGTGGCATCCGTGTGCTAGTTGTGTTTCTTTTAAAGCCTCTAATTGGTGGGATTGGAATAATGATGTGTTTGATGTAGGTTTTATGTATATATCTACTTTTAGGAAAAAGCAAATATAAACGCGGCAAGTATTAAACTCGACGATTTAGGAAAACCGAAGAATCGAATAAATGCGGGTTCGTTCTCGAAGGAGGTGTATATTGTGTATGCCAATTAATAAAATAACAATGTTTGGATTAGTGACGTTTTTGGTGTAAAGAGAGAAAAATTAAAGACGAGCTACGACTACGTTTAAACTACGACGAATTAACGTAAAACGCGAACGTAAATACGTAAAACGTGACGAAATTAAAATTAAAACCTAAAAATTAATTAAAAGATTAAACTAAGTCTTAAATAATATAAATAAGAATAAAAATCCAACAAATATATTTTAAAACCTTTTATTAATTAAATATTCAATTTTTAATGCTAATTAAAGCCCAAAAATTAAATATAATTAACAAAATGCCCAAGATATTAATTTATTGAACTAATAACTAACTTATATTATTTAATGACTAAAAACTATTTTTCTTGAATTTTAAAAACTATTTTTCTATTTTTAAATGACTTAAAACTATTTTTAAATTAAAATAACCCTAGAAAATAATAAAATAATGACAAAATTAATCTAACAATTTTAAAAATCCTAAATTACTCTAATGAACAGTAGGAAATTGAAAAAGTTTGAAAAATGTAAAAATTTTCACTAAAAGACAAAACTATTTAATAATTAAACCCTAATTAAACTAATTTAATTATAAAAAATAATTAAAAAGTGAACAGTAACTATTTTTAAAACCAAAAATCTTAAATTAATTTTCTAAACCTAAGAAAAATATTAAATCTGAAAAATATATATTTTCTACACTAAATGCCAAAAACAGTTTAATTAAAAAGTAATTAAAATGGCTAATTAATCTAAAAATTATAAAATGAACAGTAGAATAAAAATAAATTATACTGAAAAATTAAGAATTAAAAAAGAAAAATAATGCAACACAAATGAAACCCTAATTCCTAATTAAGACCACAAAAGACAAAAAAGTTAGTTTCTGAAAGTGACACTTGGTCACTTTCTGTCCTTTTGTGCAAGCAGTGGAAACAAAGACACTAGCAGGGGTAAGTGTGTTCCCACTGCTAGTGTAAAATAAGCAGTCAAGACTTGAAAAGCTTAGGAAAGCTTTTGTGTTGGCTTTTTCTTGGATACAAGGGCACTCCCACAACCAGTTGGGTTGTGGGAAGTCAAGCAAACAAGAAAAAAAACAAGGACAAGCACAAAATCACACAAAAATGAGCAAATTTCAGTCACTGTTATAAATAGGGGGCTGTGGGGGCAGTTTGCTGATGCAAATGGCTAACTAGGTGCACTTGAGTGAGATTCAAAGCTTGATTTTTTGCACAACTCTCAACCTAGATACACAAAGCTTGTTAAAAACCCTAGGCTACCCTATATCTAACAGATTGGAAAAATGGTGGGGTAAATTAAGCTAGAAATGGACAGAAAAGTGCATTAACAAATTTTTACTAGTGAACACTCATTTGTAAACATGCAATGAGATTGAAAGCTGTCTAAACTAAACCTTATAACTAAAATCAAGTGATACCAGCAACCTAAAACGTCTAAACCAGTTTTAATTGCACTAATACTCAGAACTTCCTACCCTAATCTGCAAATCCAAACACTACCTTATTTTCTGAAATGGAAATTTAGCAAACCAAATCAACTCAAATCATAACTAAACTGATCTAAACCTTAACTAACATGCATACAAACTTATACTGAGCACAATCAAGCAATAAAATTATGTCAAGAACAGATTTTACACAAAACACATAAGCATCACATGAAATCAATCTTTCTACTTATTTGGGTTCAAGCCAAACCTTGGGCTGATGCCTTCAAACAAATGAGCTGGATGAGCTTATATGAGCTTATGGGATGTGTAGAGAAGCTTTGTTGGGGTTCAACAACAGAACCAAAGCTATATGTCTTCAAAAAAATGATGGAAATGGAAGGAGATCTTGTATTTTGTAACCTGCACACAAACAAAGAAACCAAAAAAAAGGGTGACTGATAACAAAGCTATGAAGCTATAAGACTGGCTTATTGGTTAAGCCAGCTTATGGCTTATGGCTTAAAATGAAGGAAATTTGTAGATAAGCTTTTCAAACCTCAAAAAAAACTTAACAACTCTATAATCTTGACAAAAGAGTTTCAAACAAGCTAAACCCAAACCCCCAATCCACTTTCACTTCAAGTGGGGTTTGAATTAAGCTGATGAATATCTCTTTCAAAAACAGGAAAATGGAACTTTTCTGAAAACGTTTTTTTTTTTTTTGCTAACTGAAATCCTTTTTAAGAACCTTAAACTAATTTGCAAATAATGAAAGGACTGATTAAACTACCAAAACATTAAAGGGAACTCAGTATCTATGCAAAAATCTCAAATTTTCAATGTCATTAATCACTTGAAATTTTTACAAATAAAAACTGGAACAATCTGAAATGAGGCACATACCACCTCATTTTATACTAACTAGAAGAAACTACTAGAAGAACTAACTACATGAAACCCTAATAAACAAAATTCCAATCATGCCCTTGGTCTTCTTGTTCAAATCTTGGTCAAAATTAAGCCATGTGAAGTGCCAGCTGTTTGAATGTATCTTGGCCCTTTGTTTTTGCTTGGAGAAGTTAACAATCACCTTGGAACCGTAGATGAGCTGTGCCAAGCTTGTCTTGTTGCTAAACGAGTACAGAGAGCATGTGGGTGGGGTTGTATGGTGAGAGTGACATTGCTTGGGGAGTTGGGAAGGGTTTAGGTTAGTGTGAATTAAAGTCCTGGAAAGTATTGGGTTTAATTGTTTAGCTAATTAAAAGTTGATGATTAGGGTTCTTAGGATTAAGGAGGAGCAGTTTTAGGGGTTTAGTGGGTTTTGGAGGGAAGGTTAAATATTAATAAACTCGTTTAAACGAGTTTATTAAATTAATCTGGTTTGGGTGAGTGGAAGAATGAGGTGGCGTGGAGGGTGCACGTGATTGGTGGATGGGTTAAGGAAGATGACGTGGCGGGCTGTGAGTGGGAGAGGGGAGAATGGATGTCTGGCCAGGTTTGCCCCCCATCTTTCTGTCTCTTTACACTTTGTAAATAACTTCATCAACGCCCCATTTAGCCTTGACAACTTTGGCCAAGTTGTCGTTTTTGGCACAATCTTGTTACAACTTTTTCCAAGGGCTTTTAATGCACATTATGCATTCATCAAGGACCAAACTTGCACATAATCAATATTATAAGGACCCAAATGCAATTATGAGTTTTGCAAGGGTATAAAATGTCAAGTCTTCCAAAGTAGAGGGACCAAAGTTGCCAAATCTTCAAACTTCAAGGACTTCAAAGGAAATTCATGATTCGGATCCGGTTCTTTGTGCGGCTTCATTTCCCGTGTTCGTTTTTGCTTGATTCCTTTGATCTTTTGGTGAATTCACGATATCCATACCTAAAATACACAATGAACAAACATAGGCACATATATGGGTATTTTGATGATATTTTAAGCGTTTTAAGCCCGATTTGGGCGATGAGACTATGTATAAATACAGTCTCATCACTCCCCCATACTAAACCATTGCCGTGTCCCCACGCAATGCTAGAATTAAGTATCGTAGCACTTCCAAAATTCATTTTATGATGACATTTATTCAAGACATAAATTTAAATAAACTACTACACGTGTTTTAGACATAATGTATTGTTTTCATCACGATTAAGTGACTTTTAGGATCATAGAACAAGAACACGTGAATGCTTCGTTAGAAATAATTTCGTCGTCCTCGATTTTCACCCAATTCCATGCTAAGCGTGTAACGAGATCATTGTTGTTATAAGTTAGCAACACGATCACTTCTCATAAGTGTTAATTACGAACCTAAACTCCCTTATTCCTACTTGGTATCTCTTATATTTTATTTTTGTCTTAATGATCACGAGGATACATCATCGACTTATGCGTGAATAGAGATTAAGTCTAAAAATAGAAACTTAACGGTGTAACCAAAATCATCAAATCAATAATTCATCCTAATAGACAACGATGTCAAAAAATTAAGTCAACAAGAAGGATTGATAAACACGATTTTATAACGGTTTTGAACATGAGACTTATTACCAAGACTTTTATACGCCCCCTAACGGAAGGGCCTTATTATCTTTGATTTACCTCCATCTTTTATTCAACTTCGCCATGAAGCTTTTATTATGACTTCGGTCTTGCCTTGCCTTTTATTATCCGCCTCATCGGTGGTTTTATTAGCCAAAGACGTATATCCTCACGCTAAAGCGAATTTTGGATCTTTAAAGCTTCGAAGATTAAGGCTTGATTCACTTTCAATTTGGGCGTAGATTTTTCGGCCTTGTGAGCTTCAAATTTTTGCTTAATTTAGGTGAGCACTTGAAATCTTATTATTAGGTGAAGCTTTCGATTATTCGGGTGCCAATACTTCAAAACCGTGACGCTGGCGATACCTTAATGTTTTCCCAATTTAATTACATGGAAGCTACCAAAATAAATTAGAAACCCAACAATAGTGACTAAACCGCCAAATCAATATTTATTAACAATTTATTATGCAAAAGCGTGGGGAGAATAAGCTAATAATTACTACACATAAGATCGTGACGATTACGAGACTTATAAATAACTCTATCATTTCTCGTCCTCATTTAAGAGACTTAGCCTAAAAAGTTAAGGAATCGAAGCTAAGTGCTCAACACGCACGGTCGAGTCAAAAATTACTCTCGTTCTCACCATCGGAAAACCTACATTCGTGTCTTAAACACTTATGAAAAACTAGAAAAATTTTAAAATTTGGCCATTTTTAGCCTTATTTGCAACAAAACGATAACAAAAAGATGAATATTGGATTGCGTGTTGACGTAAGCAAGGTGAAGTATCTACTCACCCCCCCATACTAAAACTAAACATTGTCCTCAATGTTTCGAGTCTAGGGGTGTAAACACCCCCATACTAGAGACGAAGTCGAATGCTTAATCTCGAGCATGGAAAGGGTAAAACGAATAACCTAAAAGCCGTTTATGAATTATGCTAATAAGATAAACGTTAGAACATAAAAGGATATCATCGGATATCGGAATCTCCAAAGGCAACGATCGAAGCTCGAGTGCTACGTGAAACGAACACGAGAGGCTTCAATGATGACGATGAACCTAATAGATCACAATCACAAACAACCACGAAACAAAGGTTGGAAGAGCACAAGTCCCCTCGTTACATTAAACTAAGAAAGCAATAATATGTACAAGGATAAGCATGAGAATCCCCCACGAGGCACCTTGTTTTTGATAACCGAGTCAAAAGCTCGACTCGAATCCCCATAAATGTGATCATTTAGGGATAATCTTGGTATGGTCATTTTTGGTGGGGCTTACATGATAAACAAGGCCCAAAAGTACGTGGAGTACTTTAAAAACCCGATAAACGTATACCGGGGTCAAAGATAGCGTCCTCGTTTTCAGATGAAAGACGAAACAACGCTACTTCAACACAAACCCCAATGGGGTAGAAGAAAAGAGATAAGAAGTAGAAAGGTGGGGCAATGGGTAAGGCAAACTTATGAGCTACTCGAGGTAGACTCACACCAAGCAAACGAAAAGATTTTCCATTTATTGCATCGGTGGAAGACCGAGATTTCCCTTTACAAGCAATTCCGGGATCGTAAATCTCGTCCTCGGTGGAGAAATGGGAGGGAACATTTGGGGCTTCCCCCACACTAAAACCACACACACCATCGTCAAAAGGAGTAGACGAGGTGGTAGCACTCATATAACGCAGTGATGACGGAGTTAAATATGCAGAAAAATCTTTTAAAACATTTTTAAAATCTTTTCCTTTTTCATCGTTTAAAAACTCTTTATGAAAACCCGATTTGATAATGTCGAAAATATTTGGCGTGTCAAATTGAAAATTAGTCGCGCTAAAAATCCTCACATTTAAGTCATTGGTGGGAGGGGGTGGCGGATTATATAAGTTCTCAAAACGTTTGTCAATAAAGAACACCGCCCCCTCGGGGTCTACATACTCGTCATCCTCATGAACGTCGATCTCATCGATTTCTTCATCAAAGATAGGCTTGTCAAACCAAGGTTTGTCATTCCCCTCCTTGAGTATCTTAGAAACTCTCTCGAAAAGATCACGATCAAGCACGAAACCATCATTCTTTTGTGGGGATCGTTGATAAGTTAGATCCTCACGAATGTGGTAAACGTCATTCTCAAATGAGGAGTGTTGATAAGGTAACTCCTCGAGAATGGGATTTGTGGTCACATGAGTTGGTTCGTCATCAAAAATAAGACGTTCCAACTCATTAAGTTCATCCTCGATCTTGGAAAGGTCGACCTCACTCGTAGGTGGAAGTGAAGGCATAAGAGCTAGCTCTCGTTCAATGATTTCCTCAATCTCGGGATCAAACTCATAATCATCGTACTTCACATGTTTCTTCTTAGGAGAATCAAAAATGGCATGTGGATTTCGAAGTACGTGATCAAGCTCGGCAAAATCGCCATCGTCATCGTCAAAGAAAGAGTCGATGTGAGCACTCACAACCATGGACTTACAAGCACTATGGCTATGCTTAGGTGACTTTTCTAAGACGAGAGGATCGATGTCGATAAACCCTTTAGCCTCAACGGGTGTTGGGCTAGGCAAAGGAGGCACTTCGATGGAGTTAGAAGTTGAAGCCTCAAAGTCATGGTCCTTCGAAGGTGGTGAAGACGAAGCCATTTTGGTCATTGTCGTGATGGCATTAACGTCACCCTTCGGAATTGGTGTTTCACTTGTTTCGCTAAAAACATCCCAAAGTGAGTTTTCATCCATAAATTTACACATACCCTTTTGAATTAGGTACACGTATTCTTTATCATTAAAATCATCATCTTTAAAACCGTTTTTCTTAATTCTTTCAAAACATGCATCAAGCTTCATTCTTTCCGCTAAAGTAAACATTTTGAAATCATTAGAATTTGAATCATTAGGTTTGGAAACCTCGGTTTTTTCATTCTCATAAAATCCTTGGGATTTTCTAGCGAAAAAGTCTATTTTCTCATCCCCATATCTCATAGTAAGTCTCCCCTCGTGAACGTCGATTACGGTTCTAGCCGTCGATAAGAATGGTCGGCCTAAAATAATGGGACATTTAGGGTCACACTCGTAATCGGATATAACGAAATCCGCGGGAAAAACAAACTTTCCAATCCTAACATAGACATCCTCGGCTATTCCAATTGGTATTAATGGAGTACAATTTGCAAGCTCGATTGTCATGTTCGTGGGGGTAAGCGAAGGCAATCTCATCAATTTCCATAGAGAATGAGGCATAAGATTGATGCTAGCACCTAAATCGGCAAGGGCTAAACATCCCTCAATCTCGGAAAAATCACAAGGAAGTAGAAATTGGCCCGGATCCTTTTCCTTTCTCGGCATACGCCTTTTGGGTTTTTTAAGAAGGATCGATGCACAAGTTTCTTCAAGGGTTACTTTGGTAAGGTCGACAAAGCTCTCTTTTTGAACCGTGGATGGAAATTGAGGTACACGAGGATGTGCACTCCTTTCCTTGGTCGCCACGTTCACCCCATCGACTTTAGAACAAGAAGACGTCTTAGAAGTCGAGGGTTGAGAGGGATAAACAAAACGGAATCCTTCAAGGTTAGGGGTAATCACACGACCTTTCTCACGAGACGAGGCGGCTTTACATTGTTCTTTCGGATTAGCAACGGTGTCACTAGGTAACGAACTCGATGACGAACCCGAGGCCTTGTTCATTATAGCCGAAAACATCTTTTTAATATCAATTTGCCCTTGCTCAATCTTCGTGTTTTGCAATTTCAAAGTATTAGAAAAGTCGTTTTTCAAAGTACCAATTTCTCCCTCTAATCGTCTCATATTAGCCTCATTCGTTTTCATGTAATTTTGAAAATCGTTTGACGAACTATTTTGATTTGAATTAAAGTTCCCTTGGTTTTGATTGTTTCTTTGAAAATTTCCTTGATTACCACTTGAAAAATTATTTCCTTGATTGTTATCTCGATTTTGCCAAGTTATATTATGACCTTGATTATAACCTCCTTGATTTTGATTTGAAAAATTTCCTTGTTGATTGTTTCCTTGAAAATTGTTTCGATTTTGAAAATTGTTGCCTTGGTTATAATTTCCTTGTTGTGATGGACCGGCGTTATTTTGATTAGAAAAATTGTTGTTTAACGCACTCACATTCGACGTTTGGCCATCCGTAGCCGCACACTCGTAATAATTATGAGGTCCACCACAAAACGTACACGAAACCTCAACCGCTTTCACCGTAGCGGGAGCGTCTTTCTTTTGCATCTCAATGAGATAAGACGTAAACACATTCGTCAACTTGTCGACTTTTGCATCAACTCTCTCAATGTCGCGATTAGAACTACTAACATTGGCGACATTGGCAACACTCGGTGCATTGCGGAGTTGGTAAACCTTGGATCGGTTCTCGATAATTATCAAAGCTTCTCTCGGAGTCTTACACAAAAAGTTGCCACCGGCGGCGGAATTCAACGAGTCTTGTTCGTGAAAATTAAGACCGTTGTAAAACGTATCGATTTGGTGCAACTCGGAAAAACCATGGTGAGGACATTGCCTAAGCAAATTCTTAAAACGATCCCACGCGTCTCTAAAAGATTCATTCGATTTTTGCTCAAATTTCGTAATCTCGTTTTTGAAAAACGTTGTCTTAGACGGTGGGAAAAAATAATTAACGAACTTGGAAACGAGATCCTTCCACGTAGTTATGGAATTAGGTGGCTCTTTCTCGTACCAATCCTTGGCGGCACCATCGAGCGAGTATGGAAAAAGCATAAGCTTGACGACATCGGTGTCGACATTCTTAAACTTGCTCGTGGCTAAAAGACGATCAAAATTCCGAATATGGTCGTGAGGATTATCGGCTTCACGACCTCGAAACTTCGTAGCTTGGATCAACGAAAGCATTCCGCTCTTGATCTCAAAATTCTCCGCCTCGATAGCGGGAATTACGATCGCATCTCCATAACCCTCGGTGGGCGCTTGGAGCAATTCCATCATAGAACGATTGTCGGCCATCTCCTCTACGGTTTCTTCAACAACGATATTAGGAACGTCGGTTTCTAATTCTCGTCTACGTCGTCGATTCCTTCGATTGCGATTGCGTCGATTCGAAGCTTCACTAGAATTGGAATAATCCTTCGATCGAGTGCGCATGCACTAAGCGTAGAATGGGTGGTAGCAAAGAAGATTCTTTTTTTGCGGTTTTTTGATTTTTTTTTATTTTTTTTGGTTTTTGATTGGTTTTTTAATTTTTTTGGATTTTTGAATGTATTACGTAGACAAAAATCTACAAATCTCCCCTCGAATCGATCTTCTCGATTAAAGGAGCCTCAAAGAATGAAAACGATCACGTGGAGTGAACGTTCTCGATGACTTTAGAACGTTGGTGGAACACCAAAACGTTCAAGAGGGTTTAATCTTGAAAACACAAGCAAATATAATATACGTAGATAATACTTGGGCGGCAAACCCTCGATTAGCCCTCTTTCTCAAAACACGCACAAGCAAGCGGAGGAAACGAGGCGGCGCGAAGCACTTAAGAGCCTTTTTCCTTTAGGTCGTGAAATACAACCGCCTTATACCCACCTTATAGTTTGTGTTAATTGAAATTAAGCCTCACGAAAGTATTTATCTGTTAGGACCATTGTAATAGTTATATGTTATAGGTAGACTAGGAGGTATGTAGTTCCTCCTGGTCCTAGTCGTAGTAGGAGCAAGTCCTGCTCCTGTTCCTAGTCGAAGTCAAACATTGTTATTTACTTAATATTCTGTTAGGATATGCCTGAGTTATATTAGGAGAAGATATGCATATCAGTTTTACACGTTTTCTTGTAAGCTGTATTAGGGTTTCCTTGTAGTATAAAAGGAACCTGAGGCAGAAGGGTTAGACATTCATTCACAAAACGTAGTTCTAGTCTTTATTAATATTAGAAATCCTTAGAAAGGATCAAGTCTTCATAGTTATTCTGTTTCTCTTGTTTATATTTATATTCTACATTCATATTGTGTATAGAGTCTCTTTGTGATTTGACTTGTGATTACAGAAGTCATTCACCGGTCCTGACAGGCTGAAAGATCTATATCTGTTAGATCCAACAAGTGGTATCAGAGCCTGGGAGGGTCTCTATACAACAAGAATCAAGTTCTCTTATTTTTAACAATCTGTTTAACATGTCTGCCTCAACTTCTACTCAAACAGGAGAAGAAGGCACTCCTAAAATTGTGCAACCTCAGCAGATCCTGGCTACGGTTTCCAACACGAATGGAAAATTCCCTCTTCTGAAGAAAGGTGAATATGACAACTGGGCAATGAAGATGGAATGGTGGATCACCAACACTGATCAAGATCTTTGGAAGATCATTCTAAATGGAAACAGCAGAAAGCTTACTGGACGAGACAAGAATGGTAATATTACTCTTCTTGACCCTAAATCTCATGAGGAAATTATCGCTATTCAGAAGGAGGTAAAAGCAAAAACAATTTTGCTTCAATCTCTTCCTGAAGATCACATGGGTGACTTCTACCATTTGGATGATGCCAGAGAGATCTGGAACGGCGTAAAAGCAAGGTTTGGCGGAAATGAGGAGTCAAAGAAAATGCGAAGGTCCATGCTGAGAGATGAATTCACAGAGTTCAAAATCTCAGAAACTGAAGGCCTGAATCAAGGGTATGATAGGTTCCAGAAAATATTGAGCCAGTTGAATCAACTTCGGTCCAAGCCTGATGATGGTGATGTTAATGCAAGGTTTCTTAAAGCCTTGCCCTACTCTTGGAACCAGGTGGTAATCTCTCTTAAAGCCAAAGGTGGGCTTGATTATCTCAGTTTTGATGATTTGTTTCATAGGCTCAGAACATTCGAACCTCATGTGAGGGGATATCCGAGTGACTCTTTTCCCACTCCTGCTAATTCAGCCTTTGTGAGCTCTATGGCGTCTAGTCCCATGGCATATGCAAGTAGCCAGAGCAATAATGTGTCTCCCCAGCATACTATTCAGCATACTAGTCCCATGTCATATGCATCTAGTCCCATGTCTTCTGCTTCTGATCCCCCTGCCAAGTCTGGTAGTATGGTAGAAGCTATTCTTCATTCTTTTGTTGCTGATGTTACTGCTGAACAACAACTTGCGTTTGATGACTTCAAACAGATCGATAAGCTGGATCTGGATGAGATAGATCTTAAATGGCAGATGGCCATGCTTACTCTGAGGGTTCACAAGTTTGAGAAGAAAGCAGGAAGGAAGTTTAATTACAACCCTCGGGAGCCAGCAAGATTCGATAGAAGCAAGGTTCGGTGCTATAACTGTCAGCAACAGGGTCACTTTGCTAGAGAGTGCCCTAGCAAGAATGATTAGGAGAAGAGCAGGTACTCCGCTTTCAAAGTTCAGGAGGTTAAAGATGACAAGAGAGCATTGGTATCTGTTGACTCCATGGTCAACTGGAATGATCATCAGGCTTCTACTCTGGAATCAGCGGAATCAACGACTGATGTGTTGGCAATGATTGCTGGGAATCTCTCTGATGCAGAAGAAGCAGAAGAGTTTGCTCTTATGGGCATCTCACCTCAGGTACAACATTGTCCTCTTGGTTGTCATGATAAATACACAGAACTGTTGTCCCAATTTAATGAAGTAAATGAACAAAATGATAAGTATTACTTAGAGGTACAAGCCTATAAAGCTTCATTAAACACATTGGAACAACAAAAGAAGTGGTTACAAGATACACAACGTGCATATGAGGATAAAATCAGGATACTAAGCATTGATTTAGAAAACACTACAAATATGCTTAAATATACAGAAACTGAAAGAGATGCTAGTATCAAAGAAAAAGAGGAGATGCAAGCTAAATTAGATGCTACAATGTTAAGATTTGACAAATGGCAAAAGGCACCTAAAAATCATTCAAAATTAATTGATAGTAGCATGTCTGGCAGAACTAAAAGAGGCTTAGGATTTGAAAAATATATTGATTCTGAAGATGTATTTGATCTATCTTTCTCAAGCGTCTTTGATGCCGACAAAGAGGATGAGGGAAAACCTAGCTACAATAGGTTTAAACCAGCAGCAGAAATGCATGCTGTTCCTCCTCCTCTTACAGGAACTTTCATGCCTACCTCATGGAATAATGACTCGGATGGATCACAGATGCTTGAGTCCCCAATAAGTTCTACTAATTCTAACGACTTTGTCTCATGTACTTTCAGTGACAAAGCCGGTGACTCTGCATCTAATGGTTCAAGTGACGAGTCAAGACCTACGAGTTCCAAGTCGAATGAACATGCTGCTACTGGTGCTAGGAAGTGTGAAGACAAAGTCGCTGTCAAGTCAAGTGTGTCTGGTCCTTGTTTATTGAGTCCTAGGAAGAATGTTTTTTCTAGAACTGTGTGTAATAAAGTAGGCAGTATGAAACAGTCTCATTCTAATAAAAGGTCTTTCAAAACATGTTTTGTTTGTGGCAGTCCCTTTCATTTAATTAAAGATTGTGATTATTATGACACACATGCATCTGTTAATCATGCTTTACTTGCTCCTGGATCACCAGGAGCTGCTCCATATACTACTAGAAGACTTAATCCTTGTGCTCCAATGTTTCATACTTCTAGAGTATCCTCTCCTTATATGTCTGATTCTTGGAGAGAAAATAGATGCCAGACAACTAGTAATTATTTTCCAAATTATAATCCAAACTATGCGCATTATTTTGACCACACGTATTTTGGTTTGGGAGATTTGGGAACTGCTGTTAAGCCCTCGGCAGGTTGTTCCTGGTCAAATAATAATACCCTTATGATGAATAGGCAACCAAGGAACAATAGTGGATCTCATCAATCTTCTTGGCATTCTACTAATGATCCACAAGGCAGGCTCAAACCTGAAAAGGTTTGGGTCCCCTTAAGACACTAACTTTTGCATTGTGATTATATTGTTGTTGTAGGTTACTCCATACCAGGATCCTAGTCTAGGCATTGTTGATAGTGGCTGCTCCAGGAGCATGACTGGCAATAAAGGCCTTCTCTCTAATTTTGTACCCTTTTATGGGGGCAAGGTTTATTTTGGTGGAGGTGAAGGCAGAATCACTGGCAAGGGAACGATAAAAACTCCAAATCTCAATTTTGAGCAGGTCTACTATGTGGAAGCACTTCAACACTTCAACTTGATATCGGTCTCTCAGATATGTGACAAGAAGCAGTTTGTCCTCTTCACCGATACTGATGCTCTTGTGCTCTCCAAAGATTTTAAGCTTCCGGATGACTCACAAGTTTTACTCAGAATCCCTAGAAGACACAATCTCTATAGCATCAAGTTGAATGAAGTCAACCCTACTGGTCAACTAGCATGTCTGGTTGCAAAAGCCTCGGAAGATGAAGCCACAAAATGGCACCGAAGGATGGGACATGTGAACTTCAAGACCATTCACAAGCTTGCCAATTTGAATCTGGTCTCTGGTTTACCTCCCAAGACGTTTAGAAATGACATAAATTGTGTTGCCTGCAGCAAAGGCAAACAACATAAAGCATCCTTCAAGGCCATTACTGCTTTAAGTCTCATTACTGAACCATTGCAGCTTCTACATATGGACTTATTTGGTCCCACTTCCATCAGAAGCATAGACCACAAGCAATTCTGTTTGGTGGTGACTGATGGTTATAGCAGGTTTGCGTGGGTGTTCTTCATGGCTACCAAAAGTGAGACCTACTCAATTCTTCGAGATTTTCTTACCTTAATAGAGAATCAGTTGTCCAAGAAAGTTAAAGGTATTCGATGCGACAATGGAACCGAGTTTAAAAATAGAGACCTCATCACACTTTGCAATACTAAGGGCATCAAAAGAGATTATAGTGCTGCTCGGACTCCTCAACAGAATGGTGTGGCAGAAAGAAAGAACCGGACACTTATAGAAGCAGCAAGGACTATGCTTGCCGATTCCAAGCTTCCGACCATGTTCTGGACAGAAGCTGTTAATACGGCCAGTTATGTTTTGAATAGGGTATCTATTACCAATCCACATAAGAAAACACCTTATGAGCTGCTCACGGGCAAAGTTCCCAATATTGCTCATTTGAAGCCGTTTGGGTGTCCAGTCACCATTCTGAATACTAGTGACTATTTGGGGAAGTTTGATGGCAAGGCTGATGAAGGATATATTGTGGGATATTCAGCTCATTCTCGGGCGTATCGTGTCTACAATCTTCAAGCCAAACGAATAGTTGAAACTATTAATCTCAGGTATTTTAAGGAGAAGACAAACATTCAAGGAACAGGTCCAGAATGGTATTTTGATCTTGATTATCTTAGTGATTCGTTAGGATATTTTCGTTTCAAAACTAACCATGATGCAGGACCACAAGTGTTTGCAACTTCTGGTACTGGTGTTCCTTCTAGTCTTTCTGATTCAGATGATGAGGATGACATTTTTGTGGTTCCATCCTATTCCACCACTGTTTCTCCTACTCCTCCTAGTGATGCAACTCCATTGGAAGTACAGGATTCCCAAGCAGCTCTTGATACTCTTCTAAAGCAACAACAAGAAGCTACTAAAGCGGCGGCTCAAGGTAGTTTTGAGTTTCCCTTGGTTGAGCCTTCTGACAGATCTGCTCCTAGTACTCCAGCTTCTGCTCCTAGTGCTAGTCACTCACCTACTGGTACTCCGGCTAGTGAGTCTGCTTCAAATACACGTTTCTCCAGTCCTTCTGATTTGGGGAATCATGAAAAGAAGTCTTCTACCAAGCTGGATGATATTCATAAACAACCAGTAGACGGGATTTTCCAAAATGCTTCATATGATGCTGATTTCGTTGGTGATCTCGGTAACATGGCACCAGAAGTGGAGGTTACCTCCAATCCAGTTTTGCAATCACATAAAGACCATCCCACCACTCAAATCATTGGAGATCCTGGTTCTACCGTAAAGACACGCAGAATGCAGCAGAAGGCCTCGTCTGATCATCATGCTCTTGTGGGCTATATTGAGGATCAAAAGCGTAATAATCATACGGACTTTCAACACTGTTTGTTTGCTTGTTTTCTTTCACAGGTGGAACCTAGGTCTGTTTCTCATGCTCTTGAGGATCAAAGTTGGGTGGAGGCTATGCAGGAGGAAATGCAGCAATTCTTGTTTCAGAATGTTTGGGTTCTGGTTGACCTACCGGATGGGAAGACAGCTATCAATACCAAATGGATTCTCAAAAACAAGAAGGATGCACGGGGAATTGTGGTCAGGAATAAAGCTAGGCTTGTCGCACAAGGACACACTCAAATTGAGGGCATTGATTATACTGAAGTCTTTGCGCCTGTTGCAAGGATTGAGGCCATTCGTCTGTTTTTGGCCTTTGCTTCGTATGTTGGCTTTACGGTGTTCCAGATGGATGTCAAGAGTGCATTTCTCTATGGAAAAATTGACGAAGAAGTGTATGTTACTCAACCTAAGGGGTTTGTTGATCCACTTCATCCAAAGAAAGTCTACAAAGTGGTCAAGGCTCTTTATGGGTTACATCAGGCTCCTAGAGCTTGGTATGAGCGTCTCTCCACTTTCTTGTTAAAGAATGGCTATAGAAGAGGTACTATTGACAAAACACTATTTCTTCGGCGGAATTCCAAGGATATTATCCTTGTTCAGGTTTATGTGGACGACATTATCTTTGGTTCTACTAGGAAGGAGTGGTGTGATGAGTTTGAACACTTGATGAAAGGCGAATTTCAGATGAGTGCCATGGGAGAACTGTCATTTTTCCTTGGTCTTCAGGTCAAGCAACAATCGGATGGGATTTTCATCAGTCAAGATAAGTATGTTCATGAGATTCTTCAAAAGTTTGACATGGATCCTCTTCGTCCAGCAGCAACTCCTTATGAAGTTACTAAAATCAAACTTAAGAATGAGCCAGATCCACCCGTAAATGTTCATATGTACAGGTCTATGATTGGCTCTCTCATGTACTTGACTGCATCACGTCCGGATATTATGTTTGCAGTAAGTGCTTGTTCTAGACACCAGGTGACTCCAACGGTTTCGAACTTAAATGCAGTTAAGAAGATTTTCAAGTATATCAAGGCTCAACCTAAATTGGGTCTATGGTATCCTAGAGAATCCCCATTTGTGCTTGAAGCATACAGTGATAGTGATTATGCTGGTGCTAATAATGATAGGAAGTCAACTACTGGTGGTTGTCAATTTTTGGGTCGTCGGCTTCTTTCATGGCAATGTAAGAAACAGACAATAGTAGCTACTTCTTCAACAGAAGCTGAATATGTGGCTGCTGCTAGTTGCTGTGGTCAAGGTTTATGGATCCAAAATCAGATGTTGGACTATGGGTTCAATTTTATGAATACTAAAATTTTTATTGACAATCAAAGCACTATTTGTATTGTGAAGAATCCTGTATTTCATCAGCGGACGAAACATATTGAGATTCGGCATCATTTTATACGCGATGCCAATAAGAAGAAGCTGATACAGGTTCTTAAAGTTCATACGGATGACAATGTTGCTGATCTGTTGACTAAAGCTTTTGATGGTCCTCGGTTTAACCACTTGGTGGTTCATATTGGGATGGTCAATCCTTGAAGTCTAGGATTGAGGGGAGGCAAAGCCTAAGGGGAGGCTTTGTGTACATATTAGGTTAGTCTAACGTATTCGTAGTTTTTAACAACATACTTTCTTGGTTCTGGTGGTGTGTGGTGTTTCTGATGAAGGATTTTTGCTCTCTTCTGATGGATATGGCCTTACATGACTGGCTTCTGGTCCTATTTCGTCAGCTTCTAGTTATGATTGGATGCTTTCTGGTGGTCTCAAATCCTTCCCAGTATAGTAGTGTTTGGATATGGGTGCTGGTACTGGTCTGGCTACTGTTCATTCCTTTTGTCCTTTATTAATCACGTTTTGCTCCTGGTCCGTCTATTGTGCACTTTGACTTTTGGTCAACGCTTCCAATACTGATATTTACAAGTTTGAATTCACCAAATCAATTGGGGGTAAGTTATTATGTTAAAAAGGGCAAGTGGTTAGTATGCCATTATGGCATAATTTGAAAGGGCAACCCCCCATTAATAGGGGTCAATGAACAGTTACTATCTTCTTCTTATATGGTCAACATACACTCATTACAATTAAAACACACACAAAAACCGCTTCTACTCCTCTCATTCCAATCTAAATCCTTCTTCAATCCATTCATCAAGATCCATGGCTGCTCTTGCTTATCAACCTGCTCATAATCGTGTTGCTTATCTGGGGGATGGTCCTAATAGTGAACATTTTGCTGATATATTGGAGTTTATTGAGGCTTCTAACTTAAGGTATGCATTTACTGTTTGTCCTACCATATATGATTCTGTGGTACGTCAATTTTGGGCGTCTGCTGAACTGGTAAATGTGGCTGGACGTCCACGAGCAATCCATGCTACCATAGATGGACGTGCTTATGTGGTCACTGAAGAATCTATTCGCTCTTCTCTTCATTTTCAAGATGAGGGGGGTGTTGTCTCACTTCCAAATTCGGAAGTTTTAGAGGGTATGGCTGCCATAGGTTATGAACATGGGGGGAAGTTTAACTTCCAAAAGAATAGGTTTTCCCCTCAGTGGAAGCTTCTGGTTCACTATTTAATCCATTGTCTGAGTCCCAAGTCGGGGAGTTGGGATGCGTTCCCTACTCCTTTGGCTACTGGTCTTATATGTTTAGCCCAGGGTAGAGTGTTTAACTTTTCACATTATATCTTTGAGGGGATGGCTAGTAATTTGTCCACTGCGGGATCTAGGAAGAAATTTCTTATGTATCCTAGGTTTATTCAAGAAATACTTGTTTGCATTCCACGAGATAGGGCTGAGCATGTACCATCTAAGCTGACAGCGAAAGTGTATTATAACATGATGAATGGGTTTCCTGGGGATTGGAGGCCTCTGACTGAAGCCATGATGGGTTTGGCTCAGGGTCCCATAGGTCAGGAGGAGGAGGCTCCTGAGTTGGTTGTGTTAGATGATGACCCCATGGAGGAGGAGGAGGCTCCTGCTGGTAATGCCACTCCTGTGGTAGAGGAGGAGCTAGTTGAGGAGGTGGTGGTTGAACAACCATCCCCTCCCAAGGCTGGTCCTTCCTCGGCTCCACAAAGGTCTCCATTTGTGGAGACTCCACCTCCTAGTCCTGCCCCACACTCGACAGATATCCCCTTTGCTGCTAGTACTCCACACGTTGACCCCAATGTTGCTTCGGGCTCCCGTGATGCTTTCCCTGATCCAAGTTCTCTTGGTGGGCAGGCAGAGGAGCCTACTACTCTGACATCTTTGCTAGATCTTATGCACAGGTACCATGAGAGGATGATTTGCTTGGAAGCTGACTTGAACCAACATCGGAAGCTCACACGGGAATTTGTTCTTCCTCTGGCCGATCGTATTAAGGTCTTGGAGAATCAACAGCGTCGTCGAAAGAAGCATGTGGTTCTTTCTGAGTCTGAGGATGAGGCTTCAGAGAATGTTGAGGATGGCTTGACATTGCTGGCAAAGGCTGCCTTTGCTGATAAAGTTTATGATGATCTGCCTGGTCCTCCAATGTCCTCCCATGCTCCTTCTTCCAGTACTGTTCCCCCTTCTATGGGTGGTGCTTCTGATGCTGCTGCTGGTTCTCATGCTGCTCCTTCACATGATCCTAAGGGCAAAGCTCCAATGACTGATCCTCCATCTCCAACCCGCAAGCGCTCTCGTCGCCAGCTTGAAGAAGACAGACTTGGTGAAGAGGCTGCTCGTAGGGTTCAGGCTGAGCTTGATGCGGAGGACATTGCTGCTGAGGAAGAGCTCCGTGAAAGAAGGCGTGCGCAAATTCAGCATGATGCTATGCACTGGACTGATGGCGAATGGATGCAAGTGTTAACTGTTCTCACTCGGGATTATGCTCAGTTTAAAGATTTGTTGGGTGATGATGTTGATGAACACAACTGCATTCCGCGTGCTATGGTAATGATGCATAAGCATCAGTTGACTCTTGCTGAGGAACTAAAGAAACAGCGTAGGAACAGACCTCTTTCTAAGGCTGAGCAGCGCCAGCAGATGCAACGTTATGTCAAATTTCAGTCTGCTGCTCATTTCAATGCTCCTTGGTCTTGGGCACGGGTACGGACGTTGACTTTTGATGAGCTCAAGAAACTGTATGAGAACATGGTGAGGCGTGCGAGTCAACCTATACCGGAAAAATTTGTTTACCATCCTCGTGGTGTGACAGCTTCGATGCCTGCTACTTCTACTGTTTCTTCATCCTTGCCCATTCCTGGTTCCACTGGTAGTTCTTCTGGTTCTGGTGCTGTTTCTGTTGGTCCTTCTACTACACCCTTGGTTGCGCCTATTGGTTCTACTACTGGTCCTGCTGCTACTATCTTTGTGACAACCACCACCACTCATGCTACCCCCACCACACCTGGACCTTCCACCACTCCTGTTCCAGCAAGCACTTTTGTTGATTCCACCATACCTGCTGCTGCTCCATCTGATGTGCCATCTTCATCACCACCAGTTTCTGCACCACAACCTGCTCCCACTTCTGATGCAGCTCCGAGTGGTTCTTTGGGTGGACATGTGCATGAGTCTACTCCTACTGCTTCTCCTGCTGTTGATGAGGTTCAGGTGAAGGTTGAATCCACTCCTTCGGCTCCCACGCCTCGACGTTCTACTCGCCAGAAACTTACTCGTCGTGTTCGCCGCGGTAAATCAGTTCCTTTTGAGAAGCGTGATCCTGAAAACTTAATTGATGCAGCTTCGGATAGCGATTCTGACTTACCATTGGGCAATGGCAGCATTGCGGGTTATGCGGCTGAGCGGTCTACAACACTTCCTGGTGGTGTCTCCCATCGGATCACTTTGAGTGATGGGACTGTGCGATTGGTAACGGGTTTGCAGGGTGTGTTATCATGGGTTGACCGTATGGATCTTATGACCTTGTTTGGGCTTGTGGATTCTAGTATGCCGTTTAATCCTATGGCGGTGTCTTCCTGGCCTGGTATGCGTCTTTGGGCTGATCTCAAACTGATGTTGGATCCTCCTCCATCCGCTACTCCTTTGGGTGTATGGAAGGATCAAATGCAATGGGAGATTGTTCGCTGGAAGCTTTATGCTGGTTGTGGAGTCCATGTGTTGGAATTAGGTTCTGGTCTTGTGGTGTTTATGTTGACTGATGTTGTGTATCCTTTGACTATTTCTTCCATGGAAGCAATGCTGGCAAGTCATTTGCAGATTTCTACTGCTCCTACAGGGAATGAGTCGAGTATGGGTACGTCTTTGGTGGAGGGTATTCAAGCACGGCTGCTAGCGGATAAGAGGGCAGCTTCTGGTCTCTAAGGTGATTGGGTTGTAAGTGTTTTTCCTTTATTTTGATTCTTTTCACCAATGTGTATAGTGTTTGGTGATTTTTATACTTTATAGTTGAAAGTTAAAAAAAAAAAAAAAAAAAAAAAACAACATCTTAAAAAAAAAAAAAAATATATATTTTATATAATATCTGCTTATACTTTAACACAGTTTAGCTTTTATACTTGTACATAATATCCCTTGGATGGTTTGACTTGTGGTTTCTGGTTTGAGATTGGTCTGGTCCGTGGTCTCACTTGGTGTTGGACGTGGTCCACACAACAAATGGTTCTCAACTTACCATGTCTCATCGACAAGAAAAAGTTGATTCACCTTGAGGGTACGGCTCCTGGTGCGATTATCAAATCCGTTGATGGTTGCCAGGTTACCTAAAACTGGATGGTTTTCACTTGCCATAGTCTTGGACTGAAAAGTGGCTAATCCAAGGGGGTACGGCTCTTGGTAAAGATCTTATCAAATCCGTTGACAGCTGTAATAGCTTGCTTAAAGCTATAGGGTGTTCAACTCACCGATGCTTTATTGCTAAGAGTTGGCGAGTCCAGAGGGGTACGGCTTCTGGTAAAGACGCATCAAATCCGTTGACGGCTGTGATGGTTTGCCTAAAATCATCAGGGTACCCCCACTCACCATTGATTCACGTTCTAAGAGTTGGGCTGGGTTCTAGTCTCCCAGGGTGATGCTTATTCCACCAGAATGACTAGCTAGCCCAAGAGCGAGCAGCTACTTGGTAAAGGCTCATCAAATCTGCTCATGTTGCTGTAAAGATTCAACACGATGCTGATTTGTTCCAAGCTTTGGAGAAGCTTTTAGTAGTTCGTGCGGATGTTCTTCTGATTCTTATCTTATTGATGTTGCTGTTTGTTTTGCTGCTACAATCCTCGGGCTTTATTTGCACGTTTTCTAGGAAACTTGAACTCAACAGGTCAAATTCAAGTTTAGGGGAGGATTGTTAGGACCATTGTAATAGTTATATGTTATAGGTAGACTAGGAGGTATGTAGTTCCTCCTGGTCCTAGTCGTAGTAGGAGCAAGTCCTGCTCCTGGTCCTAGTCGAAGTCAAACATTGTTATTTACTTAATATTCTGTTAGGATATGCATGAGTTATATTAGGAGAAGATATGCATATCAGTTTTACACGTTTTCTTGTAAGCTGTATTAGGGTTTCCTTGTAGTATAAAAGGAACCTGAGGCAGAAGGGTTAGACATTCATTCACAAAACGTAGTTCTAGTCTTTATTAATATTAGAAATCCTTAGAAAGGATCAAGTCTTCATAGTTATTCTGTTTCTCTTGTTTATATTTATATTCTACATTCATATTGTGTATAGAGTCTCTTTGTGATTTGACTTGTGATTACAGAAGTCATTCACCGGTCCTGACAGGCTGAAAGATCTATATCTGTTAGATCCAACATTATCTATTTTGCCTTTAAACTTTTGCTTTGGATTCGAATACAATGATCGAGTGATGAAATCCCGAATCAAGGTTGTGATTTCTCACGTATTTGGAGTACTTGTATTTTTATTGTTCTTACGTAGTACAATATAGTAATAATAATATTCACAAGAAAAAACGAAAACCAATATATCTACAATATAGTAAAAGATTGATTTGTGTTTAGTTTAGGAAAACTAAACACGATTTATTTGGATATTATACTATAATAGAGAAAAATAACAAAAATGAGTATGTACGATATTCACGCTTTCCAAAAATTGAAAAGCAAAAACGCACTACTCACACAAACACGATACTAATAATGGCAACACACCTCCCCGGCAGCGGCGCCAAAAATTGATGTAGGTTTTATGTATA
This sequence comes from Glebionis coronaria, assembly GCA_025667525.1. Lineage (NCBI taxonomy): Eukaryota > Viridiplantae > Streptophyta > Magnoliopsida > Asterales > Asteraceae > Glebionis > Glebionis coronaria. Next base: position 220,840,590 of record CM046882.1, on the reverse strand, counting down.
TATCTACTTTTAGGAAAAAGCAAATATAAACGCGGCAAGTATTAAACTCGACGATTTAGGAAAACCGAAGAATCGAATAAATGCGGGTTCGTTCTCGAAGGAGGTGTATATTGTGTATGCCAATTAATAAAATAACAATGTTTGGATTAGTGACGTTTTTGGTGTAAAGAGAGAAAAATTAAAGACGAGCTACGACTACGTTTAAACTACGACGAATTAACGTAAAACGCGAACGTAAATACGTAAAACGTGACGAAATTAAAATTAAAACCTAAAAATTAATTAAAAGATTAAACTAAGTCTTAAATAATATAAATAAGAATAAAAATCCAACAAATATATTTTAAAACCTTTTATTAATTAAATATTCAATTTTTAATGCTAATTAAAGCCCAAAAATTAAATATAATTAACAAAATGCCCAAGATATTAATTTATTGAACTAATAACTAACTTATATTATTTAATGACTAAAAACTATTTTTCTTGAATTTTAAAAACTATTTTTCTATTTTTAAATGACTTAAAACTATTTTTAAATTAAAATAACCCTAGAAAATAATAAAATAATGACAAAATTAATCTAACAATTTTAAAAATCCTAAATTACTCTAATGAACAGTAGGAAATTGAAAAAGTTTGAAAAATGTAAAAATTTTCACTAAAAGACAAAACTATTTAATAATTAAACCCTAATTAAACTAATTTAATTATAAAAAATAATTAAAAAGTGAACAGTAACTATTTTTAAAACCAAAAATCTTAAATTAATTTTCTAAACCTAAGAAAAATATTAAATCTGAAAAATATATATTTTCTACACTAAATGCCAAAAACAGTTTAATTAAAAAGTAATTAAAATGGCTAATTAATCTAAAAATTATAAAATGAACAGTAGAATAAAAATAAATTATACTGAAAAATTAAGAATTAAAAAAGAAAAATAATGCAACACAAATGAAACCCTAATTCCTAATTAAGACCACAAAAGACAAAAAAGTTAGTTTCTGAAAGTGACACTTGGTCACTTTCTGTCCTTTTGTGCAAGCAGTGGAAACAAAGACACTAGCAGGGGTAAGTGTGTTCCCACTGCTAGTGTAAAATAAGCAGTCAAGACTTGAAAAGCTTAGGAAAACTTTTGTGTTGGCTTTTTCTTGGATACAAGGGCACTCCCACAACCAGTTGGGTTGTGGGAAGTCAAGCAAACAAGAAAAACAACAAGGACAAGCACAAAATCACACAAAAATGAGCAAATTTCAGTCACTGTTATAAATAGGGGGCTGTGGGGGCAGTTTGCTGATGCAAATGGCTAACTAGGTGCACTTGAGTGAGATTCAAAGCTTGATTTTTTGCACAACTCTCAACCTAGATACACAAAGCTTGTTAAAAACCCTAGGCTACCCTATATCTAACAGATTGGAAAAATGGTGGGGTAAATTAAGCTAGAAATGGACAGAAAAGTGCATTAACAAATTTTTACTAGTGAACACTCATTTGTAAACATGCAATGAGATTGAAAGCTGTCTAAACTAAACCTTATAACTAAAATCAAGTGATACCAGCAACCTAAAACGTCTAAACCAGTTTTAATTGCACTAATACTCAGAACTTCCTACCCTAATCTGCAAATCCAAACACTACCTTATTTTCTGAAATGGAAATTTAGCAAACCAAATCAACTCAAATCATAACTAAACTGATCTAAACCTTAACTAACATGCATACAAACTTATACTGAGCACAATCAAGCAATAAAATTATGTCAAGAACAGATTTTACACAAAACACATAAGCATCACATGAAATCAATCTTTCTACTTATTTGGGTTCAAGCCAAACCTTGGGCTGATGCCTTCAAACAAATGAGCTGGATGAGCTTATATGAGCTTATGGGATGTGTAGAGAAGCTTTGTTGGGGTTCAACAACAGAACCAAAGCTATATGTCTTCAAAAAAATGATGGAAATGGAAGGAGATCTTGTATTTTGTAACCTGCACACAAACAAAGAAACCAAAAAAAAGGGTGACTGATAACAAAGCTATGAAGCTATAAGACTGGCTTATTGGTTAAGCCAGCTTATGGCTTATGGCTTAAAATGAAGGAAATTTGTAGATAAGCTTTTCAAACCTCAAAAAAAACTTAACAACTCTATAATCTTGACAAAAGAGTTTCAAACAAGCTAAACCCAAACCCCCAATCCACTTTCACTTCAAGTGGGGTTTGAATTAAGCTGATGAATATCTCTTTCAAAAACAGGAAAATGGAACTTTTCTGAAAACGTTTTTTTTTTTGCTAACTGAAATCCTTTTTAAAAACCTTAAACTAATTTGCAAATAATGAAAGGACTGATTAAACTACCAAAACATTAAAGGGAACTCAGTATCTATGCAAAAATCTCAAATTTTCATTGTCATTAATCACTTGAAATTTTTACAAATAAAAACTGGAACAATCTGAAATGAGGCACATACCACCTCATTTTATACTAACTAGAAGAAACTACTAGAAGAACTAACTACATGAAACCCTAATAAACAAAATTCCAATCATGCCCTTGGTCTTCTTGTTCAAATCTTGGTCAAAATTAAGCCATGTGAAGTGCCAGCTGTTTGAATGTATCTTGGCCCTTTGTTTTTGCTTGGAGAAGTTAACAATCACCTTGGAACCGTAGATGAGCTGTGCCAAGCTTGTCTTGTTGCTAAACGAGTACAGAGAGCACGTGGGTGGGGTTGTATGGTGAGAGTGACATTGCTTGGGGAGTTGGGAAGGGTTTAGGTTAGTGTGAATTAAAGTCCTGGAAAGTATTGGGTTTAATTGTTTAGCTAATTAAAAGTTGATGATTAAGGTTCTTAGGATTAAGGAGGAGCAGTTTTAGGGGTTTAGTGGGTTTTGGAGGGAAGGTTAAATATTAATAAACTCGTTTAAACGAGTTTATTAAATTAATCTGGTTTGGGTGAGTGGAAGAATGAGGTGGCGTGGAGGGTGCACGTGATTGGTGGATGGGTTAAGGAAGATGACGTGGCGGGTTGTGAGTGGGAGAGGGGAGAATGGATGTCTGGCGAGGTTTGCCCCCCATCTTTCTGTCTCTTTACACTTTGTAAATAACTTCATCAACGCCCCATTTAGCCTTGACAACTTTGGCCAAGTTGTCGTTTTTGGCACAATCTTGTTACAACTTTTTCCAAGGGCTTTTAATGCACATTATGCATTCATCAAGGACCAAACTTGCACATAATCAATATTATAAGGACCCAAATGCAATTATGAGTTTTGCAAGGGTATAAAATGTCAAGTCTTCCAAAGTAGAGGGACCAAAGTTGCCAAATCTTCAAACTTCAAGGACTTCAAAGGAAATTCATGATTCGGGTCCGGTTCTTTGTGCGGCTTCATTTCCCGTGTTCGTTTTTGCTTGATTCCTTTGATCTTTTGGTGAATTCACGATATCCATACCTAAAATACACAATGAACAAACATAGGCACATATATGGGTATTTTGATGATATTTTAAGCGTTTTAAGCCCGATTTGGGCGATGAGACTATGTATAAATACAGTCTCATCAGTGTTCAATCCAATGAGAATCAGCCACGTATCAAGCTCTTCTTAACACTCTCTTCCTTAAAATTAGGGGTTTTTATTCCCCTACATGTGAATATCACGTGTGATCAAAAGCCCCATATCAATTTGCTTTTTACTGATTTTAGGGTTTTGGTGAAACAGTAAATTATTTACTGGTTAGGGTTGAGATGGAATGGGGAAGAAGGGTGAGAGAAACGATACATTGTTTGTATCTTTTTTTTCATTTATTGTGTGTGGGTAAAACTAGGTAAGTGGGTGAATGGTTTTAATTTATTTAATGGAAGTGAGTGGATAAAAAAACGATTATTTATTTTTGGTGAAGTGAAACACGTTTTATGGTGAGGTGAAATACGTAACGTGTGAAGATATTTATGAAAGCAAAACCCTAAAGGCCCAGTACAATCCTTTCATTCGTTTATAATTAATTGAGGCTTTTGGGCTTATGGCCCAAGATCTTTATTTCCATACGTATAAACAAGTAATCCATTTGGGCCTAATGGGCTTTATGAATTTACAAACACCCCATATCATTAACTTGAAACTTAAATGGGATTTTGAGCCCATTTACCCAATGGTGGGACCCACTTGGCTCATAAACTCGATAAATAATAAAATTCGCTAAAGTCGAGCTCGATTTTGGCTTCTTTGATTTTTATCTTCAAACTCGTGCCGGTTTTTGCCGATTTTTCGTGAACTTGGTACCTACACACATTCAAACAAGAAACAAGCATATCCAAGGAATATTTGATACATTTCATGCATAATTTCATTGTTTATTAATACAAATGATATGAGTAAATACACTCATATCAAATTCCCCTATGCTAAGCAATTGTCGTGTCCTCACGCAATGATAGAATAAATCACTAACTACACCATTATTCAACTTTTGACATTTTATTTTGCAAAAACATAAAATAACTTTAAGGATCATAAAAGCTCAAATAGATTCATCGTCCTCGACTTTTCACTTTTCCATGCCAAGTGCAAAAACAAGATCATTGTTATTATAAGTTGGTAGACTAACACGAACTCATGTGGGCTAATTACTCACTTAGACTCCCTTATTCCTAGGTGTATCTCGTATATTTTATTATTGTCTTGAATGATCACAAAGATGCATAGTTGACTTATTTCGATAATTTATTAGGCCGAAAATAAAGTGAACGATTTAATCAATAGTTAGCTAAAGGACAAAATCTTTTAAAACTGCTTCTCGGGACTTCATAAAGTTCATATCTTGGCATAACTTGCTTCGCGATTTGAGACCTTTCTCGGACCGATATTTGGCAGTGACTTTATACTTCCAACCTTGAGAGACGTTCATGAAATAATGGTCTTCTCTTCATATAGGAATTTCTTTACTTGAAGTTTTGAGAGATTCATACTGACCACGACTTCTTCATTTTTCTCCAATCTTTATTTGGGATTTTGATATACAACGATCCGCCTCCTTTTTGGACTTGGCTTCATTTATCCTCATACCTTATTATGGTCTTTTTGGATAGACTTCTCCATGAATTTTGGGGAGTATTTGCTTTTCGTCGTGTGTCTCGATCCTTCATATTGATTTTTGATAAATGAATCTTCACATCACTTGAGATCTTTAGCAATAAAACATAGCCCTCATGTCTTGTTAGGACCTTTTTGGACTCGCCAATCTTCGCATCCCGCTTCAATAAGTTATGCCTTGGCTATGAACTCTAATCCATACCGAGCAACTTTTAAACGATCTTGGGCTAGAAGCTAAGCAACTTTTCAAATCGTTCAACCTTATTGATTGCAATTAAATTTATTAACAAGCGATGGGAGAATAGGCTTATAATTAACTCACATAAATTCCCGAAAGAATACCAAACTTATAATTGGCTATATCATCTCTTGTTCTCCATATTGTAAAATTTAAAAAATGTGAAATCAATGGATACTTAGCATATTAAATCAAAATTTTGGGTTTTCAAGTCATCTATAGGATCTTGCATCTTCTTATACTCTTGCAAGTTTTAGAATTTACGTTTTAAAGTTCCCTTGATAGACGACTTTCTAGGATCAATTATAGGAGCTTGCGAAAAGTTCTTGTTCTTAACTCGTATGAATTAAGACTTTCGCGTTTTAAAGCTCCCTATATAATAGCCTAGCAAAACTTAATTCAAATACGTTAAAGAAAAGCTAAGGTTAAAAACCGAGTCGAGTCAAAAACTATTCTTATTTTCACTAACGGAAAGCCTACATTCGTGTCAAAAACACTTATTTAATTTATTAAAACTTAAAAATAACACTAAAAATTTAAAATTTTATTGAAAAATGAGAAAAAGATTACGTTTAGACACGACAAAAGCAATTGCAAGCGATTATATCGATTGACTCCCCCATGCTAAAACCAAACATTGTCCTCAATGTTTCTTAGCTCAAGAGTAACACCCCCTTGCTAAAACACGAAGAGTATAATGCAAACTCCTAGCATGGAAAGAGCACGTAAATCTATAAGCCGTTTATTAATTATGCCTAAAGATAAAACGTAAGTCGATAAAAATCAAGGGATAAAGAATGTGCCCCTTTAGCATTCAAAGAATGGAAGATTAAGTGGACCGGCAAAAACCGAACACGAGAGTCTTCAAACATTAAGGTCGTACCTAAGATCACAACACAACAAAACACGAGCACGAGCTTGAAGGATCAAGCCTTATTAGTTGTTAGAAAATAGAAAGAAGATAGAATGTACTCGTTTTTGTTCACCGAGTCATGAGCTCGACTCGATCCCCGCATTCATTGGTCCTTAGGGAAAAAGGTGAAAACCGGCATAATGGAATAAAATCCAATATAAAGCATGATGTTGGGGTCAAAGATCTCATCCTCGTTGTCGGGTGACAAACGAAAGGATAAAACTCTAACACAAATCTCTAACAAGAGATAGAAGTCACAACTAATGGTATAGATGTAGCATGCTCCCCTAGATAAACTCGCACCAAAATGATAGAAAAATCTTTCAATTATTGCATCGGTGAAAGGCCGAGATTTCCCTAAATCAACGATTCCAGGGTCGAATACCTCGTCCTCGGTGGAGAAAGAAATAGACAACAAGGTGTCGTCCCCCCATGCTAATCCTAAGTCATATGAAGCACATGGTGATGGTGGTACAAAAGTCTCAACCATAGTGGTTTCAACTTGCATGACTTTGTTGACCTTATCACTCTTAGGAATGTGAACAAAGGGGTCATGGTACTCAATATGAGTCACATGAAAAACCCGCACATTAAGATCAACGCGAGTGGGAGGGAGATTGGGAATAAAGAAAATTTCTCCATCCGGGTCGACATACTCATCATCACAAAAGGTGTGAGATGGAGGAGGTATGATGTTTTCAAAATCCTCTTGAAACAATGGATTATTATTCAATGAAGCTTCAAATAGAGGATTTGAGTAAATCACAAAAGTGTCGTCATTCTTGTCATCACAAGAAATATCCAACAAAGTATCGAGTGTATCACACTCGGATACAAGATCATCATTCTCATTAGAAGGCAATTCATCGGCGAATTCCTCGAGAATGGTAGGTAAAACACAAGAATCACGCTCGATCTCGAGATCGGAAACGTCTTCACTTCCCCGTGGAAATGGATCAATGATAGCAAAAAGTTCATCGACGAACTTATCCAACGAATAGTCACTAACCTCACTCGGTGTGAAGTTAGGAATCAAAGGCTCTTCAATTGAAGATTGTGCCTTAGGAACATCAACATGATCCTTAGAAGAGAGTGAAAATGAGTCCATTTTTAAAGATTGTTCAATTAAAGCAATATCATTCTCGGGATCAAAATTCTCACTATCAAACTCACTAGCATCAAATGGCTCTCTTAAGTAATCATCAATTTGTTTTTCAATCTTATCATCCTCGTGTGGAGTGAGTATAGATGAGGTAACATTACAACATGATTCAACAAAATTAGGTTTATCAATTTCTACACTTTCCAATTTCTTAGGAACCAATCTTGGAATTTTTTCCGGTTTGAAAATCATATGTTTATCCCCATGAAACAATTTAAGCTCCCCTTCTTTCATATCAACTAAAACACCGGCCGTACACAAAAATGGTCGTCCTAAAATTATAGGCGCACGAGGATTCGGCTCATAATCAATGATAGCAAAATCGGCTAGGTAAACGAACTCCCCCACTTTAACAATGACATTTTCCGCTATACCAACCGGTCGAGTGGTGGTACCATTAGCAATCTCAATGATCATTCGAGTGGGCATAAGTCGCAAATAGTCAAGAGTTTTCCAAATGGCTAGGGGCATAACGTTAATACTAGCTCCTAGATCAGCTAGAGCTTTGTATTCCCCAAGCTCATCGAAAACACAAGGTATCAAGAAGTGACCCGGATCATTATATTTCTTCGGAAAGAGATCAATGAAATCCGAGGTACTAATCACATTTAAAGTAGCCTTGGTAACATTCCAAAAGGTTTCTTTAGGTGGCACATAAAGCTCAAGTTTCCTTTCTAAATTATCATAAGCGGTGATAGCCTTAAGCTCTCCCCTCGGGTTAGGAATGGTATTACTACGTAAGCAACCCGAAGAAGATGATGGTTTAGACATGAATCCCTCAAACATCGAAAGCAATTTATTGTGACCTTGTTCCAAATTTTGTTGCAAACGATTTTGACCTTGCTCAAACATTTGCTCAAATCTTTGTTCAATTCTTTGTTGATTAAGCTCAATCTTATTATTTTGGCCTTTAATCGTATTTTGAAACTCATTTTTCAAAGTTGCCATTTGTCCTTGAATGTTATTTTGTAAAGCTTTCATATTTGCCTCATTTGACTTGATGTAACTTGACAAATCATTTTGATTATTCCCTTGAAAACCTTGATTGTTTTGATTAGCATTAAACCCATTTCCTTGATTAAAATTCCCTTGGTTACCACGGTTAAAATTATTCCCATTGTTTCCATTGTTATACCTATTTTGAACCGGTGGAAAACCCGGTGGAGCAACATGATTTTGACGAGGAACTTGACCGTTAGAGCCATAAGTTCCCGTCGCGGCAAAAGCACTAGCTTGATCAAACCCCGCGTTTAAACAAGCATTATTAGGATGTGCTCCACCACATGATACACAAACATTCTCAACCATATTAATCGATCCATGAGGATTCTTCCTAATCTCACTCAACAAAGTCGCAAATCTACTATCAATCTTAGAGTCCAATCTAGCAATCTCGATATTAGATGAATTCACATTGGAAACAACCGGTGTGTTTCGTGAATATTGTGCTCTAGATTTATTCTCAATTATTCCCCACGCGTCTCTCGGAGTTTTTCTTAAAAGATTACCACCCGCGGCGGCATTTAAAGAATCTTGTTCAATCATATTTAGCCCATTATAAAAAGTATTAATTTGATGCAATTCCGAGAAACCGTGGTGTGGACATTGTCTCAACAAATCTTTAAATCTTTCCCAAGCAACCCCAAACGATTCATGCATTTTTTGTTCAAATCTAGTGATCTCGTTCTTAAAGTGTGTTGTCTTAGATGGTGGAAAGAAATAATTCATAAACTTTGACACTAAATCATCCCATGTTAAGATCTAACCCGGTGGTTCTTTCTCATACCAAAGCTTAGCATTACCCTCGAGCGAGTACAGAAAAAGCATGAGCTTAATCACGTCATTCGGCACATCTCTAAACTTGAGAGTCCAGGTAATTCGATTAAAATTCCGAATATGAGAATGCGGGCTATCGGTCTCATTGCCACGAAATTGGTCGGCACGAATGAGCGATAAAAGACCCGTCTTAATATTAAAATGATCCGCCAAAATAGCCGGCACAACGATTGCTTCCCCATACCCTTCGGTGGGTGCACGGAGCAATTCCTCCATTGTTCGGTTATCGGCCATCTCTACAACAATAGGTGCAAGCTCGGGTTCCACTATTCGTTGTTGACGATTTCTTTTTCTACGAGGAATATTTTCAAGCCTATTAAAATCAATCACAAGACGAGAAGAACGTAATTGCATACACTACAAAGACGAGAATTTAGAGGATTGAAGAAAAGAAATTAGACAAGAAGAAGATTATTTTTGGTATTTTATTTGGTATTGCTCAATCAATAATGATAGATAAAAAACAAGGAATAAGGATAACTACTATGGAAGTAAATTACCCTCGGTCGACTTTGAAACGATAAGTGAAAACCTAAACGTCTCGAGGTTCAATAAGTAAACAACAAAAAATAAGATTTTTTACTACTTGAGTCGGCAAACCAATAATAGGTTGTCCCTCTCAATATACGCACAAGCAAGCGGGGAAACGAGGTGGCACAAAGCACTTAAAAACCTTTTTCCTTAGACGGCCTTTTATAGCACGTCGCCTTATACCCACCTTATAGTTTGTATAAATCGAGTTCAAACTTCTTATTAGTATTTATCTATTTTGCCTTTATTTTTGTTTTGGATTCGACTACAATAGCTAGGTGATGAAATCCCAACTAAGGCTTATTTGATAAGTATGTAAAATTATTGTTCTACGTAATACAATATATTATTCACAAAAAATGAGAAAAACCGATACATACTATATAATAGAAAAATAACAAAACCTTCCGAGGACGGTTAGGGTCTTCAAATCAACGATCGACAAATCTCCACAAAGTCGAATCGTACACAAGATCCCCGGTAGCGGCGCCAAAATTTTTGATGTGTCGTGGATAGTATAGTGATTTATTTGATATACGTTATAGGGTAAATTAGAAAATTACCTTTAGGAAAAAGTAATAGACTAATAATACCAATGACGAATTCAATTAAACACGTGAGTGAGTCGAGTTCGTTGTACAAGAAGATCTTATGAATTTGAGACGTTTTGCTTTGATTTGGACAATCGATTTGAATTGGTTTTCGGTTTTTAAACTACAATTAAAATCTACTAATTTTAAATTATTTAATAAAAGCCTAAAGTGCATGAATCGTAAACCCCGCTATGTTTAAAATCTAAAACAATTAATTACTTAAAAATTAATCACTATTTAAAATTAATCTATTTAATAATCTATTAAAAATAAATCTATTAAAAACTATAACTTTTAAGCTATTTAAAAAAATCTAATTAAACTTTTTAAATATAATTTACTTTATTTAAAAATACTTTAAACAAATCTATTTATAACCTATATTTATTTAAATCTAAAGTTATAAAAATCTAATTAATTTAAATTTAAACTAATTAAGCTTTTTAAATAAAAACATTTTTTATTTATTTTATTTTATTTATTATTTTTATTTAACTAAAACATATTTTGATAAAAACTTTAATTAAAAAAAGAATTTATTTAAAACGAATTTAAAGTGAAAACACGTTACCAAAAGGGAACTGACAAAAATTAAAACTACTATATTAATCAAATATCAGATATTAAAATCAAATGAGCTTGTAGCTCAGATGGCTAACACCCTAAGAAAAAAGAGTCTTAGGAAAGACTTGCTGATGAGCTTATTTACTATAAGCTGCTAGGAAAACAGCTCTTTGAGCTTTAACAGACCGTTTGGATCTGATAAGCAGTTTACATGAACAATAATGCAGAAATTCAACACAACAATTAAATGAGAAACTATGATTCAGCAGATACAATTAATCTCCTAACTAAGCAGAAACCAAATACAAACTGAAATAATCACAATCTTTATTCAGCAAAGATTCAGAATTATCTGAACATTTTAAATCAGGGGTAAACTAATGAAAATCTTATTAGCAATATGTCTAATACCAAATATATAACCAATGATTAAGCAAAATTTTAAACAATCCAATTCAATCTTAGCAGTTTATCCAAAATGCCATTAAATCATTTCAGCCTATAAATCCTTTTAATCATATAGTGTAAGAAAATACTCCTAAACTTCTAGCAGCTCTAAATTAATTCTGATATCTCAAAGCAAACAATATTTCATCAGTTGCAGATAACAAACTATCAAATTAAATACTCAGTTAAGTCCAAATTAAGCTGGTAAACAAAAACAGATGACACAAAATAGCCTAACAGTTAAAACTTACAACTCCTAAACAAGATCAACCCTCAATCCATACCGTTAACTTTAACTTGTTAAAACTCAGCAATAGTATTCATGGCAGTCTAAAAGCATTCAGTTTCATAAACAGATAAACGTATAATCATAAAAACAAATATCATATAATCAACATCGCAATAACAACAAAGAAACAGATTCAGATCATGTTTATAACCTAAACATTAAAACATTCTAACTTCTAATAAACTAAATATTATAAGAATATAAAAGTTAAATGCACCTTTTGTCGAAACCTTTGAGACGTAGACCTGCGCTGAGCAGTCTAAGATCCGAAACTAGAATCACCATTCATCTCACCATTATACCATTTCACCATCACAATCCGACGAACCATCACAAGCAGATTTATTTAGACTTTTCCAATGGGGAATAGTACTTTAAATCCTTTTTACTTTTGATGTTAAAAATACAAGCTATTAATTAGCTTGAATCCAACATAACAAATATTATTTTGTTGAAACAGAAAATAAGTTTAATTCATATATCAATATTAAAGCAGTAAACGAAATTTAATAAGACACGAATGAATATTAAAAATATTGAACTTTCATTAATTTCCAGAAATTATACAATACTTTATAAAAGAAATACAAATTAACCTAAAGCTATTTCTACAAAATAACATTAAAATAAAAGTAAAGGATGGATAATACAAGATTATTTGGGGGTTTTTATAGCCTCCCAAGGGCTTTGCTGATGACGAATATTCGGATATTCTTGGGAATATCCTTCTTCAATCTTGACCTTTGGATCTTTTCTCTCTCCTGCTTGTTGATCGGATGGCTGAGATGATTCACATTAGCACACGGATTGCCAACGTGGCATCTGTGTGCTAGTTGTGTTTCTTTTAAAGCCTCTGATTGGTGGGATTGGAATAATGATGTGTTCAATCCAATGAGAATCAGCCACGTATCAAGCTCTTCTTAACACTCTCTTCCTTAAAATTGGGGGTTTTCATTCCCCTACACGTGAATATCACGTGTGATCAAAAGCCCCAAATCAATTTGCTTTTTACTGATTTTAGGGTTTTGGTGAAACAGTAAATTATTTACTGGTTAGGGTTGAGATGGAATGGGGAAGAAGGGTGAGAGAAACGATACATTGTTTGTATCGTTTTTTTCATTTATTGTGTGTGGGTAAAACTAGGTAAGTGGGTGAATGGTTTTATTATTTAATGGAAGTGAGTGGATAAAAAAACGATTATTTATTTGTGGTGAAGTGAAACACGTTTTATGGTGAGGTGAAATACGTAACGTGTGAAGATATTTATGAAAGCAAAACCCTAAAGGCCCAGTACAATCCTTTCATTCGTTTATAATTAATTGAGACTTTTGGGCTTTTGGCCCAAGATCTTTATTTCCATCCGTATAAACAAGTAATCCATTTGGGCCTAATGGGCTTTATGAATTTACAAACACCCCATATCATTAACTTTAAACTTAAATGGGCTTTTGAGCCCATTTACCCAAAGGTGGGACCCACTTGGCTCATAAACTCGATAAATAATAAAATCCGCTAAAGTCGAGCTTGATTTTGGCTTCTTTGATTTTTATCTTCAAACTCGTGCCGGTTTTTGCCGATTTTTCGTGAACTTGGTACCTACACACATTCAAACAAGAAACAAGCATATCCAAGGCATATTTGATACATTTCATGCATAATTTCATTGTTTATTAATACAAATGATATGAGTAAATACACTCATATCAATTATATTGGATATGGGAGTGTCACACGGATCATTATCCGTTTTGTGAAATATGATTGGTGGAATAAACACTGTTATGATTCACCCACATATTATCTCTCTTATTTATTACCAATTACAGCTGGCAATCCACTTCCTTCAAATACTCTCTTCTGATTGGTCTATTTGATTTCACACGGATTGAACTTGAATATAACTTTCAAAGTTGGCAGAATTAGCCCTTGTACTTGGCAGAATATGGTTTTGAGCTAGTATCTTCATTCTTTTGGCAATTTAAGTCCTTCCACTTGCAAACTTAATCAAAAAGCCCCTTTTACTGAGTTGACTTGAAAGTTGACCATATTTGACTTTAATCTTGACTTTGTCATATTTACACTTTTGGCCCTTCATCTTTGGCAGATTGTCAAGATAGGTCCTTTGTCTTCAAAGTCTTGTCACTTTTGATCCTTCTTTGTCTTTTTCATCAAATTAAGCTTGATTTTCCTTTGTTTGCTTGAAAATGCATCCTTCTTACCTATTCGAGGACAAACACAAAACATACCACATAATTCCGCTTTATAGCACAAAGTTTAGGTATTTTTCTTGTGTTTTAGGGTGATTTGTTGATAAATTGATATGAGTTTTTGCTCATATCAAATCCCCTACACTTGATCATTTTCATGTCCTCATGCAATGCTATATATTAAAGCACAAATTTACATTCTCCTCATAATTAATCCACCTTGGCCTTTATAGAATGCATCTACACTACTCTATACTAAATGATGCATGATTTTAATTTTTAACAATGCAATGAACAAAATACAATTCTATCTATATCTTTTTGGTTTTCTTGAAATGGTTTTGATGGAAATAACTCATGAAGAATTCAATGACTTTGATTAGGGCTTGGGTACCATGGACATTTATCACCCTCAAGTTTCACTTTCCCCATACCAAGCTTAAAAATGGGATCATTGTATTCACAAGTAAAAAGTGCATCAACTTATTCATGACAATTAAATGTGGAACCGGTTATTATTTGAGCAAATTGCTTGTGAGCAAATTTGTCATTATTTCAAGTGTGAAGTATAAGAAATGCAAAATCCAAAAATAAGGAAGCACGGTTTTAATCCTAAGTAATCCTCTCATCCATTACTTGAAAAACCGCTCACAATTAATATAAGTCCGTTTCAAGAGTAATAAGTCATTTGCCTTATGTGTAAAATCCTCATGTCATGCTTTCATAAGTAGCTACACACTCGCTAAGGAAACAAAAATAAAACTCACGCAATAATTTACATCCGCCATCTTTTTGAGACTTTGGATCTTCAACCCCGCAACCCGTCAAGGTAATTTTGGATTGGAGCAATCTATTGAATCCCCGCAACCGGTCAAGGTAATATTGGAATTCAATAGTCACTATAATTAACACCACACTGCCCCTCTTGGGAGTCTTGTATAATTATTATTTTTTTCTTTTTTTTTCTAGCCACTCATTTTTTTTGTAAGCCGCTCTTATTTTCTTTATTCCTCACAAAGAAATTTGAAAAGAAGAAAAGGAAAAACACCCGCTAAATATTGAGCATGACATAAGTCTAGTACACATAAAACGTTCTAACTTAGAATCTTAAGACGTACTTATACCAACCACGAATGATTAGACAAAAATGCATAAGAGACTACAAACCAATTAAAACCGTTCTTGATTATTTGTTAACATATATACATGCGAAGAAAATAGAGGTAAAGAAGAAGAAGGGTTTAGCCACAAGTAATTATCATGAAGTTTATCTAGCCCTTTTATACTTGCTTCAACTCTATCATTTCCCATTCTCCACAAATTTAAAGTCTCAAATAATGAGATTGGTAGATGCTTAGCCTAATAGACCAATGAAGGACTACATGGTTAAGGATACTAGCTAGAGAATGCTATGATAAGCAAACTCGGGTTGAGTCAAAATACCCATGGCGGGCCTAATATGTCAAAGAAGACTAAACTTGTTAAACCATGTTTTTATTATTTTTTTTTTCCTTTTTCAATTTATTGTTGATGAAAAATGAAAGAAGAAATATATACAATGCAAATGTGTTATGCAAATGAAAAATGATTAATGCAAAAATTATGAATGCATATTTTTGGTGGCCAAAGTAGATCAAAAATTTTAAAAATGTTTGAAAAATTAATTTTCCAAGTTATCATGAAAGACAATGACAAGTTCTAGGTAAGGTCACTTCGATATAAGACTCCCCTACACTTAAGCTAAACATTGTCCTCAATGTTTAAGAACATGGAAGTATAAAAACTTCCCCTACACTTATGACAATGAATAAACTTTGCTTAACCCAAGTTAAGGAAAGGACAACTATTGGTGAATTCATGTTTAAGCACAAGATGTCAATGAAAGATCACAATAGTAACAAAGTGAACCGGATAAAAGGGCCTCCTCCATAAGCTCCAAAGCATGAAATGAGTGAGCAACCTTACAAACAACATGAAGACAAAAGAAGGTCTCCCCTACACTTATCTCCAAGTCTATACCCTTATTGCTAACCTACAACACTCTAAACCTAGTTATATGATGCTTGAGTTAATGAGTCTATAGCTCGACTCGTCCCTCAATGAATTAATTCATGGGGAAAATGGGGATCTCTTGGACCATTTCAACAGAAATGTCCTCCCCAAAATAATGTTTCACACGGTGACCATTCACTTAAAATTTGGACCATCGGGTTGTGACAACTCAATAGTTTCATATGGAAACACTTGAGCAATAGTGAATGGACCGGACCATCTCGACTTAAGCTTGCCCGCAAAAAGTTTCAACCTTGAGTTAAAGAGGAGAACTGGCTCTCCAACTTTGAACTCACGGTTCTTGATCTTAGCATCATGCAATTTCTTAGTCTTTTCCTTGTAAAGCAAAGAATTTTCATAGGCATTGGCTCTCAATTCATCCATCTCATTAAGTTGTTCTTTCCTATGTGAACCGACTTGGTTTAAGTCAAAGTCAGCCCACTTGAGAGCCCAAGATGCCTTGTGTTCTAACTCGAATGGGAGGTGGCACGCTTTACCATAGACAAGCCTATAAGGAGTACAACCAATTGGTGTCTTAAAAGCCGTCCTAAAAGCCCACAAAGCATCATCAAGCTTATCCGACCAAGAAGCTCGATGCTCTCCCACCGTTCTCTCTAAAATTCTCTTTAAACCACGATTTGTGACCTCGGTTTGACCATTGGTTTGAGGGTGATACGCGGTAGAAAGTCTATGATTAACTCCATATTTCTTCATAACTCTCGTGAATTGATCATTACAAAAGTGCGTACCACGATCACTTATGATGGCCCGAGGTACACCAAATCTAGCAAACAATTGCTTTAAGAACTTCACAACAACTCTAGCATCATTGGTAGGTAAGGCTTTAGCCTCCACCCATTTGGACACATAATCCACCGCCACAAGTATATACTTGTTTCCCTTAGAAGATGGAAAAGGTCCCATGAAATCAATGCCGCATACATCAAAAATCTCACACTCTTGAATAAAATTTTGTGGCATCTCATCACGTTGCGTAATTTTTCCTTGTCTTTGACACACATCACAAAATTTCACCATCTCGTGGGCATATTTGTAAATGGATGGCCAATAGTAACCCGAATCAAAGACTTTCTTGGCGGTAAGGCCCAAAATGTCCACCCGTAGGTCCTTTATCACATGCTTCTAAGATCTTAAATGCCTCGGGCCCATCTACACACCCTCTAATGATTTGGTCCGCACATTGCCTAAAAAGATAAGGATCATCCCAAAAGTAGTACTTAACTTCCTTAAGAAATTTCTTCTTTTGTTGGTAAGTAAGACCCTCAATAAGCACATTTCCCACAAGATAGTTTGCGATATCCGCAAACCAAGGAGTGGCATCCTCTTGGGAAGAGATAGACATGAGCTCCTCTAATGGAAAGGATTCATTGATTTCTTGATTTGGAAAATCTCCTTGAAAAGGATGCTCAAGTCTACTCAAGTGATCTGCCGCTAAATTCTCGGCTCCTTTCTTATCACGAATTTCTATCTTAAACTCTTGAAGCAACAAAACCCATCTCAAAATCCTAGGCTTTGCATCTTGTTTTGTCAAGAGATACTTGAGAGCGGAATGATTCGTATACACTATGGTTTTGTATAGCACAAGGTATGGTCTAAATTTCTCAAAAGCATAGACTATAGCAAGCAACTCTTTTTCCGTGGTAGTGTAATGAAGTTGTGCACCGGTCATGGTTTTACTCGCATAGTGTATAGGTTGAAAATGCTTATTCACTCTTTGACCTAAGACGGCCCCCACCGCATAATCACTAGCGTCACACATAAGCTCAAAAGGTAATTCCCAATTTGGAGAAACCAAAACGGGAGCCTTTGTCAATTTCTCCTTAAGAGTCTCAAAAGAGTCCAAACAATCTTGGTTAAAAATGAAAGGAGCCTCTTTTTCCAAGAGGTGAGTCATCGGTCTAGCTATCTTAGAAAAATCTTGTATAAAGCGCCTATAAAACCCCGCATGACCTAAGAAACTCCTCACACCTTTAACCGAAGTGGGTGGGGGAAGCTTAGCAATCACATCAATTTTAGCTCGATCCACTTCTAATCCCTTATTGGATATTTTGTGTCCTAAAACAATTTCCTCCTTCACCATAAAGTGACATTTCTCCCAATTAAGCACTAAACGTGTTTCCCCACAACGCTTAAGCATTCTCTCTAGATTAGTGAGACATGAGGTAAATGAATTTCCAAAGACGGAAAAATCATCCATAAAACCCTCCATAGTTTGCTCTATCATATCATGGAAAATCGCCATCATGCACCTTTGAAACGTCCCCGGTGCATTACATAAGACAAAAGGCATCCTTTTGTAAGCAAATGTACCGTAGGGACAAGTGAATGTGGTCTTTTCTTGATCCTTAGGGTCAATGGGTATTTGGAAATAACCCGAAAAGCCATCAAGAAAACAATAGTACTTATTTCCCGCTAAGCATTCAAGCATTTGATCCATAAAAGGTAATGGGAAATGGTCTTTCCTAGTAGCCTCATTGAGTTTCCTATAGTCAATACAAACTCTCCAACCGGTAACAAGTCTCGTAGGAATAAGCTCATTGTTCTCATTAGGCACTACGGTGATTCCACCCTTCTTTGGAACACAATGTACCGGGCTAACCCATGGAGAGTCGGAAATGGGGTAAATCATGCCCGCATCAAGGAGTTTAATCACCTCCTTCTTAATGACCTCATGGATTTTTGGGTTAACTCTTCGTTGACTTTTAATGGCGGGTTTGTAATCATCCTCCATAAGGATTTTGTGTGTACAAAAATGTAGATCAATTCCCCTTATGTCGGATATTTTCCAAGCTAAGGCTTTCTTGTGTTTCTTAAGGACTTCAATGAGTTGTTCCTTCTCATCCTCTTTCAATTCCTTAGCAATGATCACGGGTAATTGTTCTTTACCCTCTAAGAAAGCATACCCAAAGTAGGATGGAAGGTCCTTAAGTTCAATTGGAGGTGGACTCTCTATGAAAGATTTTATTATGGAAGGATCCTCATGGGTAACTTCTTGTGGAGTAGGAGAAGGAATAGGGTCCTCAATGAGCAAACTTTGGATAGTAAGAATATCTTCTTCCCAATTAATGGGAGAATCATCATCACCAAGAAAGTTTGACTCAAATTCCTCCAAGAGGAAATCACTCTCTCCAAAAGGTGTTAAAGAGGGAGCAATTGAGGCCACGGTTTCAACATGGGGCATTTCATCACTAGTGCTCTTGCAAGCATCATGAAAGTGTTCATCACACACCTCATCTAACACATCAACTATGTTAATAGTCTCACACGGTCTAGACTCCTTAACCTCTTTCCTATCACAAACTTTCCCTAACTTAAACACCACTTTCTCATCCTCTACTCTCATAATTAGTTCTCCCTCCGCCACATCTATCAAAGTACGACCCGTTCTCAAAAACGGTCTACCAACAATCAAAGGAACTCTAGGATCCATGTCATAATCAACCACTACAAAGTCGGCCGGAAATGTAAACTTATCCACACCTACAAACACATCCTCCGCTATACCTACGGGGTAAGCTATGGTTCGGTTGGCTAACTCAAGGGTCATCCTAGTGGGAGTGAGCTCGGGAAGAGAGAGTTTTTTCCAAATCGATAAAGGCATGAGGTTAATGCTTGCCCCTAGATTCGCCAAAGCCATGCAATTTTCTACACCGGGAAAATTACAAGGTATCAAGAAGCGCCCCGGATCTCCAAGTTTTGTTGGTAAGGTTTTAAGTAGCACGGCGGAACAATTTTCATTAAGGGATGTGTTGGGCAAATCAACCAATTTTTCCTTGTTTGAGAGTAAATCCTTGAACATCTTAGCAAACTTTGGCATATAAGCAAGAGCTTCCGCAAAGGATATGTTGATGTTGAGTTGCTTGAACATTCTTAAAAAATTTGAGACTTGGATGTCATCCTTGTTCTTTAACTTGTCCTTTTTCAACCTTGAAGGATATGGAAGAGTTGGTTTTGGTGTAGGTGAAGTAGGTGTTGTAGTGGAAGATTTGTCTTTGTTAGCTTCTTCATTGGGAGGTGTGGAAGGTAGAGAAGAACTAGGAATAGGTTGAGAAGGTGTGTTTGATTGAATAGGAGCATTTTGAGGTGGTGAAGTAGAGGTAGAAGGCTTGTCACATGTAGGAACAAAAGTGGGTGGAACAATAGGAGGCTTAGGAGGTGAAGGATCCTTTGTTATCTTTCCACTTCTTGTTGTAATAGCATTAACATTTGCTCTTGTATTTGGTTGTGTGTTAGAAGGTAAATCCCCTTGTGGTCTTTGATTGAATGCCATTAAAAGCCTATTGGTTTGTTCCTCCATTGTACGTTTCATTTGGTCATTCATTCTTTTCTCACTTTCACGAATTCTCCTCTCAACATACTCATGAGTCTCTTGTAGCCCATATCCTTGATTTTGAAGTTGAGGGTAACCTTGATTTGGGAAGGGTGGAAGTGGTTGATTAAATCCTTGATTTGGTAGATAAGAGTTATTTCCTTGATGTTGAAAATTGCTGGGTGCCTTGTAGTTATTTCCTTGGTAATGTGATCTTGTACCTTGATTCCGTTGTAACAATTGAGGAGGATTTTGGTGAGGTTGGGTGGGTGGTTGGGGTGGGAATCCCGGTGGAGTAAGGTAATTTTAGGACTTGTAAGAAAGGTTATTGGGATTTATATTTGGCTTGAAGTGTTCACGATGTTCCTCTTGGTAAGCATAACATTCCCCTTGATAACCTTGCACCTTATCACATTGTTCATAGGAATGGGGACCTCCACAAGTTACACAAGAAAGAGTAATTTCATGCACATCATTTGAAGAATTGTTCAATGAAAGGCTCTTAATAGCTTGAATCATTTCTTGATGTGCCTTAAAACTCATCTCATGATGCCTATCTATCTTTTGAATGATCTCTTGGTGATACTTGAGGAATTAGTTATCACAAGGTGTTTGAGAATTGTTTTGAATAACATGAACCCTTTCTTAAAATTGAGTGTTTGTTTGAACCATTGCTTTGGTCTCAATGATGTCCAAACCCTCTTGAATGGATTAAGAAGAATATTCCCTCCCGCGGAAGCATTGAGCGAATCTTGGTGATGAGGTTTAAGGCCATCGTAGAAAGTATTGATTTGGTGAACTTCATCCAATCCATGGTTAGGGCATCTCCTCAATAACTCTCTAAACTCCTCCCAAGCATCACTAAAGGTTTGACTAGGTTTTTGTTGAAAGCCTATAATTAAGTTCCTCAAAGCCGTGGTCTTAGATGGGGGAAAGAACTTGTTCAAAAATTTAGTGGTGAAACCATCCCATGTGGTGATACTATCGGGTGGTTGTGTGTCTAACCAATTCTTAGCGGGTCCCTCTAGTGAAAATTGCACCCAAATCAACTTAATAGCACCATGTGGAACTCCATTGTACTTAATGGTATTGCAAAGAGCAAGGAATCTCTTAAGGTGATCATGAGGATTATCATTCTTTTTACCATAGAAAGGTGTGTTTGAAACCAAGTTAATCATAGCCGTTTTTAGCTCAAATGAATTTGCGGGATTGTCGGGAATCTTGATAGCATCGGCATATCCGTGAACATTGGATTGCAAATGTTCCATCAAAGAACGAGTATCAAAAGCCATGGCTTCTTGTTGTGGATGAATCAAAGCACGATTCTCGTGATCGGCTTGATGGACGGTGGTGTTCCTACTCTTTCTCTTTTTCTTCCTTTTCGGAGGAAGAGGTTGTACACCAATCGGTATTTGTGCACGCCCGTGAGTGAGCATGCAACTCAATACGAGGAATGAGAGAGAAGCTCTCATGTGAATTTGAAGAGAAAAGGATTATCCTCTTCGAGTTTCAATATGAAATATCCACAAGAAAATAATAATATACGTATGTACTACTTGGGTGCAAGACCCCCAATGAAGCCTTCCTTCTTAGAATACTCACAAGTGAACAGGGGGTTAGGTGGCGCGAAGCACTTAAGTACCTATTGACCCTTAGATGGCATTTTATAGCACATCGCCTTTCTATTCACTTAATTGTTTGTATTCTTCGGATTGTTGCTTATTGGAAGTATTTATCTATTCTTGCTTTATTTTGTTTGATCGATACACGTGTCAAGGACCGGAGCGCCCCTCAACACGGTGTATTGCCTTGGCAATACTTATGGAGAATATGTGAATTGGTTGTTCTTATACGTATACGTATTTACTTATAATAATATATGGAAAATATTTTTGTATTTATGAGTTTTTAAGAGAAAATACTATATGTACATAAAAACCGAGAGAATCCAATAATATATATTTTTGGGTGCAATCTCTTAGGAAAAAGATTGCTTTTTGGATTTTTTAATTTGTTTGGTCAATTCTTTAGGAAAAGAATTGTTTTGTTAATTTTTTAGTTTTTTATATATTTTTAAATTTTTGATTTTTTATTTGTTTTTGATTTATGATACGTAAAAATAACGTTCACTAGGTGAACGGATCCCAAAAGCCAATGAAAACCGTCAATCGATAGTCTCTCGTAAAGTCAAAGAACCGGCAGCGACGCCATTTGAAATGTGTATAGTTGAAGTTCGTTTTTCTCAGTTCTTAACAAACTGAAAGTCCTAGCAAGATCGAGTTTTTAATTGTTTTTGGTTGGTAAAGTATTTTTGATATTCTATAGCTAATTCAAACAAAGCCTTGCAAAAATGAAAAATACCGTCTACTTATATGTAAAACAAAGTGCATATACCAAGTTTTTATTCAATTAAAATGCTAAAATGTAAATTCTACAAACTATAAGGACTGGAAATGTAAATTTTACGAAATATAAATGCTAAAAATGTAAAGTTAAAAAGTCTAAGGACTAAATGTGCAAAGTAACTAGTTCAACTAATTTGAAACTAACTAACCACTTTTAACAACTTTTGAAAATGCAAGGACTGATCTTTTGAAAACCCTAATTACTTTAAAGATTAGCTAAGTTTACAAACTGTTTAATTCTTTAGGGACTAAATGGCAATTTTCAAAAGTTTTTCAACAAAAACGGGTTCAAGAGTAAAATAAGCTCGTTTGAGCTTGTTTCTTAACCAAATAAGCTCAAACCAATTTCAAACGTTTTAAAATCGAAAATAAGCTAGACCTATCCAAGGAATTAAGTTGAAAATTACTAGAACTCTGATAAGCAAATCCTAATAAGCTCAAAATAAGCTACCAATTAAGCTAGACTTGCACAACTTGATTTTAATGATGAAAATTGTTAAACAGCTCAAAAGAAACACGGGAAATCAAGTCTCAAAGAAAATGATCAAGTAATAAGCCCTCAATCCGAAAATAAGCCAAAATTGAGCTTATGTTGACTTTCGTTGACCCATAATTTTCAAAAAGCTCAAAATCTCAAAATTTATCAAGGAACACTTTTGGATTGGAAATGTGAAAGAAAATCAGCTAGTTTATGAAGTAGAAAGTGAGATATGAGAAATCACCTTGAGTTTCATTACAGGGAATTGCATTTGCTCTAGTGCTTATTATTTGGCTTATTTCTTACTCAATACTGGATACTGTACAATTTCCTTATACTCACTAAAACTTCATATATTGAATGAAAGATTACAACTGGTTTCAAAGGATTTCATCAAAGATTAAATAAATGCCAACCAAATGAAAATCAATACTTTCTGAAGATATACTTGATAAAAACTGACCCAAATCTTTTTTATAGCCAATTGCCTGTTTGACCAAAACCTTGACTAGAAAATGACTGAAAACTTATTGTTATGACTTAGTGACTTGAAATGAACCAAAGTTTACCAAGAACTAACACTTGAAAAGCAATTATAAGCTACTACCAAACACCACTTATCTGATATTTTTCAAACGTTAATGAAGGATTTTAAAGGAAATGATTAGACTGAGTAAAAAGCAATATCACACTAAGTTCAATAGCTAAAATGAAATGTAATTGAACTAGTTACAAGCAGTTAATCCAACAAGAACTCAAAATGACTTATAAAGCTAAAGTGACTGATAAATGTGAAAAACAGGACAAGTTTAAAACTAATAAGCAGGATTTAAGCTACAAGTAATCTACTCAAACACTGAAATCATATCAAATACAAGCTAAACAACTTTTATCATGAATTCAAACAAGGATTAAGCTAAGAATGAAGCATGCAATCAACAGTTAAGTGGAACTAAAACTCAAAATGTAAGACCTTTTAGCTTAGGCCTCCATTGGGGAGTAGAGAAGCGCTGAGCTTTCTAAACTAGTGCTAACCACCACCTTAGCACTAGAACACACCAAACAGCTACTAATCAACAACTATCAATCACCAAATCTCCATTGATGAACTGGAAGCTTCAAAATCTGCTAGAACTTGGACTTGGATGAAAAGAACAGGATCAACAACTACAATCTTCACAACTAGCCAATTATGATCAAGTGGTGATCATAACTAACTAATAACAGCAACATAGTAACAATGAAGCAGGTATGAATAGTAGAAAAGTAATGAGAATTTGGAGGGAAAATGGAAATTTTTATTGATTGAATTGAGAAGGTAGTTACAAAGATGGTAAGTTGTTACAACTAATAACAGACTCTCAGACTTTAGAGTTGTGAAGCTAAAACTAACCTGAGATGAGAGAAAAACTAAAAGTGTGTGTGAGTTCACACTTTTCTACAATACAAGAAATGAACTAATCTAGGGTATTTATAGACTGCAGATGTGAAGTGGTTGAGGTTGGTGACGTGTTAGAACCAATCAAAAACTTCCACGTGTAAAATTCTGCTCAATTGAGTTTTGCAGGTTATGAACACATTTGGGCTTTTCTTTGTTGTTAATCTTCAGTGTAATTGAGCACGTGGGATAAATTTGTCTTCCTTTTGTAAGCATTTTTGATGTTTTGATCTTTAGCTGAAATTGCCTCTAGCTCTGGAACGATTCTGGGCTGTTTGGAGGTTGATGATGCAAAGTGGCAAGATTATATTGGATATGGGAGTGTCACACGGATCATTATCCGTTTTGTGAAATATGATTGGTGGAATAAACACTGTTATGATTCGCCCACATATTATCTCTCCTATTTATTAACAATTACAGCTGGCAATCCACTTCCTTCAAATACTCTCTTCTGATTGGTCTATTTGATTTCACACGGATTGAACTTGAATATAACTTCCAAAGTTGGCAGAATTAGCCCTTGTACTTGGCAGAATATGGTTTTGAGCTAGTATCTTCATTCTTTTGGCAATTTAAGTCCTTCCACTTGCAAACTTAATCAAAAAGCCCCTTTGACTGAGTTGACTTGAAAGTTGACCAGATTTGACTTTAATCTTGACTTTGTCATATTTACACTTTTGGTCCTTCATCTTTGGCAGATTGTCAAGATAGGTCCTTTGTCTTCAAAGTCTTGTCACTTTTGCTCCTTCTTTGTCTTTTTCATCAAATTAAGCTTGATTTTCCTTTGTTTGCTTGAAAATGCATCCTTCTTACCTATTTGAGCACAAACACAAAACATACCACATAATTCCGCTTTATAGCACAAAGTTTAGGTATTTTTCTTGTGTTTTAGGGTGATTTGTTGATAAATTGATATGAGTTTTTGCTCATATCAAAATCCATCGTAATTATCTTCCACTTACAGATAGGAATTTCTTGTTATTAAAGTAATCCTGATGGCTTTTGGTATTCAACATTGACTTTATCACATGCCAATCATTTACCAACATAAGTCGCAATATCCGTATTCATGATTTGCCAACAGTACAACTTCTTCAACACTAACCATACTCGTCTACTTAGATATTAATGAAAACCGTTCTGTAAACCTTCGGTAGTAACCGGGAAAACAAAAAAGAAATGTCATACTTCATTTGGAGTTGTAGGTGCACCAAAATTTTAATGGTTTTGGAATTTTATATTTTATACACTTTTTTAGGAATTGTTTTTATCACCTTCGATAACTAAGGTCAAGTTATTTAAGGGAATGTTAATTCTCTTTTTTTTCACACGCTCCTCCTCTAGAACCATCTGCACCACAAAACCACTTGCTCCATCCGAACTACCGACCCACCAGAGCCGCCAGCTCCCTCATTCATGTTGGCCATGAATTTAGTTAAGGATGCAGCAATTTTTTTACTAATAACTTGGCGCATACGCGACCAATCATATTTTTAGCTTCATGATTCTAGTACAACGCGAATCATAATGAGTATTCATTCAATGATTGGATTACAAGAGTAGGAATAAATAAAAGGAACAAAGGGTTTAATAGGAACGAATGATTAGATGAAACAAGCAAGGAAAGATATTGATTGAACGACGTAGAATTAGGAACCAAAAGATAGTCATATCATTAATCACAAACAAGTCTAAGTTGTATTGCCATGCATTATAGATTATCATCGTCTAATGCTATACAAATCAAAAAGACTAGTTCTACTAACTGATGTTACAATTTAGTTAGTGATTTACAAGGGATATTGTAGATGATAAGATAATTCACTAAGAGTTACTAGGTGATTCGTGTGGCTCAAAAGGCTCATCGGTCCTATTAGAAGAAGTTTTATTTAGTTTCTTTCTAGGATGGTCGGTATCCTCCTCAATTGATGGCTTTGGAACAGCCCCAAGATAAATTATCGCATGATCATAGCATTAGAAGAAAAAAAAATTAAAGAATGAGTCAAGCAAACGAATTACGAGTCAATAAGAATTTGTTTGCGCGAATGCCATACGCTTAAGCCCACACATTTATAAATCATTATTTCCATAGATTGATCAGATTCATGAAAATAAGATATAGAAATCAGTGGTTCAACATTTTATAATTTCCTTGTTCAAGTAAATGGCCAATTCATTTCAACAAGACGATCATAAATCACCTTATTTAAGCATCGCTAGCTCAACGCAGAAGATCAAGATCGAAACAAACGAAAAATTTATTTAATAGAAAAAGATCAGTGATATGATATGGAATTCTACTTGCCATGTGAATACTGTATCAATCAACCTCAATTCCTAACAAAGAACAACTACAATTTCAGAAATACTTGTTTCTAAAACAGTAGAATGTCAGAGATTAATGAAAATGAAGTTTCAATTTACTAAACTAAATGAATGGTTTGATAAATAAAGAATAAGAACCAAGGAATCAAAATCCTTGTAACAAAATAAATATCATCAAGAATATTAACCATTTAGTTGGGATCATGAATATCCACAACTTAGTTAGTCTCGGGAATAACAGGATTTACTTCAGGAATAGGTTCGGTGATAGAGTTAGAATGATCAGGGTTGCTTCATAACAATCTACGTCGTATAAATATCTCGTATAAGTATAAAATTATCATTTATAATTAAATAAATGAAAACATACCTTGTAATTGACAATTACAATTAATCAATAAGGATTTCAGCATAAATATATATAATCTCATATATATAATTTTCTCATTCTCGTCCATTAGCAACTCGGAGGTTTCGCTTGCAACTGTTATAGTCAAAAGATTTCAAAAAAAAAATTTGGAAAATCTTTTCGTTCACTATAACTTGAGCTCTGATACGAATCTGTAACACCCCTAATTTCGAGTCATAACGGCGGAAGGGTCCTTGGGTGTTACTTACATGATTCAAGATCATAATCATAGAACACGGCTCAAAACGAGTCGTTTTGATAAAAAAAACATCCATTCATTCCTTCAACGATAAAACTTTACACATGATCCCAAATAATTTAAAATTTACAAAATACAATAAATGATAAAAGTTTTTTTTTCTTTTTGAATGGATATGTTTTAGAATAGCGGGCCAAAGTCATTTCAAATAAGCAAGCTTCACGAAACCACCTTCCTTGAGTGCCTTCCCTATGGACCTGAGATAAAACATGTTATAAAGTCAACAAAATATGTTGACTGAATCTATAGAGTTTAAATTAAATAAAGAGAACACAAGTATTCTGGATAACCTTCCATGGTTAATAATTCTTCGAAAGACAATTATGTTGTACGGACATAATTATCGGTGTTATTACATAAGCCTCATGACATTGAACGTTAACATATATTATTTCAGCCCAACACACCTAGCCAAGTGCGTATATTTCTCTTATACATATGCATCCGATGTGCTCCAATACACATGTGCTTCACTACACATTGCGATAGCTAATCGCATCGGACTGGGCGTCACCCCGATAGATCTAGCCATAGTATTAGCGTTCTTTCGATTAACAATTCACGATTCCATGGGTCTTTTAAGGCTATAAGCTAACTCATGTAATAACTTTCATCTAAGCATACAATCGGGTCCCTTGTGTTCTATTTTATAATAAATAGGGTTTACCACAACTTCTGGTTGCACCCATTCATAGGTTTACAGCAACTCTTGTTGTGTCCTTCATTTTCAATAAATACTTTTCAAGTAAACAGAGCTTCCACAACTTTTAGTTGCACCATTCAATTGGTTTACCGCAACTTATAGTTGTACTCTTTATTTTTAATAAAACAAGCATGTTATCCCCCTCGCAAGTTTCTAAAATAATTAAAGAATTTAAAAGCGAGGCTATAGACTCACCTGATATAGCTATTACACGTAGATCAAGGAACAAACGTCCAATAGTCGACACACGACTTCATGAGATATCAATCGCTCACAGATCGAGAACGAGATGCCCAACGGTTAACACATGATCGAACGAGACCTATAATGACGAGACGCGTCTTAGGTACGAGACTATACATATGTCATACATATATGTAAATAGTTCACTTTAGTAGGTTTGGACATTGCATAAGTTTTGTAAAACTTTTCACAAGACTTTTATTAACAATTTTCATGTATTACCCACTATGATAATAAACCTATTAAAGCCCATTAGTGGCCCATTACATGTTCATCTGACTTTATTCCATTTCAATCTCAGTATTAAACTCCAAACTTATTATAAATCTTAGGCCCAACAATGGCACAATAGCCATTATAAGTGTATGTTGTGCTTTTATGGCCCAAATCCACTTTATAAGCTTTTTGGGTTCTAAAATGCCTCATAGTGATGTCAACCTAACATCTCACGTTGGTCGGGTCTAAGGTTTCATATAACTCAATATATAACTAGGTCTCCAATTCTCAATAATTGGATCCTACCACTTTGGTTTTTATAAAAATGACCAAGTTACATATTTTATGCTTACGGTCCAACTTAACAAACTTTATGACATGTCTTGATTTTAAGCCCTTATGCCTTAACCGTAAATCATATAAACAATTTATTTGTATCAAAATGATCATAAACTCAGGTACTCTACGGATCTTAAGCCCATATGGCTCCAAATTATATTTAACATAACCTAAATGTCCAATTACAACCTACATTAGGAGCTGTCATTTGCAGCCCATTTCAGTTCCACGGTTTTGAACGTCATTTTCAAACCGTAATGAACTGGTAAACTATCCGATTGATTCTAGTTCTTCATGATTTTATCTACAACTCATAGTTTTACATTTTTGTCTTGGTTCTGTAATATTCTATGAGATATCAGTCTGTTAATACAGCACGTTCAGAAAAGACCCCTTTCACTATTTTGGATATAATTTCCTCTTCGGGAATCGCCACGGGACGAACCACCCGGCGAAATCACCACAAAACAACGAGCTACATCCTAGTACTTTTATCTAAGTGTAAAATTCTAACCATTTTTACAAACAGCTCTGTTTATACCACTGATGTTATTACAACATCAAATCTACGACTTCTACCATCAAATTAAGTAGTTTCTTAATTCAAAGTCATATACAATGTCCAATACAAACTAATCACTATTAAATGATCAAAATAAGTAGAGAATCATAAATACATAATCATAATAAATATATACAAATTGAATCAAAAGAAATAGTTATAAAACCTTCATTGATGAAGTACAAAATCTAACAATTCATCACCATCATCAAAGTTCCAAGATTAACCTAGTAATCCTCCATCTTTGCAACAACTTACTATACAAATGATGTTTTAATCAAGCTTTTGAAAACCATGTAATAACTCTTTTTACTTCAGCCCAATTAACTTTAAAAACTTTATAATAGAACTTTGTTTTATGATAAGCTACCAAGGAGATAAACTCATTAATCAATTTTCATGTGTCACAAAATATTTTTGCAATAACTTTTAAAATGAAATGGTGATTTGGGCTGTTGAATCACACGGCAGAAATGAGGAGCAAAAGTCAGAGTTCGAGTTTTCTTCTTTTTAACTAAAATGGAATTAAGCTTAGATGTACATATTTTGTATTAAGGTTACATTCAATTTAGTATACCACGTGTCTAAAGAGTTGGTTGTATAGATGAAACGTGTAGTGTGCATGTGGGGTGAGGTTTATTATAAATCTTTCCCCACAATTTGTTAAAGCGGGCATTATCGAATTCTGATATTTTTAAAATTACGCGATTTGAAAGATACGCGTTAAACACGAAAAATAAACGCTCAATATAAAGTAAAAACATCGACATTCGGAGAACATTTTTATTTTAATAATAAATGACTTAAAGTACATTAATATGTTGAATGAAAGAATGACACGTAAAGGCTTAACGTAAATGACGAAAAATACTAGTAACACGAAAAATTAAATGACGACAATAGTAAATATTTACGGGATCGGGTTTCGTAAAAATACTTTTCAAAAGTTAAAACGCTTCATAAATATAATAATATAATTTCGACACGACTTAAAACGTAATTAAATCGAAAACATCGAAAATATTAAATATCGAAACAATCGATAATAAAACATAAATTTTCGGGCATCCGCCGGTATCGCGATCACTAGTAGTTCTCGTCATTCGTTAAAACGTAAATCACGAGAAATAAAAATAAATAAAATAAAATCATTCTTATGATAAATTGAGAATATAATATTGATACCTAACGCATTCCTTGTCGGTTTTCATCTAAACGACATTCTTACGTTAAGTTTCAAGCCATAACCTTCTCGGTTAGCCGATTTTTTTTTTAAAATTCTCATTAAAGTAAACATATAATACTTAATAGTCGAGATTAAAATATCGATTTAATTTTGACAGATTGTCACAATCTGAGTGCTTCAGAAACCTTTGTAGGTTCAATTTCTGAGAGAAAATTTACATAGAGGTATGCTCCAAATGAAGCAGCACTTAGTTTCTTTACCATAGATCTAGTGACTCTACCTTCACTAGGATTACCTATTATGTTCACCAGCTGTATGTGACTATTTTGAGTCCAAGATTTTTGTGGAGCTGGAGAATAGGTATTGGTATCATGGTTAGAGCTAGAGCTTGGAAGTCCATGACATAGACTTGGACTTGGAATGTCTCTAGTGTATACTGAAGGATATTTAGTGGACAAATGTTCAATCATTGGAGGGCTTCCTTCTTGGTCAGAAGCAACATATCCAAGACCTAATTCCCTAGAGATGATAGGAGAGCTTTGAGCAAGGGGCTCAGATTGTTCCTCAGCAGCTGCATATGATTGATCATTTTGATCATGTGTGTCAGCATGTTTATTGTTTTGAGACTGACCATTTTGGTAATTTGTGTTTCCTTGCTGATCATTTTGATCATTTTGAGATTGATCATTATTTGATTGACAACCATCAGTATGTGATACTGAAAGATCTCCTTTTTAGGACTTGTCATATCTTCAAATGGATCAATATGAGGGACTGAGTTTCTTGTTTGATATTTTTTAGAAGGCTCATAGTAATGAAGTTTATCAGATGGATAATTGTGAGATTCATGTATATGAAGTTCATGATCTGATGGATTTGTAAAAGTGAGAGCTTCAGAACTTTCATTGAATGTGATGTGATAGGTTTCTTCAATACATTGTCTTCTTGTGTTAAAGACACTGTATGCTTTAGATACTAGGGAGTATCGAAGAAAGTAACCATCATCAGATTTTTCATCTAACTTTCCAAGGTGATCCTTGTTATTGTAAATGAATACTGGACACCCAAACACATGTAAGAATGAGATGTTTGGAATTCTCCCCCTGAAGACTTCATAGGGAGTCTTCATTGTCTCTTCACAACGATGGATCTATTTTAAGTGTAGCAAGCAGTGGCTACAGCATCAGTCCAAAAATGCTTAGAGAGAGTAGATCCAGAAAGCATTGTTCTTGCTGCTTCAATCAATGTTTGGTTCCTTCTTTCAGCCACACCATTTTGTTCAGGTGTGTAAGGATATGAGAAATTTTGGGAAATTCCTATGTCATTACAGGATTTGATCAGCAGGTGATTTCTGAAATCAATACCATTGTCAGTTCTGAGTTGTTTGACATGAGTGTCATTTTGATTTTCAACTCTTTTGATGAATGACATAATGGCATCTAGTGCATGGCTTTTCTTTGTTAGAAAATATACCCAGGTGTACCTAGAGTACTCATCAACAATGACAAGTGTATATTTTTCATGAAAAATGGCCTGAAGTGATACTGGGCCAAATAAGTCCATGTGAAGCAAATGAAGACTTTCTTTGATTGAGAAAGTTTGCTTTGTTTTGAAACTGGCCCTATGGTGCTTCCCTTTTTCACATGTTGAGCATGGTTTGTCCTTAGAGTAGACAAGTGAAGGAAGACCAATAACAAGATTTTGTTTTGACAGCAGAGTTATTATTTTGAAATTGAGATGTGAGAGCCTCTTATGCCAAATCCAATTGGTAATATTGGAGGCTTTAGCAAAGAAGCATGTCTCTTGAGTAGAGTTCATGTTCATGACATAAACATCTTTGACTCTTGGAGAAATCATCACAATTTCATGATTGGAGTTGAAGATTGTACCTTTTTTGTCATCAAACAGCACAAGATACTTTGCATCACAAAGTTGACTTATGATGATGAGGTTGTGCTTCAATCCATTTACATATGCTACCCTTGAGAAAACTATACCATTCCATTTTACTGAACCAAATCCTCTAGTAGTTGCTAATGAGTTATTACCAAAAAAAGAACTTTAGGACCTTGTTCCTCCTTATACTTGTGCAGATAACTTTTGGTGCCAGTCATATGCCTTAAGCAGCCACTATCTAGGTACCAAATAGGCTTCCTGAGATCACACTACACAAGTTAAGGAAATGGTTAGTTTTGTTTTGAAACCCACCTTTGTTGGGTGGGGGTTTTAGATCTAGAAGGTGTTCTAGATCTGAAGGGTCCTCTTGTAGAGGATATGTGTGATTGCTCAGAAGAAGAAGAGGTCTGAATAGCTTTTGCTTTCTTAGCCTGAAGGGCTTCACCTCTTCTGAACCACTCTATATGGTTGTGATCAGATGTAGTGTGAACATCGCTTCCACAAGTCTCACAACATTTGGTAATAGAGTTTGGGTTTCTTGGTTTAATACCTCTTCTGAGTGAGATGATACGATTATGTCCATGAGTGTCATGGTCATAACTTCTACAAATATTACAAATAGGGTCATAGTGGCAGTCATCTGAGTGATGATTACCCATACCACAATGAATGCATGGTGGGAAAGCCAAATTTCGTCTGGAATGAGATGCTTCAGTTTTGTGAGCATCAGCACTTGTTTTGGCCAGCATATACTGAGTGTGTTCACAAGTGCGATGGTTAGTCCTTTCACATTTGGTACAATAAATCACTCTTAGGCAAGTTTCAGTGAGATGGTTGTTTAGACCACATAAATCACAAGCCTTTTTAAATTGTGTGTTGTACTTGAAATAAGGAGAATCTGAAGGTTCATCTCTGAATCGTATTGGTGTTTGCTGCTGCCTGAGTTTCAATTTAACATCATTGATCTCTTGCATGACAAGAGACATTCTCTCATCTTCCTCATATCTAGCATTCTTCAGTTTATTTGTTGAAACTAAAGAGGTAGTTCCCATATATGAGCCTTCAGCAGGAGCTGAAGAGTTCTTTGAAGTGACAATTTTGACATGTTTGAAATAACTACCTTTGTGAGTGGTGTGTGACTTGATGATAGACTGGATAGTATTAGGTCTATTAGAGGGTTCAGCACCAGCCAACTTCTCCAAAGGAGGAAGTGGGGTACTTACTTCATTCTCTATATCATCATCTGAGTCATCCTCAGTAACTGAGGACTCAACTGGTGCTGAAGTGTCAACACTTGCTTGAAACTCAGGAAGAAGGATTCGTCCAGTGTCATGATTGGGTAAATTCTCTTCACCTGACCTTTCAATGTCAGGGATTGAGCTACCATCCTCATTTGAGGCTTTGACAAAGACAATAGATTTGGTGTTGGAGAATCCTTCAGCACCAAGCATTTTTCTCTTTTGAGCAGGTATTTGTTCACTTATGCATTGATTAACCCTATTAGAGTTTCTAAGCCAAGATTTAACAATATCTTTTGCTTCTTTTAATTCAGCTCTTAGGGAGTTATTTTCCTCCAAAATTTCTTTGTTCAATTGTTGAAAGGTAAGAATATCAAGTTTAGCCTCTTTTAGCTCTATTTGCTTACTTTCAAAATCTTCAAGTTTTAGAAAAAGTTTATGAAATTTTTCAAGCAAATTGTTTCTTTGTTCTTCAACAAATTTTAGACCAATGCACAAGTAATCAAAGACAAATTTAATGTCATCTTTATCTTCTAGTTCAAGAAGAGTTTGTACCTTTTTGATTGTGACATTGACCCATTCACCATTTCTGGCACTTTCTCTGGTCACAACATTTGAATTGACCCCTTCATCATCAGCAAGTGCCATTAGCACTTTCACATTCACAATTTCATCATCATAGGTATCAGCAACAAGCCCTTTGTTCTTGTCTTGCTTGGGAGTCTTGGATGAGGAGCTTTCAGTGCTCATTAAGGCTAATCTTGCCTTGATTTCTCTATATTTGGCCTCAAAGTCTTTTGTTGGTCTAAGTTTAGCCCTGTTTTGTTGAAATGAAGTAGAAGCAATTTGTTTTGGTTGAAATGATGATTGACCAGATGGTCTTGATTGAGCTGGTGAGGAATATGAAGGGAGAGATGTTTTTGAATAACAATCCCTAGCATAGTGACCAGTCTTCCCACATTTATAGCATTCAGTGTCAATTGAAGCTTTTGTAGAGCTGGAGAACTTGCCTCCTTTCTTAAAGAACCTTCTAGACTTGGCCAGAAGTGCTCTTTCATGAAATTCCTCTTTGAGGTCATTCAGATATTCCTCACTAGATCTAGTATCTTCCTCATCATCAGGACTATCTTGGTAGTCTTGAATGACAGCCTCATTGAAGAAGGCTGTGTACAAGGGTGTAGCAATGGTTAATGCTTTACTCTTGCTTGAGCCTTCATAAATCCTATCAACTAGGTTTTCTTCATATTTTAGTTTCCCAAAAAGAGAGGCTATATCACAATCTTTAATGTGATTAGCATTTCTCAAGCTTTGGCAGAAATTGGGCCACTTCTTTGGCAATGCATTAACGAAAACTCTGTTGATTTCAAGTTTTGAAAGCTCAACAACATCATTCACAAGTTCATTCATCGGTGTTTTGTATCTGGTGAATGTCTGTGTGTGGGTTTCCCCTTCTTTGTGCTTGAAGGAGTTGTATTGAAGCTTTAAATCCATGATTCTGTTTTCTTTTACATCAGAGGGTCCCTTATGGTAAAGAATAAGGTCCTCCCATGTAGCTTTGGTTGTTTTGCAATTTACAACAGAATTCATTTGGTCATTTGGAAGTACAGACATGATGAGACTTTTGAGACGCTGATCTAGGTTAGCAGCTTTTCTCTCATCAACAGTCCATTGTACTTCAGGTTTTTTATTATCCCCAACCATGGGAACAAAAGGACCATTTTCAATGATTCCAAGGAATTGAGGTTCAATCCCAACCATGTGGACAAGAAACCACTTCTTCCAATTTGTAAAATTGGCTACCTCTAGTACAGAAGCAGCATTGAGTTGGCCACCCCTATATTCTAGGGTTTGTGGTATAACTTGAGCTATTTTTGGATCTTGATTTGAAAACTTTTAAATGAGCAGTTTAATAAAATAAGAGTTTAACTAATCAAATTGCTTTAATACCACTTGTTGGTCCCTAGTAATTCGTTATTACTTATTATCTTAAGTAATAACTCTTACTTCGACTCAAGTGAGTTGTTTTAACAATAGATAAGAACTATGAAAGATTAAAACAACAATATCAATATACTTTTCAACGTATAGACTTTTATTAGAATCAAATAAAGAATCTATAACCCACTTTGTTTGCGGAATAACAAAGTGGTTGAATGACAATAGGTTTTGATCTCCTCTACTTAAACGTCTAACCAAAGTTAAAGTCTAAGCTCCAATCTAAACGTTCATATGCATCTTGGCTATATGGTTTAGTTGGTATCGAGAGAGAAAGGTTTTCCAGAGTTTAAGCTCTTGTGTTGGTTAACCTTTTCTCTCTCAATGTACACTCCTTTTATAGGCAGTGTAAATTACATGTTTCAATGCATGGGTTTATCCAGTGGGTGGTTGATGCCCATGCTGGATAAACAGTACAAAGTAACATATTAAACTATTCTAGAAAAGATAAAGGTTGTACTTATATCTAAGTATACAAGCAACCGACTTTGACTTAAAGTTATCTTTTCCCGCCTAATGCAAACCATCATAATACTGAAGAGTCTTCAGTATCCTGGAGGAGATCGACATCATTCAGTTTGGTATTGTCAAACCAAACTGAACTGAAAGCCCTTCTTCGGTCCTTGTTCTTCAGCAACTAGACCGCCTAGTATTTGAAGCGAAGACTCCTTTGTCTTCTAAGATCATTGGAAGGGGAGTGCTGAACTTTCTTCAGCTATAAAGTCTTCAGTAGACTGGCCTTACTGCTGAGCATGAAACACTTAGGGGGATTTTATATTCAAATCCTAGAGTTGCTTCAGGGTTAGTAAATGCTGACCCAACACTTATAAACATCAGATAATCATTCATTAAAAACATTACAAATTACAAATTGAAAATTACAAATGATTATTTAATTCTCTTTAGGCCTAAGTCCTTCAATGATAGGAGTCTGAACTAGTGGATCTAAGTTTCTGTTCTCCAGTATTTCTAGTAAGCACATGCTGAAGGTTCTTGCGGATTCAGTACGACCTTGACCTCTATGGTAAGAGTAGAAGATCCTCTGAACATTTCTAAGTAGTTCATTGTTCATTTCATCGAGGTCACTAATACCGACAAAGTCTTGACGTTCATGATGATTGAACATACTCATTCCCAATTCTGGTTCGTCTAGTACATGCCCAGGAAGATGATTCAGAAACTGAACAAAGCCTTTGTATTTCTTTGTGGTGAAAAAGATGTCACCCACACCAGGTTTAATCAGATTGGGTCTTTTGTTCAGCTCCAGTATAGGATCTTGATCCTCCAGTGAAACTTCAGTTCTGATGTTGAGGATCTCACCCAGCCTTTCATGATTCCTCATTCAGTGGTCAATTCTGGTGTGGACTTCTTCCCATCTCTTGGACTTTCTCTTTACAAGCTTTTGTTTCATTTCTAGCCATTCAGTATAAGAGAGATCCTTAGCTTGGAAGTCCTCCAAGATTTCATCAGTCCCATCACCCTTGTAGAACTTCATATGAATATCACCTTTGTTAGTAAGCATGTCAACATTGGTCATTTCTGATAGATTTCTTTTGTTCAGTCTTGTTATACAAAAAATTTCATATAACATTTTTCTTTTAAAGAGGTTTTCTACTTCATGCTTCCCAATTGCTTCATACAAACTCATCTTCAGATTTCTTAGCTTCTCTTCTTCATTCAATCTGTACAAATTATCAATCTCTTCTTGGGAGACCACTCTAGCTTTGATGAGTTTCTCATTCAAAGTAAATTCACCTTTGTTCTTGGGTTGGAGAAGAGGTGAACCATCATTAGTTGTGTCATCGCTGGTGGTAAGACTATCAATGTGATTGTCCTTACCTGAAGACTCTCCCTTAGTCTTAGCTGGACTCTTCTCAGCAAATGGTGACTCGTATACAATTTGTTGCTTCTAAGCCTTATTTTGTGCATGCTTGTGAAATAGATGTTGAATGGTGTTTTTCTCCCCCTCAGCAGAAGATTGACCAACAACTTTTGATGATCTACCAGCAGGTAAGATGGCACAAATAGAATCTAAAGTGGAGGATACCTTGGCCAGCATTACTGGGACATATTCAAGAGCACCCAGTTTCTGTTGAACTTCCATCATATAAGTTCAACTTTTGTTGCTTCAGCAATCCCACCCTATCCTTGATCTTGGACACATAGTCACACAATTCATTCAATTGACTAGGAACAGGTTTGAACTCTGGTGGAACTCCGGTGAAACACTATTGATGGATTCCATAAGTGATGACATTTCCTGCTTGAGGGAAGTGGTGGTGACCACATCTTTCACCATAGGCTTCAAAGCAGCAAGGATAACATCTTTGATTTGTTTAGCTGTGGGGGAGTTGGTCTTCCTTTAATTGTGGAAATCTTATCATCAGCAATGACCTTTTCTTCTTTGAGTTTAGCCACCTGTGATTGAAGAATAAACACCTGATTTGTAAGTTATTTTACTTGAATAGATCTGAGGGATGGTGGCTTAGAACTTTGGTCAGCAAGATCATATTCTGGCTCACTCTCATCAAGATTTACTAGATCTCTTTCATTAAACCCAAGCTCCTTCTCCAAGTCTTTAGAAGACATATTGAACATAAAAGAAGGCAAGTGTCCCACCTTAGCTCTTGTGGTTAGAGGCACTTCCTTTGTTATCTTCTAAGCATCACCTCTAGTGTGAGGATCAGTTTCTACTCCTTCACCACCAGGGTTGGTGTTACTTGATGGATCCTGAGAAAAAGTCCCTGATGAGTTAAGAATCAATTATTTTGTTTTTGGCTCCTTCAGTAGGACCCTGTTGTTGGGGTGTTACATCAGTTGGAACAGATTGTCAGGGTCAGCGTTAGATGTTGTATTTGCTGACGCCTCACGCCCTGATGTTGACTCAGAGTGACAAATGATAGAATCTGGCAAAGGACTTGGAAATGTATTTAAATTTAAATTTCTTACCAATTGTGACTCCACACTACTGAGCTGAGGGTGCACTCTGTCTTCACCCTTATCCCCTAATGAATTTGGGGTAGAGGTTACCTTCATGGCCTCTTTATACATGCCACCTCCAGCAGTTGCTGAAGGGGGCATCTGGCTAGGGTTCTTGTCCTTGGCCGAGGACTTGAGTTTCTTCGAAGCTTGGCCATTGGAGTCATCAGCAATCTCCTTTGATGAAGATTCAGTGGAGTTTCTCCTTTTCTTGGACTCATGTTTATACTTCTCAGTAGTAACAATTGATGACTTCTTACGTGGTCTAGATGAAGCTCCAGGCTTTTTGCCTTTTTGATCCTCTTCTCCAATTGGAGAAGTGTCTTTCAGAGCTTTGTACACTAATGGACCATCTGCTTAGAAAATGTCCAGCATTGTTTGTGTGAAAGGAGGATCGATGGTACTAACTGGAATGTTTCAGTGCTTAAGATCAAATGGTTGAAAACCCAATTTTTCTCCTTAGAGTTGAGAAAAATCATCTCCAAGATGGTCAGCAAAAATGAGGGACAAAAATCTGGTGTAAACCACATTCTTTTCCCTAGTTTTCTTCTCTAGTTTTCCATGAAGATCTTCAAATATTAACCTCCTAAAATCCGCCTTGACCCCCTTGGCCAGAAAATATAAAATTATTGCATCCTTTTGGTTTATCTGATCAAGCCCTCCAGTTCCCCCCTCCCCTCCCCCCAGGCATTCTATGAAAATGGTCATCAGTAATTTCCATTTAGGTGGTAAACAACTTCTTTTCAAACCACCCTTTTAGTGATCTCTTCAGTATACCCAATTGTTTTAAAATAATTTTTAACAATAGAAAAATCATTAGGTATAGCCTCATAGTCATTAGGGTTTCCAAAATAGTTTAAACCCAGAACCCTTCTAAACATCTTTAAACTAATTTTACCATGAATTCCAGCTGTTGTAGAATAAAACTCGATTGATTTCTTGTTCTGTGAAGATTGTGCCGTGAACCAAAACTCCTTTAAAATATTTTGGAACATCATCCCTGGATCTTTAAACAAGGCTTCCCGAAGCATACATTTTGACAAAAGGTGCATGACTTTATTCCAAGGAACAGATTTGATGTTGTCTGGTTTGATTAACGTGAGGTTGTTGGGTTTAAAGATGATATCCTCAATAGGATAGTTAACATGAATGGATGGGTTGAGGGTTATCTCAACATCTTGCTGTGAAGATGATTCTACCATGGTTTTTGTGTATGTTTTTCTTGATGAAAGAGAGAGAATTTGTGTGTGTTTTGAGGTGAAAGATTTGTAAGCGTGATATGAAATCCAACTTCAAAGGATTTATATAAAAACTTAGACTGATTTTATTAAAGTTTTTAAAACCATTTTGAAAAATTTATAAATCTTTTAGGGTTTCTTTTGAACATTTGGCACAAACTCTCTCATTAATGTTCTACAAAAGGGTATGAATTTTGTTGCTTTGAACAGTGAAACGCCTCATGTGTCAGGGAGTTGTTGACTGTGGATGTGGACGTTTGAAATTTCCTTAATAAATAATTGACACATTTTGAAAGAATGTTTGTATTTATTCCCAAAGAAATTTAATGCCATTTACTTCTTTTAATCACATGATTGATTTGTTTTAAAAGCTGTTGGCCAGATATGCTAAACCTGATGGAAATACTTGTGAGCTTCAATGCATCAGATAAGGCGACAAAACCCCATATACATGTTCACATAAGTGAAAAAGACATATGAAATTGCACGCTCCTCTACTCAGGCCTAACTACTCATTTGTATTAAAAAAACTTTGTTCAGAATTACTGAAGAAAAACATTGATGACTTGTGATTGTTTGTTCAGCTTCAGTGCTTCAGATAAGGCGACAAAACATCATGTACACAATCACATATTTTGAAATAGACACATGACATTGCACGCTCCTTTACTCAGACACTGCTACTTTACATAAGTCCAAAAATTTATGAAATGCTGAAACTTAAGATTGTTCAGTGAATTCTGAAGGTTCAAGTTTTGTATCATCAATGTTCAGCATACCAAGTTCCATTATCAATCTTTTGAAAGTTGTTTCATCCAGTGGTTTGGTGAAGATATCAACCAATTGGTAATGAGTGGGGATAAAATGTAATTCAATGTCCCCTTTCACAATGTGATCTCTAATAAAGTGATATCTGATATCAATGTGTTTTGTTCTTGAGTGAAGGAATGGATTATTGGATATTGCAATAGCACTAGTGTTATCACAAAAAATTGGTACCTTTTCATATTCTATGTCATAATCAGCCAGTTGTATTTTCATCCATACAAATTGGCACAACATCCAACATTTGCTCCATATTCAGCTTCCGTTGAAGACATGGCAACTGATTGCTGCTTTTTAGCACTCCAACACCCAAGTTTGTCATCAAGCAATTGGCAAGCACCAGAAGTGCTTTTTCTGTCCAAATTGCATCCAGCATAATCTGAGTCTGAGTACCCTTTGAGATTAAACCCTAAGGACTTGGGGTAACAGAGACCTAGACTTGGTGTACCTTTTAGGTATCTAAAGATTCTCTTTATAGCAGTAAGGTGTGATTCCTTTGGGTCTGCTTGGTATCTTGCATAAAGGCATGTTAAGAATTAAATGTCAGGTCTGCTAGCTGTTAGATACAAGACGGAACCAATCATACCTCTATATTGAGTCTCATTGACTGATTTTCCATTGAGATCAGATCCTAAATTTTTAGGGAGTACCATTGGTGTTTTTACTGAAGCACAATTGATATTATACTTCGTCAGCAGATCCTTGACATATTTTTCTTTATTGATGGTGATGCCTTGGTCAGATTGTTTTATCTGAAGACCAAGGAAGTATGTGAGTTATCCCATCATAGTCATCTCAAACTTGTTGGTCATAAGCTTGAAAAACTGTTAGCAAATTTTCAAGCTTGTTGAACCAAAGATGATGTCATCCACATAAATTTGTACCAGGATGGTGTTCGTTTTGGATTTATAGATGAACAATGTGATATATATATTTCCTCTAACAAATTTGTGTTCAACGAGAAATGTTGAGAGAGTTTCATACCATGCCCTTGGGGCTTGCTTCAGTCCATACAAAGCTTTGTAAAGCTTGTAGACATGATTTGGTTATTTGTTACTCTCAAAGCCAGGAGGCTGTTTAACATAAACTTCTTCTTTTAGGTCACCATTCAGGAATGCACTTTTGACATCCATTTTGTAGATTATTAAGTTCATGTAACTGGCATAATCAAGGAAGATTCGTATGGCTTCCACACGTGCAACTAGAGCAAAGTTTTGATCAAAGTCAACACTAGGCTCTTGATTGAATCCCCAACCTAGCTTTATTTTTGGTCACCACATTGGTTTCATCTCTTTTGAGTTTGTAAACCCATTTAGTGCCAGTGGTTGATTTACCATATGGAAGAGGAAGCAATTTCCAGAATTTGTTTCTTTCAAATTGATTTATTTCCTCTTACATGGCATCTACCCATACAGGGTTAGTGAGTGCTTCAAAAATCTTTGTAGGTTCAATTTCTGAGAGAAAATATGCATAGATACATTCTCAAGGTGTAGCAGCACTTAGTTTCTTTGCCATAGATCTGGTGACTCTACCTTTTCCAAGATTTCCTATTATGTTCACCAGTTGTATGTAACTAT
The DNA here is from genome assembly GCA_025667525.1 of Glebionis coronaria. Lineage (NCBI taxonomy): Eukaryota > Viridiplantae > Streptophyta > Magnoliopsida > Asterales > Asteraceae > Glebionis > Glebionis coronaria. The sequence continues at coordinate 220,798,024 of CM046882.1, read as the reverse complement.
TATTAGTCCAAGATTTTTGTGGAGCTGGTGCATAAGCACTGGTATCATGAGAGATCTGGAGCTTGGAAGTCCATGGAATTGGAACTGAACTATCTCTAGTGTCTATTGAAGGATATTCCAAAGACAATGGTTCAATCATTGGAGGGCTTTCTTCTTGGTTAGAAGAAACACTTCCAAGACCTAATTCTCTAGAGACAACAAGAGAGTTTTATGTATGAGGCTTAGGTTGTTCATTAGTATCTTCATTTGACTTATCATTTTGATCATGTGATTGCTAACCATTTCGGTCATTTTGAGACTGATCATTTTGATCATTGGTGTGAGATTGCTGATCATTTTGATCATTTTTTTACTGATCATTTTGATCATTTGATTGACGGCCATCAGTATTTGATACTGAAGGATTTCCTTTTGTATGACTTGTCATATCTTCAAATGGATTAATATTAGGAACTGGATTGTTTGTTTGATATCTTTGAGAAGGTTCATAATTTTGAAATTCATCAGATGGATAATTATGAGATTTATGAATATGAAGTTCATCATCTGATGGATTTGCAAATTTGAGAGCTTCAGAACTTTCATTGAAGGTGATGTGAAAAGTTTCTCCATTACATTGTCTTCTTCTATTGAAGACTCTATATGCTTTAGATACTAGTGAGTATACAAGGAAGTAACCATCATCATATTTTTTATCAAACTTACCAAGGTGATCCTTGTGATCGTGAATGAATACTGGACACCCAAACACATGGAAGAATGAGATGTTGGAATTCTCACCCTGAAGACTTCATAGGGAGTCTTCATGTGTCTCTTCATAATTATGGATCTGTTTTGAGTGTAGCAAGCAGTGGCTATAGCATCAGTCCAAAAATGCTTAGAGAGAGCTGATCCAACAAGCATTGTTCTTGCTGCTTCAATCAAGGTTCTATTCCTTCTTTCAGCCACACCATTTTGTTCAGGTGTGTAAGGAGATGAGAAATTTTATGAAATTCCTTTATCATCACAGAACATCATCAGTGTATGATATATGGATTCAGTGCTATTTTCAGTTCTGAGTTGTTTGACATGAGTATCATTTTGATTTTCAACTCTTTTGATGAAAGACATAATGGCATCTGGTGCATGGCTTTTCTTTGTCAGAAAATATACCCAGGTGTACCTATAGTACTAATAAAAAATGACAAGTGTATATTTTTCATGACAAATGGCCCTAGGTTAGACTAGGCCAAATAAGTCCATGTGAAGTAGATGAAGCCTTTATTTGATTGAGAAAGTTTGTTTTGTTTTAAACTAGCCCTATGGTGCTTCCTTTTTTCACATGTTGAGCATGGTTTGTCATTTGAATAGACAAATGAAGGAAGACCAACAACAAGTCTCAATTTTGCCAGCTTAGTGATTGTTTTGAAGTTTAAATGTGAAAGACTCTTATGCCAAAGCCAATTTGTGATATTTGAGGCTCTAGCAAAGAAGCATGTCTCTTGAGTAGTGCTCATGTTCATGACATAAACATCTTTGACTCTAGGAGAAATCATCACAATTTCATGATTGGAGTTGAAGATCGTACCTTTTTTGTCATCAACCAAGACAAGATATTTTGCATCACAAAGTTGACTGATGCTGATGAGTTTATGCTTCAATCTATCTACATATGTTACCCTTGAGAATACTATACCATTGCATATTGCTAAACCAAATCCTTCAGTATTGGCTGATGAGTTATCACCAAACACTACTTTAGGACCTGCTCCATCCTTATACTTGTACAGATGACTTTTGGTTCCAGTCATATGCCTTGAGCAGCCACTATCCATGTACCAAATAGGCTTCCTAAGATCACACTACAAAAGTTAAAGAAATGGTCATTTTTGTTTTGAAACCTAACTTTGATGGGTTGGTGTTTTAGATCTAGAAGGAGTTTTAGATATGAAGGGTCCTTTTGATGAGTATGATTTCTTAGAAGAAGAGGGAGAGGTTTGAACAACATTTGCCTTTTTAGCATGAAGGGCCTCACCTCTTCTGAACCACTCTATATGATTGTGATCAGATGTAGTGTGGACATTGCTTCCACAAGTTTCACAACATTTGGTAATAGAGTTTGGGTTTCTTGGTTTAATACCTCTTCTGAGTGAAATTACTCGATTATGTCCATGTGTGTCATGGTCATAATATCCGCAAATGTAAAAACAGGGTAGTAGTAACAGTCATCTGAATGATGATTGCCCATACCACAATGAATACATGGTGGGAAAGGCATGTTTCACCTGGAATGGGATGTCCCAGTGTTATGAGCCTTAGCACTAGTTTTGGCAAGAATATATTCAGTATGTTCCCAAAAGCGATGGTCAGTTCTCTCACATTTGGTAAAATAAATCACTTAAAGACAAGTTTCAATTAGATGGTTGTTTAGACCACATAAATCATAAGCCCTTTTGAATTGTGTCTTGTATCTATAATGTGGAGAGTTTGAAGGTTCATCTCTGAATCGAGTTGGTGTTTGTTGTTGCCTGAGTTGTAATTCAAGATAATTGATCTCTTTCATGACAAGAGACATGCTCTCATCTTCCTCAAATCTAGCATTCTTGAGTTTATTTGATGAAACTAAAGAGGTAGTTCCCATATGTGAAATCTCAGCCGGAGTTGAAGAGTTCTTTGATGTGCTAATACTGACATGTTTGGGAGAACTACTTTTGCATGTGGTGTGAGACTTGATGATTGACTGGATTGATTTTAGACCAGTAGAGGGTTCAGCACCAGCAAGTTTCTTCGGTGAGGAAGTGGGGTGCTTACTTCAGTCTCTAAATCATCATCTGAGTCATCTTTAATAACTGAAGACTCTACAGGTGCTGATGAGTCAGCACTTGCATGAAACTCAGGGACAAGGATACCTCCAGTGTCATGATTTAGTAAATTCTCTTCACCTGACCTTACAGTGTCAGGGATCGAGCTACCTTCCTCATTTGAGGCCTTAACAAAGACAATATCATGAGAGTTGGTGCTGGAGGAGCCTTCATGTAACACCCCATTTTGATAATGGAATGTCACGCGTAATTATGGCGTGTCATCAAAGCATACAAGGATAAATGTCTAAAACATTACATGACCATAGGGATAACCGGAATCAAACATTGGTTCCCAAACATAAGCCCAAAACATAATAAAGTAAAAGACATGAATGAAAGACTAAACAAGCATAAGTATATGAAGGCAAAAAGGAAAAGAAGTCTCTAGCAGCTTCCATCCTATGCACGCCCTCCAAATGCTCGGGTGTTTCCTAGGGTACCTGCCGTTTTGGAACATGGAAAGGAAAGTAACGGCTGAGCAAAACGCTCAATGCACGGATATAGACATAGTATGAATGACTAAAACATAATAAAGACTTAATAGCAGTGGAAATGTATAAGTCCTGGAAAACCTGGAACATGTTCATAAAACTGGTTTTATAGTTTGAAAAGCCTTATGTTTATCTTATGAAAACTGTTTAACATATTTTACCATTAGCCAATATAGGTCATGAAAATCCACTGTGCATGAATACTTAGAGGGGTGACCTCATCATGCAAATTAGAGGGGCTGCCTCTAATTTAATACACTGGTTTTGGGTAGGAGGGATCAGCTAATTGTGAAGGATGCAAGGCACACACCACATTTACACTGAGTAATCTGCTGAAAACATGTACCTAGGATGCACCCATACGCCCCACATGATAAATATAAAAATATGGCCAAAAGCTGAAGGGACGCCACGAGCAATCACTCCGCCGTGGTGAAGTCATAACATCAGTGCCTCTAATGTTATGGTTATGGTACCTCCATAACTAGGTGAAACTGGTCATGCATGTATATGGCTATAGGTATTCTAAATTAAACATAAGCAATCAAACATATAAACTTATACTACGGGAAAATAGTTGGTTGCATGCTGGGAATCCTAATAAGAAAAGAATGTCCATACTGAAAGGACGGGAATCCATACCTTATGTCCAGTGAACGAAGAAGATGAACTGAGGAGAATCCTACTTCGGTATCACTAATGCTACATAAATACATACGTGTATAAGTATTTGGTTACTACATACGTGACTGGTTTTATGTCATGTCTTAACTTATTTTATACGTTCATGTCATGTTTTACTGTTTTAAGCCTTAAACTGTGTTTATCTTATATTTTGTCTACTCTGATTAAGTATTTCTGGTATTTCATGTATTATTATACTTACTGTGTAATAATAAGTGACTTTCTAAAAATAGCAGGTTTCCTAAATTAGAAAGTTTCCAAAAATAGAAAGTTACCAAAAATAGAAAGTTTCCAAAAATAGAAATTTTCCTAAAATAGAAATACTGCTTAAAATAGATAAGTTTCTAAAAATAGAAAGTTTCCATAAGTAGATTAGCTGTCTTAATTAAATAAGTTTCTAAAAATAGAAAGTTTCCATAAATAGATTAGCTGCCTGAATTAAATAAATTTCTAAAAATAGAAAGTTTCCATAGTTAGAGTGGTTAAATAAGCTAAGTATATAAGCTTAAGTGTTTTCTGATTATTTTTCTAAGTCATAATGATATAAGGTATAGTTTATTAATTATTACATGTAATTTAAATAAACTATAGGTTAAAAGTATTTAATTAAATATATCATGTTTTTAATTAAATAAGGTTAAATACTTAGGTTAAAACATGTATTATTAATTATTAATAATATAACCTAAGTCATGTTAATTAATTAATTATAATCATGGTTTTTAAATAATTAATTAATTATAAATCTAGAAAATATAAAATACTTAGGTTAATAATTTCATGATTCTAATAATTAAATTATAACCTAAGTCATGTTTATTAAATTAATCATGTCATATTTATTAATTTAATTTTAACATATGATAAAAAAAAATCTTAACATACACCGTGAACCGGATCTTGACTAGAAACCATGAACCGGACATGAAATCGACACCATACCCCGAACCACTTCGGGGTTCCCCTTGTCTTGTTGCTGCCGTGGGACCCACACCACCCAACCGGGACCATATGGTCTCAGTGGTGGTCGAGTAGCCAAACCGAGACCCCCTTGGGGTTCGGTTTAGGCGCCGGCCAAAACAAACACCCCTAAAAACACCCTTTTTGATTTCTCCAAAAACTATTTACCTGTTTAATCTATGTTTTTAATTAGGTTTTTAAAAACATCATGTTCTTATTTAATTTATAAATCCAAAACAAAAGAAAAAGGATTAAAAAGGTATACCGAATACGTGGATCGATCAATGATGAACAAACACGAACACTTGCACCAAAAACCAAGATCAAAATCAAACAAACACCCCTCCATGGTGTTTTATGGGTGGCGGCCAAAAGAGGAACAAAAGGAAGAAGGAAGAAAACTTTTAGGGTTTTTGTTATTTTTCCTGTAATGTGAAAAATGACCAAAAATCTTTCCTAATTCCTTGTTTTAGTAAAAATTAAATGGGCTAGGCCCTTTTTCCTTCTAAATTTCGTGGTATGGGGCCCACATGGGTTAACCCATACATTTCCCGAGTCTAAATATTATAGTGTGTTCTCGTGTGTTCTCGTGTTCGTAATTTACGTGTTTTAACTAGTTATCGATCGTGACTTAATATATTTATTCGTGTTCGTAATAAATATATATACGTAACTAATATTAGCTCGTGATTTAATTACGTTCATGATTTCATGATCGCATGTTCGTGATTAATTATTGTTTAAATAATTATTGTGCGTTCGTACGTAATAAATACTTATCGTGTTCTAACACGTACGTAATACGTAAAAATTCCAACACGTGAACGTAATCATACTATAAAAGGAAAGTTTTAATCTAGTACGTATGATCTTAAGGGTACTATTCATGGTAAAAGCATGCAGGTTTACAACTCTTCCCCCCTAAAAAGAATAATTCGTCCCCGAATTATAGATAACGTAACTGAAAGAGAAACATACCCGAATCAAACTGAAAGGGTATGTACGATAAAAGGACATGAAGATGACATGTCTTGAAAGGACATGGAACGTGACGTGACTGAAAGGACATATCTAATTGATAAGAGAAAAACGGATAAGAAGTCCTGATGGATTTGTCCGTTTCCAAGTGGCTTCCCTCTTGGAACGGTTCCTTCACAGGATCTTGACACAAATGATGAATCTTGGTCCTCCTGACCTTAACTTGAAATACGAAAAAGTTCTTGGTTATCAACGTAAGGTAGATCCCCTAAATTCTATCGAGGGAATAAAAATTAACGTGTAAAGGCACTGAAACGTTATCGTGCAAAACACTCTAACTTAACCGACAATTTGCAACGATGCACGAGACATATAGAAACGTAGTACGTGAAAAATTATGAACGTGATACGTTGAACAATTTTGAACATGATACGTGGAAATAGGTGAGTGTAGTATGAGTAAACATATCGTGATCCATGATACGTGTAACATATCATGATCATGATATGAGGAACGTGGAATGAACATGACATGTGAAACATATCGTGAACATAGAATATAATGGCGGTAACGCCAAACGCTACAAGGTGAGACATAGAATATGACGAGAAACGTCTATCTGAGGATAGGAAGTTATACTAAACTTGGGTTTGGTCTTACAAGTTCTTGCAAAAACTTTTCAGAACGAAAATGATAGTAAAATCGTAAGCCCAGATATGATCATGAACGTGAATAGTGTCATGAACGCGAGCGCGAAAGCAAGTCGTGGAATTATAGTGAAGACGTGAAGTAAATAAGGGGTACCATTGCGAATCTTTGTCTGACCTGATAACTGAGGGATTGCCAAGTAATCGGATGAGCCTTGGCTGGAACATGTCCAATCAATCTGTTGGTTCTGAAATCCTTGTGGATGAGAGGATTCTGCAGACTTGATCAAACTGTTTGCAATAACCCAAATAGCATCATGCTTCTTCCGAGTTTGCGTTAATCTGGTAACCAAAATCCATGGAGATCTTGTCCCATTTCTGCCCACCCTTTCTGATGATGGAAAGACATCCTAGTCTGTTAGTGTTCTATCATAACCTGTTGGTATGTCAGGTATCTAGATATGAACGTAGTTGTATCCTGCTTCGTAGAAACTTGATACATAGAAGTTTGTGAAACACTAAGTCTCCGAAATTAGACTTTTCCTAGCGTAGGATTTTCTTGGAACACCTAACGTAGTGTAGGGTTCTCACCTTTACGCATAAGCTGAGTCGTGGTAAGATTAACCGTAGAACCCATGTGATTCAGCGTGTCACTGTAATCAAACAGAATTGATATTGGAAAAAAATTTCCAGGGTAAAATTTCGCTTGTCATAGAATTTGCAACATAGTGCAGATATGGTCTTCTTGTTCTTCTTTAGGCTTAGAGGGAAATCAGGTTATCCTCAATGAAAACACTGATGAATTTGCTATGAGTTCATGGAAACGCAATTTATTAAGTCCATAATGCTGTTGGAGCATTGATGAGACTAATTCAAAATCGTAAATCTAGCATGACCGAGTCGTGTACGAATAGCTGTCATGGACATGTCCTGCTCTTTCACTCGTCACTATTGGCAGCATGATCATGAGTTCGATTCTTGGAAAAGTGATTAACACTATTAGGTCGATTGGACATGTTATCAATACATGGAGGAGAATAACGGTCATGAATGGTGATTTGTTTAAGTCGACGGTAGTCGATACATAATCTCATGGTACCGTCCTTCTCCTTGAAGGTTCTTCTGGAACATATGGGAATATTTTGGAATAATCAACTGGCTATGCGTAAAAGGACTTAAGTAGTCGTGTCTTACTGACAACTAGAAAATTTTGGCGACCATGGCTACAACGCACATGCTTGTAAGCATAGATAATTTGTACAGATTTTCCTGATGGAAAATCAAGCAGAATGTATTCAGGGGACTGAACATTACTGTACATAATTATGAATCATAGCAGGGTATAAAATTCAACTCGTGTCTATCCGAGGAAATGTGTTAGTAGCTTGGATCTCATCATTAAGCTGAAAGAAAACCTTCGTATACGTGGGAATACGAAAGGCGTCCTTTATGGTAATGATTCAATGAGCTATGGTTAGAAGAAATGAAAGTGTCATCGGGAAACGTGATAGTTCCCACTGATGCGCCGGTAATGGTACTGAAATTCTTGTGGCCTGATTAATACATGGCACAACGAAATGGATATACCCTGGGAGGGTACCCTGAATTTCTTAGAAATGTTCCATAATTGGACGTGAGTCATGTGTCTTGACTCGTGTCTTGGAACTATAAGCAAGACATATGTCTTGACTAGTGTCTTGACATGTGTCTTCAGAAAGTATACATGAGACATGTGTCTTGACTGATGTCTTGACATGTGTCTCGAGACGTAAAACAATAGAACTACAATATTAGGTTCTTATGCCATACTTGGCGGATCGGTTGGACTACTGATCATTTTATGTTTGATCACGTCCGCGGCCGGAGCCTCGGTTGCGATTTCTAGGATAGTTTCTGTCATAGTAGTGGTTACTATCGTCCTGTCTGTCAGTTCCGTGACGGTCATTCTCATGACCGTAATTCATGTAACTATTCAGCTGAGTGGCCGGCTGGTACCGGTTTGCACTCATATGGCTGAAATGACAGCTGAATGACGTGTGACATGTAACTAAGAATTAGGGACAATGATTGATGAAAATCGTCTGATGATGAAGCATCTTCTCGTCCAATTGCTTTGCTCTGCCGCCTTTGTCTTCATCTTGTAGGATCTCCACGTAGTGAACAACATCCGCATCTCGTAGCGCCTCCAAACATCAGCAGCATCAACCTTCAGTAACATCTCCAAGCTATGAGCGGCATCAACAATCTTGTAGAATATCAGCAAGTGGACATATGCCTGAGATGATTTGGAATCGACTAGCGAATACTCGTGAAGTATTTTAAGTGAAATACACATGGATTTAAGTACGTGTAATACTCATGGAATACGGTACATGGAGTACACATGGAATGCACATGAACTGATCGGTATTGGGGTCGATCATTTATCATGATTTAAGGAAACTATATCGGTTAAACGGTTAGGAAAACCATCATGATAACCTGGCAGTATTAGCATAGACATCATTCTGGTTATATCGAGAAACGTTAAAGTATGGTTACACAAAGTTCAAGATGACTTGCCTGACAGCATGATCAGTGAAAACCAACCATGACTATCATGAAGCAGGACTCAATGAAATCCAACAAGGTCTTGCATGAGAGCATAAATAACAAAAGAGACGTAAGACGTAATTAACATGAAGATGTAATTATCATGAAGAAACATGAAACCATCTATCATGAAGGAGTGTATAACATAATCAGCACGAAACTGGAGTTAACCATGACAGTATGAAAACATACTTGACATAAAAACATATTAACTTATGAGGGGACATGAAAAAAATTATGCCAGTAAATCATGAGAAAAATTTTATGCATGAAAAACAGTGCATGAATGCGTAATGTAGTTTATAAAAAAAAACCTTTATATGTGCGAGGGGACGCCTATGGGTCGGTCCCAAAGTTAAAAGTTTCGATAAAAGCACATGCGACTAAATAGGGCCAGTCCTGTACCAACCATTACTTAGTCATAACTCCTGCAACAATGATACATGAAACATAAATAAATGAAACTCATCTGTCAAAACTTATCTGAAAAAAATTTTATGTGACTAATTATGAACTATTGGGGTTCAGTCCACATAGCCACAGTTCACGAGGAACATTATACATGAAACAATGACACATAACTACATATGAATGACGGTTGTCCATCCATATTAGTAAAACAATATCGATGAAAACATCAAGGTTAAAACCTCAAGGTGTTGAAAACATCATGGTTAAAACAATAGTGCGCTGAACACATCTATACGTAGAATAACAAAAGTTGGCTTAGGAAGCTCCTGGTGACTACCCACTAGTCACAGGTCGAGTTTTAGAGCCTACAGGTCGAAGCCCTGGCTCTGATACCATAATTGTAACACCCCATTTTGATAATGGAATGATGATTGCCCATACCACAATGAATACATGGTGGGAAAGGCGTGTTTCACCTGGAATGGGATGTCCTAGTGTTATGAGCCTCAGCACTACTTTTGGCAAGAATATATTCAGTATGTTCCCAAAAGCGATGGTCAGTTCTCTCACATTTGGTAAAATAAATCACTTTAAGACAAGTTTCAGTTAGATGGTTGTTTAGACCACATAAATCATAAGCCCTTTTGAATTGTGTCTTGTATCTATAATGTGGAGACTTTGAAGGTTCATCTCTGAATCGAGTTGGTGTTTGTAGTTGCCTGAGTTATAATTCAAGATAATTGATCTCTTTCATGACAAGAGACATGCTCTCATCTTCCTCAGATCTAGCATTCTTGAGTTTATTTGATGAAACTAAAGAGGTAGTTCCCATATGTGAAATCTCAGCTGGAGTTGAAGAGTTCTTTGATGTGCCAATACTGACATGTTTGGGAGAACTACTTTTGCATGTGGTGTGAGACTTGATGATTGACTGGATTGATTTTAGACCAGTAGAGGGTTCAGCACCAGCAAGTTTCTCCGGTGAGGAAGTGGGGTGCTTACTTCAGTCTCTAAATCATCATCTGAGTCATCTTTAATAACTGAAGACTCTACAAGTGCTGATGAGTCAGCACTTGCATGAAACTCGGGGACAAGGATACGTCCAGTGTCATGATTTGGTAAATTCTCTTCACCTGACCTTACGGTGTCAGGGATCGAGCTACCTTCCTCATTTGAGGCCTTAACAAAGACAATATCATGAGAGTTGGTGCTGGAGGATCCTTCATGTAACACCCCATTTTGATAATGGAATGTCACGCGTAATTATGGCGTGTCATCAAAGCATACAAGGATAAATGTCTAAAACATTACATGACCATAGGGATAACCGGAATCAAAAATTGGTTCCCAAACATAAGCCCAAAACATAATAAAGCAAAAGAAATGAATGAAAGACTAAACAAGCATAAGTATATGAAGGCAAAAAGGAAAAGAAGTCTCTAGCATCTTCCATCCTATGAACGTCCTCCAAATGCTCGGGTGTTTCCTAGGGTACCTGCCGTTTTGGGACATGGAAAGGAAAGTAACGGCTGAGCAAAACGCTCAGCGCACGGATATAGACATAGTATGAATGACTAAAACATAATAAAGACTTAATAGCAGTGGAAATGTATAAGTCCTGTAAAACCTGAACATGTTCATAAAACTGGTTTTATAGTTTGAAAAGCCTTATGTTTATCTTATGAAAACTGTTTAACATATTTTACCATTAGCCAATATAGGTCATGAAAATCCACCGTGCATGAATACTTGGAGGGGTGACCTCATCATGCAAATTAGAGGGGCTGCCTCTAATTTAATACACTGGTTTTGGGTAGGAGGGATCAGCTCCTTGTGAAGGATGCAAGGCACACACCACATTCACACTGAGTAATCTGCTGAAAACATGTAACTAGGATGCACCCATACACCCCAGATGATAAATATAATAATATGGCCAAAAGCTGAAGGGACGCCTAGAGCAATCACTCCGCCGTGGTGAAGTCATAACATCAGTGCCTCTAATGTTATGGTTATGGTACCTCCATAACTAGGTGAAACTGGTCATGCATGTATATGGCTATAGGTATTCTAAATTAAACATAAGCAATCAAACATATAAACTTATACTACGGGAAAACAGTTGGCTGCATGCGGGGAATCCTAATAAGGAAAGAATGTCCATACTGAAAGGACGGGAATCCGTACCTTATGTCCAGTGAACGAAGAAGATGAACTGAGGAGAATCCTACTTCGGTATCACTAATGCTACATAAATACATACGTGTATAAGTATATGATTACTACATATTTATGTCATGTCTTAACTTATTTTATACGTTCATGTCATATTTTACTGTTTTAAGCCTTAAACTGTGTTTATCTTATATTTTGTCTACTCTGATTAAGTATTTCTTGTATTTCATGTATTATTATACTTACTGTGTAATAATAAGTAACTTTCTAAAAATAGCAGGTTTCCTAAAATAGAAAGTTTCCAAAAATAGAAAGTTACCAAAAATAGAAAGTTTCCAAAAATAGAAAGTTTCCTAAAATAGAATTACTTATTAAAATAGATAAGTTTCTAAAAAAAGAAAGTTTCCATAAATAGATTAGCTGTCTTAATTAAATAAGTTTCTAAAAATAGAAAGTTTCCATAAATAGATTAGCTGCCTGAATTAAATAAGTTTCTAAAAATAGAAAGTTACCGTAGTTAGAGTGGTTAAATAAGCTAAGTATATAAGCTTAAGTGTTTTCTGATTATTTTTCTAAGTCATAATGATATAAGGTATAGTTTATTAATTAGTACATGTAATTTAAATAAACTATAGGTTAAAAGTATTTAATTAAATATATCATGTTTTTAATTAAATAAGGTTAAATACTTAGGTTAAAACATGTATTATTAATTATTAATAATATAACCTAAGTCATGTTAATTAATTAATTATAATCATGGTTTTTAAATAATTAATTAATTATAAGTCTAGAAAATATAAAATACTTAGGTTAATAATTTCATGATTCTAATAATTAAATTATAACCTAAGTCATGTTTATTAAATTAATCATGTCATATTTATTAATTTAATTTTAACATATGATAAAAAAAAATCTTAACATACACCGTGAACCGGATCTTGACTAGAAACCATGAACCGGACATGAAATCGACACCATACCCTGAACCACTTCGGGGTTCCCCTTGTCTTGCTGCTTCCGTGGGACCCACACCACCCAACCGGGACCATTTGGTCTCGGTGGTGGTCGAGTAGCCAAACCGAGACCCCCTTGGGGTTCGGTTTAGGCGCCGGCCAAAACAAACACCCCTAAAAACACCCTTTTTGATTTCTCCAAAAACCATTTACATGTTTAATCTATGTTTTTAATTAGATTTTTAAAAACATCATGTTCTTATTTAATTTATAAATCCAAAACAAAAGAAAAAGGATTAAAAAGGTATACCGAATAAGTGGATCGATCAATGATGAACAAACACGAACACTTGCACCAAAAACCAAGATCAAAATCAAACAAACACCCCTCCATGGTGTTTTATGGGTGGCGGCCAAAAGAGGAACAAAAGGAAGAAGGAAGAAAACTTTTAGGGTTTTTGTTATTTTTCCTGTAATGTGAAAAATGACCAAAAATCTTTCCTAATTCCTTGTTTTAGTAAAAATTAAATGGGCTAGACCCTTTTTCCTTCTAAATTTCGTGGTATGGGACCCACGTGGGGTAATCCATACATTTCCCAAGTCTAAATATTATAGTGTGTTCTCGTGTTCGTAATTTACGTGTTTTAATTAGTTATCGATCGTGACTTAATATATTTATTCGTGTTCGTAATAAATATATATACGTAACTAATATTAGCTCGTGATTTAATTACGTTCATGATTTCATGATCGCATGTTCGTGATTAGTTATTGTTTAAATAATTATTGTGCGTTCGTACGTAATAAATACTTATCGTGTTCTAACACGTACGTAATACGTAAAAATTCCAACACGTGAACGTAATCATACTATAAAAGGAAAGTTTTAATCTAGTACGTATGATCTTAAGGGTACTATTCATGGTAAAAGCATGCGGGTTTTACACTTCAGCACCAAGCATTTTCTTTTTTTGAGCATGATTTTGTTCATTGATGCACTGATTTACCCTATCAGTGTGACACTCTCAAATTTCATATCGGTACAACGGAAGAGTCTTTAGAGTGTTACGGGATAGCATAATAACTCCAATCATAGACAACACATAAAAATGGTTGTACAAGGTTTAACATACATTCATTCGAAATAAAAGTTTTAAGTGTACAACAGGTCCCAAATTATACAGGTCATTAAGTTTATAAAACATAGATCGAATGAACAGTTTTATTATTATGTGGGCCATCAAAGTCAATCTCCATCCGAATTACCTTCAAGCACCTGAGGTAAAAACATGCAAAAATCATATCAGCGAATGTCGAGTGAATTCATAGAGTTTAATAAAACCGTTATAACAAACAATCGTTGAAATCAGAACACAAGTATAATATCAGAAGTAAGTCCTCGTATTGCTAGTCAGGCAATATATAAAGCAAAGCATACATCTTAAACCGTCCATGAGACCGTAGCCTCAATATTACCATTATAGGTAATAATATTATCGTTATTTGCATCATTACTGGATTACATTGGATTATTATTAGCCGCATGACATTGTTACCTTACTATCACAAACAACGGGCCACGAACCCGACAAACAATTTTCCCATCTAAGTTAGCGTATCGTCACAAAAATCACGCTATGGAAATCTTCTCATACATAAATTCGCTTACCAATCAATGTGGTACGACGGGGATCAACCGTCAAGGCGCGAACTGGGGTGATCGTCCCCAAATAGTACTACCATATGCATAAGCGTCTACCAAATCCCGGTAGTTCACAGTTCATGCTAATGGGACTTTAAGTGACATAACCTAACTACTAATAATCCTTTTTATCTCGTTTATTAGGTCATAGCATCATTCGGGTCCATATCATTAAGCATACCATCGGGACTACTTGTGTTCTATTTTTATCAAAAACTAGCATGTTATCTCCATCGCGGGTTTACAAATCATTTTATAAAACATTTAAAAGAGTGTGAGGCTATGAACTCAAGTTGATAATGAAAGGCGGATTATCGGCTACGGGCGTGCTTCGATCACGGAAACCTATATAAATAATAATCGGTCTTAGAATTTTGTCCAATGACTTTATAAAAATAACAATTATGTATACATATGATGATTTTTATACATATGATAATGATCAAATGGGTTTATACATTCTCATTTACTCATTTTAGTGTTATGGATTGGTAACTTTTATACTGGTTTACTAGTTTTACTTATTTACATGTTTTAGGCCCAATAAGCCTATTATAAGCCCAATACCTCATATTAGTCCATTTTACACTTTTATTATCAGTATTATACTTTACATGTTGGGCCCAAGTGGGTTAAGCTCAATAAGTAAGTTTATAAGTGTTTTGCCAAATTAGTTGGATTAATAGTCCAATAAAGCTAACTTGGTCCGTTAATGTCCATATGTTATATAGTTCGGTTTTATCAGTTTTTACTTGTAATAGGTACTTATATATCAGTATATGACTATTAAAAAGTTTACATTAGACGGGTCCGACCGTCTAAGTTTTAATTCACGAAAACGTTAATTTTACGGTTTTAGCCGAAAAGACGTAAAAATCATGTTTATAGTTTTATAACTTATAAATCTTACCAAACTACCATTTTATAAAATGTCCATTTATTTATCCTTATACATATTTATATAATTGTAATATATAAGTTAGTGGGTTTTAATTTATATTTTATACTATATTTATTTGAGTGCTTATATAATAGTATTAAACTTTAATTTTATAAAATCTGATTTTTAGTTTCACTTTCATCATTTTTATCATATCATGAGTTCTACAAGGAGATAGAAACTCATTTTTGGATGACATAAACTTCATATTATGTGCTACACATAACTTAGTTTTAGCTACTACTCAATCCATGTCTAAGTATCCTTAACAGTCCTCACAAAACAGACTATTCAGATTGATACACTAATTTTGTTTTGATCATATCTCACCCATTTTGATGATTCCATTGCATGGCCAACTCTCACATGTGTATAAGACCTAATACTTACTGTATATTGATTCTACTATGCCATTTTATCAGTTTATCATTTGGTTAGTTACTGTTTTTATACAGCCAACTTATTAAGCAAGATTCTAACCTTTTTACCTATGGTTTTCCATCTTTTTAACCATGTTTATAAACACTTGATCCCCCCAAAACATTTTTATTATCATATATTCATCATATAAATATAAAATATTAAAGAAAATACATTTGATCTTTAAAAAAGTAACAAGGAAAATGGAAAGGATGATCTTGTTTACCAACCAAGACTATATCTTGTTTTTGGATGACAACAACTTTAGGTACACCAAATATATCTTCAAGATCATCAACCACCAAGATTATTTGTTGAGAAATCAGCCCTAGGACACAAGCAAATCACCTCCTTTGATTTTATAGTGATCACCAATCAATAAGGGTTCAAGGTTTCTTCATTATATGTGTAGATAACACAAAGTTTATGGCTAGAATTGATCAAATAGGGGTGTATGATGGTGGAGTGGGACGGAAATAGGGGAGGATGAGAGAGTTTTGGAGAGTATTTTACATGTGTTAAGTGTGTAAATGGTATAAGTAAAGTGGTTTTGATGGTTTTGTGTTAAGTGTAGCTTACATGTTAAGCTTAGCTAACAAGTGTTAGCTTATTAGCTAAAACTTTGACACATCATGAGATGTGGTGTCAAGTTTTGGCCGTACCTTTTGAGTGGGGTGGGACAAAACTTGTTTTGTCTCATCCCACTAATTTACGGGTATTCTTCGATTCTAGTTTCCTCGATTTGTGTGCCCTCGGGTCGTTTTACGAAAAACGTTTTTATAAATTATGAATCAACGGCACAAAACGAATCAAATAAAAATTGTTTCATCAAAAACGGAGTTCAAAAACATAAATACGTAATTCTAAGGTTTCCGGTTTAGTCGTAAAGGACGTTAAATTATGCACGTAAGCCCAAATTTAAATCCGTAAATTGTGAGTTCATCAACCAACACAAAAATAAGTTTCAAAATATTATACGAGAAAATAATTTACTACCTGAAAATGTTAGATTGTCACAGCTTTTCCTCCTAAAAGGGATCAACGTCCTCGTGATCCATTTCATTTTGATGTCCGTTTCTTATTGAAATCAAAGAGGTGCGGATATTTCTTCCACATTTCATCCTTTCGTTCCCAAGTAAATTCCGGCCCATGCTTTGAATTCCATCGGATCTTGACAATAGGTATCCAACTTTGTTTCAGTTGCTTTACCTCACGATCCATAACCTCTACGGGTTCTTCAATAAAATGCAACTTCTCATCTATTCGAACCTTATCCAACGAAATTTTCATATCACTGACTGCTAAACATTTCTTCAGATTAGATACATGGAATGTGTTGTGAACACCATGAAGTTCTTGGGGTAACTCTAGTTTGGAAGCTACCGGACCTACTCTAGATAAAATCTTAAAGGGTCCAATATAGCGGGGATTCAATTTCCCTCGCTTTCCAAATCTTATAACGCCTTTCCATGGCGATACTTTCAACATTACTCGGTTACCCACTTCAAACTCCATCGGTTTCCTCCGCACATCCGCGTAACTTTTCTGTCTACTACGGGCAGTCAACAGCCTATTCTTAATCTGAACTATCATCTCCGTAGTCTCCCGGATCAAATCCGGTCCCGTGAACTGGGTATCCCAACTTCACTCCAACATACAGGAGATCTACACTTCCTACCATACAAAGCTTCAAACGGTGCAGTCTTAATACTAGCATGGTAACTATTGTTATATGAAAACTCAGCTAAAGGCAAATGTTTATTCGAATTCATACCAAAATCTATCACACAAGCTCTCAACATATCTTCTAGTGTTTGTATCGTTCTTTCACTCTGCCCATCAGTTTGGGGGTGATAGCAGTGCTCATGTCGAGATTCATTCCCAAAGATCTTTGGAGAGATTTCCAAAAATTCGATGCAAATCTAGGATCTCAATCTGAAATGATCGATACAGGCACTCTATGTTTGCATACAACATTCTCAAGATAAATATGAGTCAGCTTCTCCAGTGAGAATTGCTCTTTAACCGGAATGAAGTGTGCTGATTTGGTCAATCTCTCGACAATGACCCAAGTCGAGTTATTTCCAGATGATGTTCTAGGAAGCTTGGTGATAAAGTCCATCGTAATTCACTCCCACTTCCATTCAGGAATTTCTGGCTGTTGAAGTAGTCCTAATGGCTTTTGATGTTCAGCTTTGACTCTAGCACAAGTCAAGCATTGAAGAACATACATAGCAATATCATCTTTCATATTCGGCCACCAGTACAACTTCTTCAAATCATGGTACATTTTATCAGATCCAGGATGAATGGAATATTTAGATTTATGGGATTCTAACATAATCAAATCTCTTAAGCCTCTAAACTTAGGTATCCACATACGACCTCTTAAGCATTTCACTCTATCAGCTCTAACTTCTAAAGGATCTCCTTCTCCTTGGAACCTTTCATTAACAAAATTTTCCTTCTTACAAGCTTCTATTTGCGCATTTCTAGTTTGCTCAGGCAAATTATTATGCACGGTCAAGACTAGAGAACGTACCCTGATAGGCTCTCTATCTTTTCTGCTTAATGCATCGGCAACAACATTGACTTTTCCTGGGTGATATTTTATATCACAATCATAATCACTTAACCGCTCTATCCATCTTCGTTGCCTCATGTTTAATTCCTTTTGATCGAGAATATACTGTAGGCTTTTGTGATCGGTGAATACCGTACACTTGGTGCCATACAGATAATGTCTCCACAACCTAAGAGCAAAAACTACAGCTCCTAACTCGAGATCATGAGTAGTATAATTCTACTCATTCTTCCTTAATTTCCTAGAAGCATAAGCTATTACTTTTTCTCGCTGCATCAAAACAGCTCCATAACCTCTAAGAGATGCATCACAATATACTACAAAATCTTCACTCCCGTCGGGTAATGATAGAATTGGCGCACTACATAATTTTTGCTTCAATATCTGAAATGCTCCATCTTCATCACTTCCCCAAACGAAAGGTTTATTCTTCTGGGTAAGCTTAGTCAAGGGTTTAGCTATTAAAAAAAATTCTTTAATGAATCGCCTATAATAGCCAGCCAATCCTAAGAATTGTCGCACTTCCGTTGGCGTTGTCGGTGCAGACTAATTCTTAATGGCTTCAACCTTTGTAGGATCAACATGAATTCCATCCTTGTTAATCACATGACCAAGAAATTGCACAGAATCTAACCTAAAATCACATTTCAAAAACTTAGTATACAACCTTTCATCCTTTAACAAACTCAAAATAATCCTTAAATGTTCTCTATGTTCATCTTTATTCTTAGAATAGATTAGAATGTCGTCAATAAACACAATCACAAATTTGTCCAAGTAGGGTTTGCACACTCGATTCATTAAATCCATGAAAACCGCAGGTGCGTTAGTTAACCCAAATGGCATTACTTGAAATTCATAGTGTCCATAACGAGTTCTAAATGCAGTTATAGGAATATCTTCTTCACGGACGCGAAGTTGGTGATATTCAGACCGTAAATCTATCTTAGAATACACACTAGATCCTTGTAGTTGATCAAACAAATCATCAATCCTTGGTAAAGGATATCGATTTTTAATCGTCAACTTATTCACTTCCCTATAATCAATGCACATACGGAAAGATCCATCATTCTTCTTAACGAACAAGACTGGAGCTCCCCAAGGCGACGAGCTCCGTCAAATAAAACCTTTATCAGACAACTCCTTAAGTTGTTCAGATAACTCCTTTAATTCAGAAGGTGCTAATCGGTAAGGCGCACGTGCCATCGGTGCAGCACCAGGAATTAAATCGATTCGAAACTCAACTTGCATTATCGGTGGTAGTCTGGGTAAATCTTTTGGAAATACCTCAAGAAATTCACAAATAATAGGTACATCTTCCAATCGTTTCTCCTTAGACTCATTCCCGGTCACTTGAGCTAAGAATAACTTGCAACCGTTCCTGATGTACTTTTGGACTTCAATACATGAAACGATTTTCAAACCGGATTCACCTCGATTACCATCAATTACTAACGTCCTATTCCTAAGAGGAATCTTAACCTTCTTCTCTCCACATAAAATAGTAGCATTATTCAACGACAACCAAACCATAACAATAATAATATCAAAACTACCTAATTCTATCAACATCAAATCAATCGGAAAGGAATAGTTTAAGAGATTTAGAGAGAATCCTTCTAATAGCTTATTAGTTTTCACTAATTTACCATCGGCCAATTCCACCTCGTAACTGGTATTTATCTCAACAGGTTCAATGTAAATAAGGGCACTAAATTTAGTGGATACAAAGCTCCTATCATCACCCGAGTCAAATAAAGCAACAGCATAATGATTGTTGAGTAAAAACGTACCAGTAACGACATTCGGATCCTCTTTCTTCACCTCGACTGTTCCAAGTTGATAAGCACCACCCTGGGGGTTTCTTCCAGGTACAATCGCTTTCAACTTAGGGCAATCCGATTTCTTATGACCCTCTTCGTTACAGTTGAAGCAAATGATTCCCTTCTTACACCTTTCAACTTTGTGTCCAAGCTTTCCGCAATTTCGGCACTTCCAGCAGTCGCCAGCATGCCTCTTGTTGCCACACTTAGGACATTTTTCATCACTGCGCGGTGTGTTGTTGGTAAGAGCATTTGCATTCCCCTTTCTCTAGTTCGGCGATTGAAATTCTTCCTATTATCACCTCTATCTACACGGTCGCCATCACCCTTTCTTCTCTCACCAGTACGTGCTTCATCTTCCCTACCCTGAATTATTTGCCCAAATGGGTTGGTAAGCCATTTGAACAGCATCATCAATGGTCAGTGGTTTCGATGATGTCACGTCCCCTCGGATGTTCTTGGTCAACCCTTTAATATATTGTTCAATTCGGATCTCTTCGGGTTCCACCAATCGAGGACACAGCAAGGCCAACTCATGGAATTGGTTCGTGTAACTATCAATGTCCACACCTTTCATTCTCAGATGAATCAACTCTTGTTCAAACCTAATGATCACACTACGGGGATAGATTTCCAAAGTCATCCACTTATTAATTTCAGCCCAAGGAGTAGCATTAGCAGCATCAATACCCATGAAAGTAATTCTCCCGTTCCACCAAGTCAACGCACGACCTTTAAGAGTAGCCATAGCAAAAGTCACCTTATCTTCCTCCTTACACTTACTAATCCGAAACACCGACTCAATCTTCTCAATCTACTGGCTTAATCCTACAACACCTTCAGTTCCATTAAAAGGTAGAGGTTCACACTTCATGAACGTCACATAAGTACAGCTACCAACTTTAGCTGCA
Source organism: Glebionis coronaria (assembly GCA_025667525.1). Taxonomy (NCBI): domain Eukaryota; kingdom Viridiplantae; phylum Streptophyta; class Magnoliopsida; order Asterales; family Asteraceae; genus Glebionis; species Glebionis coronaria. The sequence continues at coordinate 220,776,900 of CM046882.1, read as the reverse complement.
TTAGATCCAAGTCCTCCTACATTTCCTCCAGAATTAGAATTCACATTCACATTAGTACCACCAATTCCACTACCGCCAGCTCCACTACCACCAGCTCCACTACCGCAAGCTCCACTACCGCCAGCTTCACTACCGCCAGCTCCACTACTGCCAGCTCCATTTCTAGCATTTGCCATAAATTCAGTCATAGATGTGGTAACTTGCTCCGCAATAATCCTACGTACATCATCCTCTATCACAGCTTTCTTGGGCGGCATAGTTCTATAATTTCACAATTTCAAAGTATTAAGCATTTACCCAACAAGGGATTCATATAATATGGATTGAATTCATAATCAAGATACAAATAAGGCACAATATGGAATTCAAGACAAGATACATATTTCATTAGATTTGAAACAAAAGCATCGTCTTAATTTACATTCCATATCAAAGTGCTAGCACTATACATACTCAAAATTCGTGCCAGATCTACTAACTAATAAGTCGGTTCAGTCAAAGTTACAAAAGGTACAAAAGATACAAAGGTCACTACTAAACATAGACTGGTCTCCTGAGAACCGCCAGATGGTCCATCATCCATCGTCTTCTGTATCTTTGTCGGACGATCACAAGACACATCTTCAGCTGGGCACTTACGGATCACTCCTCTTTCAACCATCTCAGCATAAAATCTACTGTTCCAACCAAAAGATATGTTCAACTCTTTCTTAGCTTTCTCACGCATCGCACGAGCTACACTCAGCTAAATCTCCATAGTATTCACCTTTTTTCTTCATTTCTGCAAACTCACCACTTTCTAACAGATAACCTCCTAAAAGCCTCATTCAAACCACGCTCTACATCAGTCAAATCCAAACTAAGCAATTCCCGCTCTTTCTCACCAAGCTTAGTCTTCGACTCCAAATAAGCAACATGAGTCTAAACAACACCTAATCCAACCTCTGTCATACTACTCTGAGCACGGGAAGAATCTAAATCACGTCTCAAGGCCCGAGGTGCAAGACCATCAATATGAGTAGCCTCTTGAACCCTAGACGACTCTCCTATCACATGTCTACGAGTAGCAATACCATCAGTACCATCAGGTGCATCATCATCCTCATCATCCTCTGATTCAGAATCAGATTCAGACGATTCAGACAATTCATCTCTAAGTAGCTCAATCTCAGAATCAGACCAATAAACTGGAGGGGGTAAGGGCTCACCCTCCGGAACATCATAAGGATAAATAAGCTCATCCTCATCATCGTCATCAACCTCATCATCTATACCAATATCCTCCTCAACATCCTTGTCGTCATCCTCATTATCTACATTATCTATTTCAATCTCATCATCATTCTCAATACCAACATTATCATTCTCATTCTCTACCATATCAACCTGAGGGGAAATCTGATCTCCTAGTCCTATCTCGGGCTCGGGATCCTCAAATGGTTCCTCCTCATCATCATCCATATCCTCATTTACATCATAATCCACTAAGTCTAAATAAGGGTTATCATCTACATTAGGTTCGGGAATAGCATGGTTTTTTACAAGAATATTAGGGTCAGCCATGACAATCTACATTTATATATATCTCGTATTAGCATAACGTACTTATTAAACATTTACATACTGAAACCACGATATATACATATATATAAATTAAATTATATATATCAAAATATATATCTTCTCAATAGGGCTTGTTGGTAACGTCGGAGATCTTTGGCACCGTTATAGTCAAAAGATTTTTCAAATATTTTCTCAAATGTTTATAGATAAAAGATTTTGAAAATTTTTGTTCAAAACCTTGGTTTTTAAAATCTTTCGTTCTCTATAACGAGAGCTCTGGTACCAAACTGTAACACTCCCATATTTCATATCGGTATAGCGGAAGAGTCTTTAGAGTGTTACGGGATAGCACAATAACTCCAATCATAGACAACACATAAAAATTGTTGTACAAGGTTTAACATACATTCATTCGAAATAAAAGTTTTAAGTGTACAACAGGTCCCAAATTATACAGGTTATTAAGTTTACAAAACATAGATCGAATGAATAGTTTTATTATTATGTGGGCCATCAGAGTCGATCTCCATCCGAATTACCTTCAAGCACCTGAGATAAAAACATGCAAAAATCATATCAGCGAATGCTGAGTGAATTCATAGAGTTTAATAAAACCGTTATATAAAACAATCGTTGAAATCAGAACACAAGTATAATATCAGAAGTAAGTCCTCGTATTGCTAGTCAAGCAATATATAAAGCAAAGCATACATCTTAAACCGTCCATGAGACCGTAGCCTCAATATTACCATTATAGGTAATAATATTATCGTTATTTGCATCATTACTGGATTACATTGGATTATTATTAGCCGCATGACATTGTTACCTTACTATCACAAACAACGGGCAGCGAACCCGACAAACTATTTTCCCATCTAAGTTAGCGTGTCGTCACAAAAATCACGCTATGGAAATCTTCTCATACATAAATTCGCTTACCAATCAATGTGGTACGACGGGGATCAACCGTCAAGGCGCGAACTGGGGTGATCGTCCCCAAATAGTACTATCATATGCATAAGCATCTACCAAATCCCGGTAGTTCACAATTCATGCTAATGGGACTTTAAGTGACATAACCTAACTACTAATAATCCTTTTTATCTTGTTTATTGGGTCATAGCATCATTCGGGTCCATATCATTAAGCATACCATGGGACTACTTGTGTTCTATTTTTATCAAAAACTAGCATGTTATCTCCCACGCGGGTTTACAAATCATTTTATAAAACATTTAAAAGAGTGCGAGGCTATGAACTCACGTTGATAATGAAAGGCGGATTATCGGCTACGGGCGTGCTTCGATCACGGAAACCTATATAAATAATAATCGATCTTAGACTTTTATCCAATGACTTTATCTAAATAACAATTATGTATACATATGATGAATTTTATACATATGATGATGATCAAATGGGTTTATACATTCTCATTTACTCATTTTAGTGTTATGTATTGGTAACTTTTATACTAGTTTATTAGTTTTACTTATTTACTTGATTTAGGCCCAATAAGCCTATTATAAGCCAAATACCTCATATTAGTACATTTTACACTTTTATTATGAGTATTATACTTTACATGTTGGGCCCAAGTGGGTTAAGCCCAATAAGTAAGTTTATAAGTGTTTAGCCAAATTAGTTGGATTAATAGTCCAATAAAGCTAACTTGGCCCGTTAATGTCCAAATGTTATATAGTTCGGGTTTTATCGGTTTTTACTTGTAATAGGTACTTATATATCAGTATATGAATTTTAAAAAGTTTACATTAGACGGGTCCGACCGTCTAAGTTTTAATTGACGAAAACGTTAATTTTACGGTTTTAGCCGAAAAGACGTAAAAATCATGTTTATAGTTTTATAACTTATAAAACTTACCAAACTACCATTTTTACAAAATGTCCATTTATTTATCCTTATAAATATTTATATAAATATAATATATAAGTTAGTGGGTTTTAATTTACATTTTATACTATATTTATTTGAGTGCTTATATAATAGTATTAAACTTTAATTTTACAAATCTGATTTTTAGTTTCACTTTCACCATTTTTATAATATCTTGAGTTCTACAAGGATATAGAAGCTAATTTTTAGATGACATAAACTTTATATTATGTTCTACAAATAACTTAGTTTTAGCTACTGCTCAATCCATGTCTAAGTATCCTTAACAGTCCTCACAAAACATACTATTCAGAATGATACACTAATTTTGTTTTGATCATATCTCACTCATTTTGATGATTTCATTGCATGTCCAAATCTCACATGGGTATAAGACCTAATACTTACTGTATATTGATTCCACTACGCCATTTTATCAGTTTATCATTTGGTTAGTTACAGTTTTTATACAGCCAACTTATTAAGCAAGATTCTAACCTTTTTACCTATGGTTTTCCATCTTTTTAACCATGTTTATCAACACTTGATCCCCACACAACATTTTTATCATCATACATTCATCATATGCATATAAAATTGGAAATAAAATACATTTGATCTTTACAAAAATAACAAGGAAAATGGAAAGGATGATCTTGTTTACCAACCAAGACTATATCTTGTTTTTGGATGACAACAACTTGAGGTACACCAAATATATCTTCAAGATCATCAACCACCAAGATTATTTGTTGAGAAATCAGCCCTAGGACACAAGCAAATCACCTCCTTTGATGTTATAATGATCACTAATCAACAAGGCTTCAAGGTTTCTTCATTATATGTATAGATAACACAAAGTTTATGGCTAGAATTGATCAAATGGGGGTGTATGATGGTGGAGTGGGACGGCAATAGGGGAGGATGAGAGAGTTTTGGAGAGTAGTTTGCATGTGTTAAGTGTGTAAATGGTATAAGTGAAGTGGTTTTGATGGTTTTGTGTTAAGTGTAGCTTACATGTTAAGCTTAGCTAACAAGTGTTAGCTTATTAGCTAAAACTTTGACACATCAAGAGATGTGGTGTCAAGTTTTGGTCGTCCCTTTTGAGTGGGGTGGGATAAAACTTGTTTTTTCTCATCCCACTAATTTACGGGTATTCTTCGATTCTAGTTTCCTTGATTTGCGTGCCCTCGGGTCGTTTTACGAAAAACGTTTTTATAAATTATGAATCAAAGGCACAAAACGAATCTAATAAAAAAATTTTCATCAAAAACGGAGTTCAAAAACGTAAATACGTAATTCTAAGGTTTCCGGTTTAGTCGTATAGGACGTTAAATTATGCACGTAATCCCAAATTTAAATCCGTAAATTGTGAGTTCATCAACCAACACAAAAATAAGTTTCAAAATATATACGAGAAAATAATTTACTACCTGAAAATGTTAGATTGTCACAATCAGAGTTTCTAAGACATGGTTAAAAATATCTTTTTCTTCTTTTACTTCAACTCTTAGAGATTTGATTTCATCAATGATTTTTGTGTTCAACTGTTGGAAAGTAAGTAAATCAAGTTTAGCTTATTTTAGCTCTATTAGCATATTTTCAAAATATCAAGTTTAAGGACAATTTTATGATATTTTTCAAGCAAATTGTTTCTTTGTTCTTCAACAATTTTTAGATCAATACACATGTAATCAAAGATAAAATTAATGTCTTCCTTATCTTCTCAATCACGAAGAGTTTGTACCTTTTTGATTGGGATGTTGACCCATTCACCATTTCGAGCACTTTCTTTAGCTAGAACATTTGATTTTGTGTCTTCATCATCAGCAAGAGCTATCAACACTTTTACATTCACCATTTCATCATCATCTGAAGAGACTTCCTCTTCATCCCATTCATATGCCTCAGCAACAAGTCCCTTGTTCTTTTCTTGTTTGGTGGGCTTGGAGGAAGAACCTTCAGTGCTAATTAGAGCTAGTCTTGCCTTGACCTCTCTATATTTTTCGTCAAAGTCTTTTGCTGGTCGAAGTTCAACCCTGTTTTGTTGAAAAGAGGATGAAGCAATTCGTTTTTGTTGAAATGAGGATTAACCAGATGGTCTTGACTGAGCAGGTGAGAAATAAGAAGGAATGCATGTTTTGGAATAACAATCCTTAGCAAAGTGACCAGACTTTCCACATTTAAAGCACACTGTGTCTGTAGTGGCTTTTGTAGTGCTGGAGAGCTTGCCTCCTTTATTAAAGAACCTTCTAGACTTGGCCAGAAGAGCTCTTTCATGAAACTCCTCTTGGAGATCACTCATATATTCCTCTAGTTCTAGTATCCTCTACATCATCAGGACTATCTTGGTAGTCATGAATGACAGCTTCACTAAAGAAGGCTGTTGACAAGGGTGTAGCAATTGTTAATGCTTTACTCTTACTGGAGCCTTCATAAATCCTATCAACTAGGTTTTCTTCATATTTTAGTTTCCCAAAAAGATAGGGCAGATCACAATCTTTAATGTGATTAGCATTTCTCAAGCTTTGGCAGAAACTGCGCCACTTCTTTGGCAATGCATTAACGAAAACTATGTTGATTCAAAGTTTTAAAAGCTCCACACCATCATTCACAAGTTCATTCATCAGAGCTTTATAATTGGTGAAAGTTTGAGTGAGGATTTCCCTTCTTTGTGTTTGAAGGTGTTGTATTGAAGCTTTAAACCCATTATTCTTATTTCCTTCACATCAGAGGGTCCCTCATGATATAAAATAAGGTCTTCCCATGTAGATTTAGCTGTTTTGCAATTCACAACAGAATTCATTTGGTCATCTGGAAGTACGGACATGATGAAACTTTTTAGGCTATGATCTAGGTTAGCAGCTTTTCTCTCATCAGCTGTAAAACCCGCATCTAAATGCCATGAACAGTACACTACGTAAACATATGAACCAATTAAAACTTTCCTTTTATGTCTTGAACACGTGTCACGAATATTAAATACAGAAACTACGTACGTGTCAGTACACGATAATTATCTCAGTACGTATTAATACACGATAATTATTAATCATAATAATTATAATCACGAACATGAGATCATGAACATTAAATCACGAACATGTAACTACGTTTATATTTATTATTAGACGATATATATCGATTACGTACAAGTATTTATAATAACACGAATAATGAATTACGAACTAACACGAAAATACTAACGAACGAACATGTAATTTATTTAAACATGAACAAGGCCCATCAAGGCCTTTGGGGGCCTTATAGCCGCGGACACAAGGAAGGAAAAGGGCCCAACCCATGTTGATTTTGCTAAATAAACAAAAGGTGAAAACTAAACATACAGGGATCCTCCTTTTCATTTTTTAGAAAACAAAACAAATCTTAGGGTTGGTGTTCTTGTTAAGCCGCCGGCAGCAGCCAAAAGGAGAACGGGGCGTTCTTGTTAAGCCGCCAGCAGCAGCCAAAAGGAGAACGGGGTGTTCTGGTTAAGCCGTCGGCAGCAGCCAAAAGGAGAACATGGCGTTCTTGTTAAGCCGCCAGCAGCAGCCAAAAGGAGAACTAGGTGTTCTTGCTTAGCCGCCAGTAGCAAGCCAAAAGGAGGACGGGGTTTTGATTTTTAATTGTTGATTTGAAGTGTGTTTGTTGGTTTATCCCTAATCACATAACGGTATTTCCTCCTTTTCTTTGTCTTTTAATATCACGAATTCCCCATGTTTTAATCAAGAGAAATATATGAAAATCATAAGGGTAAACATGTTAATAATCGAATCATGGTGGGGTTTTGGTGTCTCGACCGCAAGAAAATTGGGAACCCCGACTCACGTCGGGGTGTGTTTGGTTCGTTGGGGGTCTCGGCAGCACAGCAACACCACCGGTCTTAGACCGATGGCTGTTTTGGTCCGGTGGGAACACAGGGCAAACCAGGGGGAACCATCGTTAGCAACCGGTGGTGAATTTGAACTAGCAGTGGCAACCGGCTAGGTCGGGTAGCCACTGCTAAGGGGGTGTTTGCTTTGGTCCGGTTTAAGGGGTCCGGTCCGGTTCACGGTTCGATCTGGTTCATGGTTCGGTCTAAATTAAAACACGTGTTCGGTCACGGGATTAATTTTTCTAAGTTATATTATTTTTCAAGAAAATTAAATTAATTAAAACATGACTAGTAATTTATTTAATTTCATCATGGACTTAGGTTATAATTATTATAGAAAATAATACATGATTTAACCTAAGTATATTATCTCTTAAGTTAGACTATAGTATTAATTAATTATTAAAACACGGACTATAATTAATTAATAAATCATGACTTAGGTTATAATTAATAAATTATTAATACATGATTAACCTAATTATTTTATATGCTTTAATTTAATTAAATCATGACTTTATTTAATTAAATCATATAACCTATAGTTTATTATATTACCATGACATTTATTAATAAACTATACTATTAATTACATGACTTATGATTTTTACCCAGTAAACTTAAGCTTATAGTATTAGCTTATTAATCCAGCTTATTTCTAAATATAGAAACTTTTTATTTCAGGAAACTTACTATTTTTGGAAACTTTCTACTCTTAGAAACTGATCTATTTTTTGAAACTTTCTATTTTTGGAAACTTTCTATTTTTGGAAACTTTCTATTTTAGGAAATCTGCTATTTTTAGAAAGTTACTTATTATTACGCAACAAGTATAATAATACAAGAATACAAGATAATACTTATCAAAATACATGAAATACATGATTAACACAGTATAACATTAAAACAATAAACAAGACAAGAACATATAAAACAGGCTAAGAACATGCTATTACTAGTAACGTACTCAGTAATCAGACAAATTATACATGTCCCTTATTTATGTAGCATTAGTGAGGTCGGAGTAAGACTATTCATCCGTTCGTCTTTCCTCGTTCACTGGACACAAGGTACGGATTTCCCGCCCTTCATTATAGACATTCTTTCCTTATTAGGATTCCCCATTTGTAGCCAATTGTTTCTCCAGTATTGTTTTATATGTTTGATACTTATGATAGATTAAATGCATAAGCCATATACATGCATGACCAGTGTCACCTAGTTATGGAGGTACCATAACCATAACACTGGAGGCACCAGTGTTATGACTTCCCTACGACGGAGTGATTGCTCGTGGCGTCCCTTTTCAGTTTTGGCCGTTATATTATATTATCATGTGGGGCGTATTGGTGCATCCTAGTTACATGTTTTACAGAATTTTTATGGTGAATGCGATGTGTGCCTTGCATTCTTCACAAGGAGTTGATCCCTCCTACCCAGACTATTTAATTCGTAGCAACCCCTCTAATTGCATGACGAGGTCCCCCCCTCCAAGTATTCATGCACGGTGGAACCTCATGACCTATATAGGCTATTGGCTAATTAATACAGTTTTCATATAAAAACATAAGTCTTTTCAAACTATAAAACCAGTTTTATGAACATGTTCCAGGTTTTCCAAGACTTATACATTTCTGCAGCTATTAAGTCTTTATTATGTTTCAGTCATTCATACTATGTCATATATCTGTTCACCGAGCGTATTTGCTCAGCCGTTACTTTCTTTTCCATGTCCCAAAACGGCAGGTACCCAAGGACAGACTTGAGCATTTGGAGGATGTGCATAGGATGGAAGCTGCGTTAGACTTCTTCTCCTTTTTGCCTTCATATACTTATGCTTGTTTGGACACTTGTCTTGTCCACCTAGTTCATTTAATTTATTTATGTTTTGGGCTTATGTTTGGGAACCGATGTTTGATTCCGGTTTTCCCTTTGGTCATGTATGTTTTAGTAAATATTACCTTGCATGCTTTGATGGCACGCCATAAATACGCGTAACGATCTACTTATCAAAGTGGGGTGTTACAATTATGGTATCAGAGCCCAAGGTTTCGACCTGTAGGCTCTAAAAATCGACCTGTGACTAGTGGGTAGTCACAAGAAGCTTCCTAAGTCAACGCTTGTTATTCCATGTATTTATGGTTTTAGCACCGTTTTATTTTAACCATGATGTTTCATCGGTATTGTTTTACAAATATGGATGAACAACCATCATCCATACTTAGTTATGTGTCATTCTTTCTGCATGATGTTCCTTGTGAACTGTGGCTAATGTGGACTGACAGCTGATTTTCACTCATTTATTCCAGGTATTATTGTTGCAGGGATTTTTGACTAAGTAATGGTTGGTACAGGAATGGCCATATTTATTCACATGTGCTTTTAATCGAATCATTTTGTTTTGATGAACCGACCCATAGGCGTTCATCCTAGTCATGTCATTTTGTTTAGGTGAACCGACCCATAGGCGTACACCGAAACCCATGTCATTCTCATTATCATGCATCCATATACTATTTTCATGCATAAATTTTTCATGTTTACATGCATAAATTTTTTCATGATTATGTATTGTATCCTAATCAAATAAATCATGTCAAATTTTATTTTATGAACCGACCCATGGTCGTCCACACCAGCGATTTTCGGATTCATTTCATTACAGTCATAAATATTTTTTTATGTCTCCTCATTAGTTACTATGTCTCTTTATGTCAAGTATGTTTTCATACTATCATGGTTAACTTCGTCTTCATGCTGATTATGTTTTATACTCCTTCATGTTAAGTTTGTTCCATGTTTCTTCATGTTGAATTTGTCTTCACGATGTTTATGTCTTATGTTTCTTATGTGGATTATGCTTTCATCATGTTGATTATGCTTTCACGCAAGACATTGATGGATTTCATGTAATCCTACTTTCATGATAGTCATGGTTGGTTTTCATTAATCATGCTTTCATGCAAATCATCGTTGAATTTCGTTTAACCACACTTTTAGAGTTTCTCTATGCAACCAGTATGATGGGTATGCTGGCATTTCCAGTTTAGCATGATGGTTTTCTAACCGTTTAACCAATTATTTTCCCTTTAAAATCATGTCAGATGATCGACCCCATACCAATCATTTCATGTGCATTCCATGTATACTCTACGTATTGTATTCCATGTATATTACACGTACCTTAATCCATGTGTATTTCATTTGCAATATTCCAAGAGTATTCACTATTCGATTCTAAATCATCTCTGTCATATTCCACTTTTCGATATGCCACAAGATGTTGATGTCGCTCATAACCGAGAGATGTTACTAAATGTTGATGTTGGTGACTATTTGGAGACGCTACGAGATGCTGATGTTGTTCACAACTTGGAGATCCTACAACACGAAGACAAAGGCGTTGGATCAAAGCGACCGAACTAGAAGATGCTTCACCACCAGACGATTTCCATCACAACCTATGTCCCTAATTCTTAGTTACATGTCACACATCATTCAGTTGTCTTTTCAGTCATATGAGTGAGAACCGGTACCAGCCGACCACTCAACTAAATGGTTACATGAATCATAGTCATGAGAATGACTGTCATGGAACTGACAAACACGACGATAGTAACCACTACTGTGATAGCAACTATCCTAGCAATCGCAACAGAAGCTCTGGCCAAGGACGTGAACAGAAATACAACGGTTAGCAGTCTAACCGATCTTCCAATTTTGGCATGATAACCTAAGATTTACAGCTTTATTTGTTTCACACCTCGAGACACATGTCAAAACACCAGTCAAGACACATGTCATACGTATATTTTCCAAGACACGAGTCAGGACACATGACTTTACGTCTATCTTCTGAAACATCCCTAAGAAATTTAAGGTACCCTCCAAGGGGTACATTCATTTTGTTGTGCCATGTATTAATTAGGCCACGAGAATCTCAGTAACATCACCGGCGTAGTATTCACGTTTGGTCACATAGGATTCGTTCTAAGTGAGATAGGCAAAACACATTCAATGAGATCAGTCACGTTTGCTTCATGACACTTTCATTTATTGATTTCATATTTCATATATCCAAGACCATAAAGGACGCCATTCATATCACCCATGTATACGAAGGTTTTCCTCCAGTCTAATGATAAGATCCAATCTACTAACTCACTAACCTCGGACAGATGCGAGTTAAATATGATCCTAATTATCGACTATGAACAGCACACCATGCTACGACTGGTCTCCATTTACATCATACTATGTACAGTGATGTTCAGGCTCCTAAATACTTTCAGCATGGTTTTCCATCAGGAAAATATGTACAAATTATCTATGCTTTACAAGCACGTGTTTTGTTAGCCTATGGCTGCGACAATTTTATAGCTGTCAGTTAAGACATGACCACTGAAATTCCTTTTATGCATAACCAGCCGATTATTCCAAAATCTTCCCATATATTCCAGAAGAACCATCAAGGAGAAGGACGGTAACATGTGTCGACTACCGTCGATTTAAACAAACCACCCTTCATAACCGTTATCCTCCTCCACGTGTTGACGACGCGTCCATTCGACTTTAGGGTGTTAAGCACTTTTCCAAGATCAGATTCATGATCATGCTGCCAACAATGACGAGGGAAATAGCAGGACATCCCATGACTGCTATTCGTACACGATTTGGTCATGATAAATTCATGAATTTTTTTAGCCTTATGAAGGCTCTAGCAGTATTATGGACTTGATAGATCGAGTTCCCAGGAACTCATAAATAAATTCATTATCATTTTCTTCTATGACAATCTAACCTTCTCTAAGTATAGAGAAAAGCACGAAGACCATCTTCACTCTATGTTACACCAGAAGAAATTTCACCCTGAAATTTTCCAATATAAATTCTGGTGGATTAAAGTACGCTGAATCACATGGATTCTCACGGTTAATCTTACCATGCTCAGCTTATGCGTAAAGGTGAGAACCCTACACTACATTAGGTGTCCCAGAAAAACCTACGCTAGGAGAAGTCTAATTTCGGAGACTCATAGTTTCGCAAACTCCTATGTATCAACTCTCTATGAAGCAAGATACAGTTACATTCATATCTAAGTACCTGTCATACCAACAGGCTAGGATAGAACACCAACAGACAAGGAGTTATTCCCACCATCAGAAATTGTGAACAGAAATGGGACAAGATCTCCATGGATTTTTGTTACCTAGAGTACCGCAAACTCAGAAGAAGCATGATGCTATCTGGGTTATTGTCAATAGTTTGACCAAGTATGCAGAATCCTTACATCCGTAAGGATTTCACAGTCAACAGTTTTTCATACATTTTCCAGCCAAGGATCATCCGATCACTTGGTACATCCTTAGCCATCGAACCAGACAAAGATTCACATTTGTGTTAGAAATTTACCTTCATATCCTTTGTCCAAATTTTACGACTTGCTTTCACACTCACGTTCATGACACTATTTACGTTCATGATCGTATCCTGGCTTATGATTTTACATTCATTTTCGTTCTGGGAAGTTTTGCAAAAGCTTGAGAGACCAAACACAAGTTTAGTATAACTTTCTATCCTCAGACAGACGTTTCACGTCACATTCCACGTCTCACCTTATAGCGTTTAGTGTTACCACCTCAGTTATCCCACGTTCACGATATGTTACACGTATCATTGATCACCATATGTTTTCTTATATTACACTCACCATATCTCCACGTATCACGTTCATAATTGTTCACGTATCACGTTCACAATTGTTCACGTACTACGTTCAGTATGTCTCGCACATCATTGCTAAGATGCTATTAGTGTCAGCTATGCCAGATTATTTTGCATCGTAACGTTGCATTTAACTTGTATCTTAATTCTTATCCACTCGATCAAATTCAAGAGGATCTGTCTTACGTTGACAACCAGGAACTCATACGTATTGTCAAGTCAAGGTCAGGAAGACCAAGATTTATCATTGTGTCAAGATCTTGTGGAGGAACCGTTCCGAGAGGGAAGCCACTTGGAAACGGAGGAGTCCATCCGGATTTTATCTTCTCATCCTTCCATAATTTAGTTATGTTCTTTCAGGCACGTCACGTTCCATGCCCTTGTCAGTCATGTCGCGTCCATGTTCTTTCATATTATATTATCTATAATTCGGGGGAAGAATTATTCTTTTTAGCGGGGAGGAGTTGTAAAACTCGCATCTAAATGCCATGAACAGTACACTACGTAAACATATGAACCAATTAAAACTTTCCTTTTATGTCTTGAACATATGTCACGATATTAAATACAGAAACTACGTACGTGTTAGTACACGATAATTATTCTGTACGTATTAATACACGATAACTATTAATCATAATAATTATAATCACGAGCATGAGATCATGAACATTAAATCACGAACATGTAACTACGTATATATTTATTATTAGACGATATATATCGATTACGTACAAGTATTTATTATAACACGAATAATGAATTACGAACTAACACGAAAATACTAACGAACGAACATGTAATTTATTTAAACATGAACAAGGTCCATCAAGGCCTTTGGGGGCCTTGATAGGTGTGTAAACACCCATCCTTTTTACCACTTAATTACAATAATAACCGGACCAAAACGTGTATTTTATGTCTTTTATGCCGGAATTATGTGTGGTTTGTGGTTTTGTTGTGATTTAGGACGAAATTGTGAAAAGTGGAGAAAACACGGCATTTACGGGCTTTTATTGAAGGAAAAGATGAAAGATGAAGTCGAAAAGTCAAGAGTGGAAAAAGAACGGAAGTCCAAGACCAATTCTGAAGATTTATCAAAGAAAAAGTCAAAAGACGGAAGTTTATCAAAAGCCGAAAAACTCAAGTCTAATTTATTGAAGAATTAAAAGACGAGTTCAAAGAAATCCCGAGCCAAAAGTCATTAAAGTCCAACATAAAAGAAGATTTAAAGGCTTAAGGACTAATGGTGCAATTAACAAAGAGATTAAGAAGGAAGGGCCTAATGATGCAATTAAGAGAAAATGAAGGAAGGGAGGAAGCTTCCTAATCCTCCCCTATATATAGTCATTAGCATTTCATTTTTACACTTGTTGGCTAGTTTGACAAACTATTCTCTTCCACATTAATTTTTGCACATTTAAATTCATGTCATTTACTTTATTGCACCTTTAATTACCTTGTCTTGCACCTTTAATTTTCAAGTAAGTTTTAATTTTGTGTTCTTTAATCTTTTATCTTTAAGTTTTTAATCATCTTGTTCATCTTCTCTTCTTGCTTATTGTCAATCTTTTTCTTAATCTATGTTTGTTTTGATTTCAAGTTTTCAATCTAAACCTTTTTCATCTTATTTTTATACTAGACGAGTACCCGCGCATAGCCGCGAGATTTTCTAGCAACGATAATTAACGATATACTATATTGTGGTCACTATCAAAAGCGATTGAAATAATTTCCACACTACAAAATATGTCTTTTTTGTGTATTAGGGTTTAGAGAGAGATTACCGTTTGTGTGAAAGAGAATTAATTATAGAAAAAGATCCTCTCAAGTTCATGTCATTTTGATTGGTCAAGTTCTCCAATCACAACAAAGACAAATGCATGTGGGCCCCATGCATTTCAATAAAAGAAAAAGTTTTAAACATTTATCTAAATTTTGATTGGCCAACATGATCAATCAAGTTACTATCAACTTGAGAGGATTTTGATCCATTAATTATGTTGTGTGTATTAGGGCTGGCCACAAGGAATAATAAATATTTTTCAACATTTTAGTAAGATCCACCTTTCAACTTTCAACATTTCAACTTTCAATTAAAAGGATACACCCTTTATAATGTAGTAAAGATAAAGTTTAAGTCTTTTTAATTTTCGTGTCTTGTTTTTGTTGATTTCATACGTTTTATCTTTGATCTAGTGTTTTTATTTAGCTTATTGGTGTTTTACTTTGCTTATTGTCTTCCAAAAATTTAAGATTTTTGAGCTTATTTTCGTACTTTTTGTGTTTTCCTAGTTTTTAGGAAATCTGATTCGATTTAGGAACTTTTTCATTAATTGCGAAATCTTGTACTTTCTCCCCATTGCGAAATCTTGTTCCTGATTCGATTTAGGAACTTTTTCTGCTATTGCGAAATCTTCTTCCTGATTCGATTTAGGAACTTTTTCTGCTATTGCAAAATCTTGTTCCTGATTCGATTTAGGAACTTTTCTGCTATTGCGAAATCTTCTTCCTGATTCGATTTAGGAACTTTTTCTGCTATTGCGAAATCTTGTTCCTGATTCGATTTAGGAACTTTTTCTGCTATTGCGAAATCTTGCCTTTTTCTGCTATTGCGAAATCTTCTTCCTGATTCGATTTAGGAACATTTTCTAGCAATTGTGAAATCTTTGATTTCACAATTGCGGATTTGTTCATTTCAATTGCGAAATCTTTTTTTTTTTTACAATTGCGAATTTAGTTCTTTTAATTGCGAATTTAATTCAGTTTTTATTTAATTGCGAATTTTATTAGTTTTTAGTCAAATTTTATTTTTAAACTTATTTTCCCGCCATTTTTAATTAACTTTATTTTAATTGTTTCGTCTTATTTTTACGTCAATTTATTTTTACTTGTTTTGTCTTATTTAATTTTCGAATTTACTTTTCGTCAAATTTTAATTTCTCGTCATTTAATTAATTTACTTTTAACGTCTTTAATTTTACACCATTTATGTTTTAGTTAGTTTTAGCTTTACTTTAACGTCATTTATTTTAACGTCTTGCGATTTAATTTTAAAAACAACCAAAAAATATTTGTCTCACCAAAAACAATTGAGTCGCATTTTGAACCGGAAATCAATTCGTTAAGATACCGAGAAACGAACAATTGAACCTAGCAAAATCTCAACATTAAAATGGCGCCGCTGCCGGCTCTTTTCGTGAAGATTAACGGTTTTCTGTGAGAGACGCGTTGCTTTTTGGGATCCGTTCACTCGTGAACGTTATTTTTCCTATCAAAAATTTTCCAAAAATCCCAAAAACATTTGAAAAATCATAAAAAGCATTTCTTTTTCAAAGTTTTGCACCAAAAATATTCCTCTTTATCCTCTATTATGTTTAATTCTTTTCTTTACCCCTCTTATTTATAATTCTTCATGGATTCGTCTTGTGTACGGTGTGGGAGACCATGGCATGGTTTTCAAACATGTCAATGGTGTACTTGTGAGCGGTGTGGTTTTGATATCGACGATACACAATTTGGATTTTGTCCATTTTGCAATTCAACAAATTCATACTTCTCCTCTTACAATACTTTCTCAGCTTCTCCCGTCTATGACAATCCTTATCCTCAAGATGCACCGGGTTTTTCTCCATACCTGTGGTGCTATATTTGTGGGGGGCCTCACGATGTTTCTTCTTGTGATCTGTCGAAGATCTTTGAGAAACCACCGTGCTATCATCCTAGTGCATTTCACTTTGCGCCCCCACGTCACACCGTCAATCATCAACCTTCTTTCGAACAATTGAGTACCCAAGAACAATGGGCTACTCTTGTTACTCAATTTCAAAACCTCGAAGAAGCTTTCCTTAAATACAACGCAAAATGTCAAGCGGATCAGCAACGAGAGCAGGTATCTAACCTTAATGCTTATACTCCTCCTCTTGTGCCTCCATATTGTTATGACAGTGATGACGATGAGAGTCCTATTTCTTGGACCGATGAGAATGCTATTCCTTCTCCCGACTTGCCGGAGCCTAAGGATTCAACCATCCTACGGGATGAGGATATTAGTACTGTAACACCCCACTTGGATAAGTGGACCGTTACATGTATTTATGGCGTGTCATCAAAGCATAAGGTAAATGTCCTAAAACATTAAATGACCATAACGGAAATACCGGAATCAAACATCGGTAATCCAACCTAAGCTCAAAACATGAAAAAATAAAATACTGAAGGAAAGGACTAAACAATGTCCAAATAAGCAGAATAATGTAAGTACATAAAGTAAGAAGTCTGGATAGCTTCCATCCAAATGCACATGCTCTCAGAATCATAAGAGCGTCCTGGGGTACCTGCCGTTAGAACATGAAAGGGAAACTACGGCTGAGCATAACGCTCAGTGAACGGATATAGAGCATGATAAGGAACTACTGAAATGAAACAGATGGTAAAATACTGGAGCTGTAAGACTGATAAGTAAAGTTGCAGCGGAAATCTGTGCATAATCTGTAAAGTCTGATTCGTAAATAATAGAGCTGAACTAATATCTGATAAATCTGAAAACATGCATTTACTGTATTTTAATTTGCCAGAGCTTATATAGGTCACGTGCTGTAACAACCGTGCATGAATAACTGGAGGGGTGACCTCGCCATGCTGTAGAGGGGTGACCTCTAAATAACTGTGCTGGGTGGAGGGATCAGCTCCAATGTGAAGGATGTAGAGCACACACCACATTCACCTGCTAAACTGTAAACTATAGCCTAGGATGCATCCATACGCCCCACTAATAATACTGATAAAATGGCCAAGCTGAGCTGAGTGGGACGATGCAGGATATCACTCTCCTGCATGTGAGTCACGACACCGGTGCCTCTAGTGTCGTGGTTACGGTACCTCCGTAACTAGTACATAAACTAATCATGCTTGTATATAATGCTCAGGCAATTTATTTAATTCTTAACATGATTACTGATAAGTTTAAACATATACTGGGGAAAACATTTGGCTGCAGACGGGGAATCCTAATCATGCATAGAAAGGAAGTCCTTACTGAAAGGACGGAAAATCCGTACCTCGTGTCCAGTACTGAAATAAGACTGAAAGTTGACGGATCGAATTTGAATTCACGGGTACTACATAAATAATGGACGCGAAAATAAGTTGACTGATTACTGTTTGCTTTTACTGATTCTTATATGTTCTAAATTTAATTTAATTTATTCTTATATTACTATTTATGGATAAACTGGTAAATTCTGACTGTTCTCGTATTATTACTCCTGATTAACGTATCCTCTGTATTCCTGATTATCGTAAAACATGTACTCCAACATAATAATATTACTATAAATAGCAACCTGCTATAAATAGAAAGTTTCCAAATTTTTTTTTTTTTTTTTTGAAATATTTATTAATTAACTCATAGTTATATCCGACCTTTAATTAGTTAAAAGAACCACGTTAAAATAAATTTTGTCTTACTAATTAAATAAATAAAATAAATAAAGTAACAATTTTATTTAACTTTATTTTTAAAGCTTACTTATAAAATAATTTGACTACACTTTATATAAGTTCCCACTACTATTACTAAAAGTTCCCACTGCTTTGATTATAAGTTCCCACTGTTTGTATCATAAAAGTTCCCACTGCTTATATCATAAAAGTTCCCACTGTTTTCATTATATTAAAGTTCCCACTGCCTATATTAAATTCCCACTGTTAGTATATTTTTCCCACTGTTTTCACTGTGACAAACCCAAACACCCCTGTTTGTCCTTTGCTGTTGTTTGAAAAGCCAAACACCCCTGTATATACTTGTTTCTCACTGCATACGAAGTAAACACCCATCTTATGGGTTTTTAGGGCTGCGGATCCAAAACAAATTCAAACCCACACCATTGTTGGTCACGGCTGATCTCAAAGATCAACACCGAGACCCACTGGTCTCGGTCTTCGCGAATCCAACCAACCCGGCACCCTTTTTTTTTTGATTGTCTTGGCTGTGGTAGATGAACAAAACACCACCGCCGCCCCTGCTTGGGTCGTGGCTGGCCACCAACATCACACCGAGACCAATAGGTCTCGGTTTTCTTGATTTCACACCAAGCCCGACACTCCCTTATATCAGTTTTAAGATTTCTCTATTTTTTTTAAATTGCTGTTCTTGATTATTTAACACAAATCGTGATATAAGAAAAGGGTAAGAATGATTACCGTTATTAGATTAAAGATTAACACAACACTCATCTGAATCAAAGATAACAAGCCCCGATCTTGCTCTTTTTTTTTCTTTTTTTTTTGTCGGCGCCTCTCCAAGCTTCAACCCTAATTCATTTTTTTTTGTTTACTGTTTGATAACATGGGAAATAAAACTCCCGTATTTTCTTTGCAATATGGGCTGGGCTCCCAAGCCCAGGTCTTCTTTTCTTGTTCTTTTCTTTAAAAACGCAGCCCAAAACAATCTATAAGATTTCGTTTCGATTCGCTTCGCTTCGTTTAAGATCATCTAACTTGCGTGTTCGTGAATAAATCCTCGTAAATATATTCTGTTGTGAATTGTTTATTAAAATTCAACTGTGTATTTAATATCATCAATTAAATACGGGTTTTACAATTCTTTCCCTCTAAAAAAATAATTCGTCCCCGAATTAAAGACACCACTATACCGGGTTTTACAATTCTTCCCCTCTAAAAAGGAGAATTCGTCCTCGAATTAAAGATACTAAGCTGACGAAGTTATAAGAACTGAAAGAACACATAAACTGAAAAGACAATTAAGCTGAAGGCTAATTCGTCTTCTAATTAAGACATAATGCTGTTGAAAGGTATAAACATGACATGACTGAAGTGAAGACGTAACGTGACATGACTGAAAAGGACATGGAACGTGACATGACTGAAAGAATATAACTGGCTTATAGAAGGAAATGGATGAGAGGTCCGGATGGACTCCTCCGTTTCGAGTGGTCTCCCGCTCGAAACGATTCCTTTAAGGTCTAAACATAATAATAAAAATATTGGTCCTGATGGCCCTATCCTGATGATGCTGAATAGTTTCTGGTTCCATACTTAAGATGGATTCTCTGAATCTGATAGAATGAATAAGATATAACATGTAGTATACATGAAACTTTACGTACAATTATCCTGGAAAGATAACTTTTATATTTCTGGGCAAGCTGCTGAAAATATATAGTGATGAACTACGTGAACAATTGTGAACGTGCTACGTGAGCAATTTTGAACGTGGTTCACGATCATCTGATGAACGTTGGGCATGGAATATGTCGTGAACGTGATCTGTGGATCATACTGTGAACGTGATACTAGACATATCATGAACGTATGCTGACTGAGGAAAGAATGCCAAGCGATACGGCCTGAGGTGTGTAACGTCTGCCTGGTTATG
Source organism: Glebionis coronaria (assembly GCA_025667525.1). Lineage (NCBI taxonomy): Eukaryota > Viridiplantae > Streptophyta > Magnoliopsida > Asterales > Asteraceae > Glebionis > Glebionis coronaria. Next base: position 220,756,443 of record CM046882.1, on the reverse strand, counting down.
GAATAGATGTGCTAAACTTGAGTCTGGTTTCTCAAGCTTTCTGTAACCGTATTCGGTAATAAACTGTGAAACGTGTATCGCGGAATGGCACACGAACTTGAACGTGAAAAATATTATGAACACAAACGTGAGCTTAAATCATGAGATAGCATAAAAGATGAACTGAAACAGCGTCATTCTGCGGATGAGACGTATACGTGAAAGTGAAGATAAACGTAAACGTAAACATACACGTGATCGTGAACATGAATTCTGTCTGATGTGATGGTCGCCGGAATACTTGACATCGTACGATTTACTGCTAAATTTCAAAATTTCTGCAGATCTGCTACTGCGTGATCCTTTCGGATGAAAGAAACGCGCAGGCTGATTACATGGTTAATGATAACTTAGATAGTATCACAATTTCTCTGAGTCTGTGGTAAAACTGATAACAATCTCCATGGAGTCTTGTCTCCTTTCGGTCCAGAATTTCTACTGGCAGTAATAACTCGATAGTATGACGACGTTCTATCTTAAACCTGTTGGAATGGAAGGTATTAGATATGAACATAGATGCCTCAACGCGTTATACTGTTTCTATCAAAATTCTGCCCGGAATTTTGGTACATTCTGGTGGAATTTCGTTCATAGGCGTCAGTTGGGACCATCAGGTGATGGCCTTCACCTGCGCATGATTGTCTGAAATTTCTTTCTGTTGAAGTGTGGTGGCTCAGAAATGCCACTTTGTTCAAGTGAGATTTATATCTGGAAAGCTGTGTATAAAAATAACTCCTATCAAAGATTCTATACAACTGTGAGAAGATGACTCTCGTATTCTTCTCTAGAATTTAGCAGACCAAAATGTGACCAATGAATACGCTGACGATTTTGTCTGAGAATCATAAAAAAAAATTATTCATAAATTCCATAATATAGCTGGAGCATTAGGGAGTTCAGAAGTATAAAATCAAAATCTTTAGAGAGACTATAATATGTGCAACAGCAGTCTGGAAAACATCATGTTCTTTCTCTCACCATTGATGGTAGCATGATCGGAAATTGTTCCGGGAAATATTTAAGATGTCGTAGCAGGTCAGATAAACCTTCTATACGTGAGATGAAATCGATTATGAATGGTGATCTTGTAAAATTTTCAGTGATCGTTACCTGATCTCATGTTACCCGGCCTTCTTTCTAATAGATAGGAAAGGTGCACTTCCTGATGGTGCGCTAGGGCGAATAGAGCCTCATTCTGGTAATTCTTGCAGCAAATACTACAACTCTTTTAAACGCAGTTGAAGCCCTGTGATAAAGAGTTCTGAAAGTAGGTTCTGTACTTGAGACAATATCTATGTAGAATTTTGTTTCGTGGTTAGAAAGGAATCTCTGAAAACTTCCTGAGATTACGTCTGGGAGCACTGGAGTAATCTGTTGGTCATGAGTTTAAGGAATTTCAGAAGTGAATTTATAACTGATGGCTAGACAGTCTTCGTAGCTATGGACTGCTAAGTCATGCGCTTGTAAGGCAGAAACAATTTGTACTGATTTTTCTGATAGAAGGTATTATGAATATATTTGGGATTTAGTAAGACGGATCTCGTCGTTAACTGAAAAATAAGGCTTTAATAAATATGGTGATACTGCTGAGTCCTTTCCGGCTGAGAGGTAGGGGACTACCTGATTTAAGATAAAGCTGTCATAGGAATACGTGAAGTAAACATGGCGACTTGTCACTGAATGTGTTCGTCTGTAACCTCACAGAGTGAATACTGTGTGTTTAACCTGAATAATACTCCAGTGGTGGTGACTGAATTTTTTTTTTTTCAAATGATCTAATTTATGCGTGGCCATTAGAATGGGTATACCCCTTTCTGAAAGATATCCTGAATTACTGAGGGTCTTGCTTGGAACATACTGGAGTTAGGAGCTCGGACTCGTACTCTGAAGAGATATTCGTATGACGTGTATCATGACTGGTGCCCTGATACGTGTCTTCCGAAATGATACCTGAGAACTATGTCTTGACTGATGTCTTGGCACGTGTTTTAATAGATGAATATGAACAAGGCTGAATTTTTTTTTTTGTAACTGCTAGGATTGGCGGACCGGTTAGACTGCTGACGTCTGTATTTCTGGTCACGTCCGTGCCGGAGTTCCGATGGTTACGGACTGATTAATTACAAGTACGATGGTTGTCACTACTGCTTTGTCTGTCAATTTATGACGGTCATTATCATGACCGTGATTCATGTAACTATTCTGCTGAGTGACCGGCTGAGTTCCGGTTCCCACTCTTCTGAATAAACGGTTAGCTGAGTGAAGTGTGACATCTAACTGAGAAGGTAAAAGTATGGAATGGAATGGTAGTATCTGATGGTTGAAATTTATTCTTGTCCGAAATTTCAAATTTATAGTTTTAGTCCTTGTTCTGCAGAGTCTTCATAGTATGAACGGCATCAGCATCTCGAGAGATCTCCAACATATCAGCAGCGTCAGCATTATTGAGGTCTTCAAAGTGTTAGCAGCATCAGCATCTGGTAAAATCTTCAACTCACGAGCAGCATCAGCACCTGGTAGAGTATCGACAAGTGGAAACGCCTGAGATGATTGAGGATCGATTAGCAATATCCATGGAGTAGGGTACCTGAAGTACACTTGGACTACTGTACATGAAGTACAAAATGAACACTGCACATGGGGCATATCTGAGACACCGTACGTGGAGTACACGTGAAATACTGTACATGGAGTATAACTGAGACACTGTACATGGGGTACATATGGAATACTGTACCTGGAGATTTAAACGGTAGTAACCTGAACTGAAACGGTTAACATGATAGGATGATAATTTCTGCGTAGACTTAATGCTGATTGTATAGAGGCTAAAAGTATGATTAAACGGAGTTTCATCAACGTTCAGTATAAAGACATGATTGATAAAGACCAGAACATGATTTATCATGAAAACGGGTTTTACTGAAATTCTTTTGTGTCTTAGCATGGAGACATTTATCATTCTGCTGGACATAAAACCCTCGCACGGAGACATGAAACTGAAACAGCGTGGAAGCGACATCAACTTGAGATTGTGCGAACTGGATTGTTATAAAGACTATAAGAGTATGATCAACTGAAGTTTAACATCAACTGACGTGGATGGCTAAGGTTCAATCCACATAATTCAAGGAACAAAACATATGACTATGTATGGGCGATTCTAGTTCGATCCATGCTTGTCAAAATTTTCTGAGAACTGTCATGTATAGAAATTTATAATCTGGGACTAAATATGGTTGGCTGTAGTCCAATTTATTTTTGTCAAGATTTAATGAAATGTCATGAGATGACAAATGTGAACAACTATGGATCGGTTCACAAAACAACATTTGACTGAAAATTATGAAATTTGATTTGAACATTGGTGAACGTTTATGGCTGGTTCACTAAGTGATATTTGACTGAAAACATGAATCTGTCATGAGTAAGGGTAAACGCCTATGGTCGGTTTACCAATACAAAATCTGAACGGGCAAGGGTGAGCGCCTATGGTCAGCTCACCAAAACGAAAATTCGCCAAAAGCACATGCGACTAAATATGGCTAGTTATGTACCAACCTTTTACTTAGTCAAAACTTTAAGAAAACTGACTGATAAATGGAGAAAACTGACTGAATAACCCATGAGAAACATGAAAGATAACAACGCCAAAATCTGGGAAGTTCCTGGTGACTACCCACTAGTCACAGGTCAAGTTTTAGAGCCTACAGGTCGAACCTTGCGCTCTGATACCATAATTGTAACACCCCACTTGGATAAGTGGACCGTTACATGTATTTATGGCGTGTCATCAAAGCATAAGGTAAATGTCCTAAAACATTAAATGACCATAACGGAAATACCGGAATCAAACATCGGTAATCCAACCTAAGCTCAAAACATGAAAAAATAAAATACTGAAGGAAAGGACTAAACAATGTCCAAATAAGCAGAATAATGTAAGTACATAAAGTAAGAAGTCTGGATAGCTTCCATCCAAATGCACATGCTCTCAGAATCATAAGAGCGTCCTGGGGTACCTGCCGTTAGAACATGAAAGGGAAACTACGGCTGAGCATAACGCTCAGTGAACGGATATAGAGCATGATAAGGAACTACTGAAATGAAATAGATGGTAAAATACTGGAGCTGTAAGACTGATAAGTAAAGTTGCAGCGGAAATCTGTGCATAATCTGTAAAGTCTGATTCGTAAATAATAGAGATGAACTAATATCTGATATATCTGAAAACATGCATTTACTGTATTTTAATTTGCCAGAGATTATATAGGTCACGTGCTGTAACAACCGTGCATGAATAACTGGAGGGGTGACCTCGTCATGCTGTAGAGGGGTGACCTCTAAATAACTGTGCTGGGTGGAGGGATCAGCTCCAATGTGAAGGATGTAGAGCACACACCACATTCACCTGCTAAACTGTAAACTGTAGCCTAGGATGCATCCATACGCCCCACTAATAATACTGATAAAATGGCCAAGCTGAGCTGAGTGGGATGATGCAGGATATCACTCTCCTGCATGTGAGTCACGACACTGGTGCCTCTAGTGTCGTGGTTACGGTACCTCCGTAACTAGTACATAAACTAATCTTGCTTGTATATAATGCTCAGGCAATTTATTTAATTCTTAACATGATTACTGATAAGTTTAAACATATACTGGGGAAAACATTTGGCTGCAGACGGGGAATCCTAATCATGCATAGAAAGGAAGTCCTTACTGAAAGGACGGAAAATCCGTACCTCGTGTCCAGTACTGAAATAAGACTGAAAGCTGACGGATCGAATTTGAATTCACGGGTACTACATAAATAATGGACGCGAAAATAAGTTGACTGATTACTGTTTGCTGTTACTGATTCTTATATGTTCTAAATTTAATTTAATTTATTCTTATATTACTATTTATGGATAAACTGGTAAATTCTGACTGTTCTCGTATTATTACTCCTGATTAACGTATCCTCTGTATTCCTGATTATCGTAAAACATGTACTCCAACATAATAATATTACTATAAATAGCAACCTGCTATAAATAGAAAGTTTCCAAATTTTTTTTTTTTTTTTGAAATATTTATTAATTAACTCATAGTTATATCCGACCTTTAATTAGTTAAAAGAATCACGTTAAAATAAATTTTGTCTTACTAATTAAATAAATAAAATAAATAAAATAACAATTTTATTTAACTTTATTTTTAAAGCTTACTTATAAAATAATTTGACTACACTTTATATAAGTTCCCACTACTATTACTAAAAGTTCCCACTGCTTTGATTATAAGTTCCCACTGTTTGTATCATAAAAGTTCCCACTGCTTATATCATAAAAGTTCCCACTGTTTTCATTATATTAACGTTCCCACTGCCTATATTAAATTCCCACTGTTAGTATATTTTTCCCACTGTTTTCACTGTGACAAACCCAAACACCCCTGTTTGTCCTTTGCTGTTGTTTGAAAAGCCAAACACCCCTGTATATACTTGTTTCTCACTGCATACGAAGTAAACACCCATCTTATGGGTTTTTAGGGCTGCGGATCCAAAACAAATTCAAACCCACACCATTGTTGGTCACGGCTGATCTCAAAGATCAACACCGAGACCCACTGGTCTCGGTCTTCGCGAATCCAACCAACCCGGCACCCTTTTTTTTTTGATTGTCTTGGCTATGGTAGATGAACAAAACACCACCGCCGCCCCTGCTTGGGTCGTGGCTGGCCACCAACATCACACCGAGACCAATAGGTCTCGGTTTTCTTGATTTCACACCAAGCCCGACACTCCCTTATATCAGTTTTAAGATTTCTCTATTTTTTTAAAATTACTGTTCTTGATTATTTAACACAAATCGTGATATAAGAAAAGGGTAAGAATGATTACCGTTATTAGATTAAAGATTAACACAGCACTCATCTGAATCAAAGATAACAAGCCCCGATCTTGCTCTTTTTTTTTCTTTTTTTTTTGTCGGCGCCTCTCCAAGCTTCAACCCTAATTCATTTTTTTTTGTTTACTGTTTGATAACATGGGAAATAAAACTCCCGTATTTTCTTTGCAATATGGGCTGGGCTCCCAAGCCCAGGTCTTCTTTTCTTGTTCTTTTCTTTAAAAACGCAGCCCAAAACAATCTATAAGATTTCGTTTCGATTCGCTTCGCTTCGTTTAAGATCATATAACTTGCGTGTTCGTGAATAAATCCTCGTAAATATATTCTGTTGTGAATTGTTTATTAAAATTCAACTGTGTATTTAATATCATCAATTAAATACGGGTTTTACAATTCTTTCCCTCTAAAAAAATAATTCGTCCCCGAATTAAAGACACCACTATACCGGGTTTTACAAGTACAATTCCTGAAAATGAATCCGACGAATTCAATACGTCTAGTGCTGATAACCTTGTCCCTATTCCAAGTGAATCTGAGTTGACATCCGACAGTGACGATGAGTATGATGCACTTTCTTCTGATGATGTTCCTTCCACCAACACTTTGGAAGAGGATTCTTTGCCTTTCTCCAATCCTCTTTTTGATCAAGATGATGATTTTACTTCTAGTGATGACGAGTCACTATCTGATGAAGACGTTCCGAAGGAAACTTTCAAGATTTATTCGAACCCTTTATTTGATTTTGATGACGATTACATATCTAGTGAGGTGAATCCTCTCTTTGACGAAGGGATTAAGGACATTGATTGCTCTGATTCTCCTACTATTGATGAGCATGCTTTGTTAGCCATGCCCCCTTCTGTCGCAGAGGTGGAAAGTTCTGACTCTACTGGAAAGATACCGCAGGTGGAAGGTAATTCTTATCTTACTTCTCATACTATCTTGCATCCTCCTACTACTGAATGCACGCCCAAGCGGGTGATGTATCAATTTCCCTCTCCGGGAAATGAGGATGAGTGTTTTGACCCGGGAGTTGACAATGACCATTTTATGATTGATAACCTTACGGCTTTGCCAATTGGTCCTCGTCCATTGTCTTTGGAGGATGACAATGTGATTCCTATAGCCACCCCACCTCCCGAGGATCAAGATTTCACATACTTCTCGTATGTTGAAAGAACCTTCCTACCATTCAAGACTTATCCTCCTGTCTCTCCTTTGTTATATTCCTCCGGGAACGAGGATAAGGTCTTTGATCCCGGTATTACATTTGAGGCCTCCCCATGGACCATTTAATTCGGGGACGAGTCAGGCTCGTGACTCGGATAACAAAAACAAGCGCTTTTTGGGAGGCAACCCAATTATCTATCTATCTTTTTCTTTGTTTTTACCTTAAGTGTAGGGGGAGACCCGTTGGTTTGCTATTTCCTCTCCTCCCTTCTTATAATCAGGGATTCGCGCTCAATGATCTACTCTTGATGATTCTTGACGACCCGTGATTCCGTGTTCCCTTCTTCCCGGTTCTATCCTAAACTCTTTTCGATTCACTATTTTATATGTTCTTAATATTAAAATAGGAATCTATTTAGTTGTCTTTTCCTTAGCGAGATTTAAACAAAGTGCACAATGTCCTAAGTGTAGGGGAGTTTACTCCCACATGCTTAAACATTGAGGACAATGTTTATCTTAAGTGTAGGGGGGACTTCTATCGAAGTTAAGTGGCCTTTTCCTTGTATTTGTCCTCATTTTAACCGTATTGGGAAAAACGTATTTCCAACAATCTCCCCCTAAGGGAGGTCACATCTTTTTACAAAATCTTAAACCTAGCATCTATGCTTGAGTCTTCGATCTTGTTCTTGTGAACATGCTTGATGAGATCTTTGACTTTAGTCTTGAGCATGTTTCCTTGCCTTGACCTTGTGCATTCTTCACTTGTGATATTTGCCTCTTTGTGACTTCATGTTCCACATACTTATGCTTTTAAATTCTTGAAAGCTTTAGAGTTTGATATAGCGAAAGACTTGACCTTCAGGCTTTCTTGAATTTGTTGAAGTACTAATTGTATGTAGTATAAGCATGTGGTGACGACTTCTTCTGGATTGTACACCGCAATGCCACCTTCTTGTTACGCTGCATAAGACAGTTAGCAACAAATAATATACACGGATGAAATGGCCTTGAACATTTCATTCTAATTCGGTAGCATTTTACCTCCGGTCGGTGAAGACCGTTGGACGATATTAAATATCGTACTTGTGGCATGTAGTTTCAATAAAGAACCTCCTTGACAAGATTTCGCGGGTAAACCCGTTCTCTTTACTCGACCGTCCAAAGCTGACTACGAACGTAAAGAGTGAATCATTTGGATAATATTATCCGCATGATTTGAAGCCGTCAATTCATGTTCCTGGAACAAGTGAAGTTCAATTAAGAACCGCACCATCGTTGCTTTCCAGTTGTCACAAGCTTGATTCATATAGAATCTTGCAAGTTACCTACCAAGTGCTGTTTGATGTTAACACTAGAAGGATTTCCATTCGTCACTGTAAATACTTAATAGTATTACTCTGAATGTTCTGGCAAGATCACTAAGATATTGCGTAGAGGCCTGGAACGTGTTTAAATTCATTTAAGAATTAAACCACTGTTGCTTTCCAGTTATCACAAGTTTGATTCATAAAGAATCGCACAAGTCACCTACCATGAGCTTTTTGATATTCGCTCAAGAAGGATTTCCATCTTCATTGTAAATACTTTCGTATTACTCGGATGTTCAGGCAAGATCATGAAGATTTTGCGTAGGACTCTTAAGATCTTTCTTACTTTTCACAGTGTGTGAAGAAGCAAGGAAATATGAAAGTGTGTCCTAATGAGATATTTGATGATCTCAAATGGCTCTAGACTCGATCGTGCATTTGGGATTTTAGTGATCGGAGGCTGGAGAGGAGTGCCACCTTTTCAATACCAGTCTATTCGGAGTGAATAAACCAATAGATAACGTGTTGATCTCCGTGTGATTAAAACAAATACCTTTTGAGAGATATTTGAGTTAGCTGGGAAGGGTTGTGCATTGCATCACTGGGTCCATGACGTCTTTCTTCAATATCGAGAATCATTAGCAAAAATGACCTCAATAGCATATGTATTGACCCGGTTTCTGCCTAAAGTTGTAAGGAGGGCTTCTTTCTTTACACCCTTTATCTTTACAATTCTTTTTCATTCTTCAACCCCTTCAATGCTTACCAATACGTCATCACTAGCACCTTGTTGTGATTGTTCCAGTGCTAACTTAAGTACTTGGTCGGCATTCAGCTACGTTCACAATCTTTCTCCATCTTTCCTAAGGACTACTATTTCTAGCTATGGAATGTCCTTGGGAAGATTCCTCCGGTTCTAGAGAAATCATTGGACTTTAACCTATCCTACCATCCTTATGTCACCACAATCTTCACCGTCGTGAATAGAGATGTTTTGGGTAAGTGTATGTCACCATGAAATCCATTTTGAAGTGCAAATCCATTTTGCTCCCCCTTAACATATGCCACGATATCCGAAAACATTTTGCATATGTCGGGATGAGCTATCACGTTAAGTCAAACCATTCATGATTGATCATATCCCATATTAAATCACATTTTCTCCCCCATATTAAAAATATTAACCCAATCGATGTTTTTAATATCAATTGATTTAATAGCATTTTAAGAAAATTTGGGAAGAAAAATGCAAGTCCAATTATCTTCATGAATTACACAAGCTCCCCCTCAAATTAATGAGGGTGTGCTGAAACGTAAATTAAATACCTTTTAAACACAAGTGTAAGGTATTTATTACATGCAAAGATCATATATGATAATGAATTCACAAGATTAACAATTTACGAGGTTGGACCTGAATGATGGAGAACATCATATGAAAGATTCACATGGTTCTTGTTCACGAATGTTGGTCACCTCGTCACGTCCCCGAGAAAATTAATTCCCGTTGTTGAGTCAAAGCTTTCCGGTGAAATGCTTGACTTGATTATGAAAAGCGGGTTGCTATCTGAAATAATAGCAAACTGATATTAGCGATTCTGTGTGGGTTCAGAATTCTCGGAATCCTCTCGAATTGATCTCAGTTAAAAGTAGAATGATTTGTTCTTGGTGACAAAAAGTGGATTTGGTTTTCTAATCTACTAAACAGGTAAGTGAATAAATGGTAATGAAGTAAACTTAAAACAAGCAACAAGTAATAAGCAAAGCTGGAAAAATACCCCTATTCGGAAAGTTGGCTTATGCGGAAAATTTACTTCATTCGGAATATTGACGTCATGCGGAATAAGATCTCTATGCGGAATATCTATTCGGAAAAATAAGCTTATGCGGAAAAACAGGGCTATTCGGAAAATAATGTCTATGCGGAAAATACTCTCATTCGGAACATGCCTATTCGGAAAGATTACTCTACTCGGAAAAATGATGCTATTCGGAATATGACGGCTATTCGGAAAAAAGTTCCGAATAAGGCAACTGAAAAATGTCTATTCGGAAAGTGAGAAAAGTTCCGAATAGGAAAACTGAAACAGTCCTATTCGGAATATATGGAAAGTTCCGAATAAGGAAACAAAGAAACGGCTATGCGGAATACTGAAATATTCCGAGTAACAGAAATGAACACACCCCTATTCGGAATATTGAAAGATTCCGAATAAGGGAAACACAAAATGGGCTATTCGGAATTTTCTGGGCAGATGAAGAACAGTAACAGCAGCAAGTAAAACAGGGGACACGGTTTTTAATCCAAAACGACTTAAATACTCAAAAAGGTTTCACCAAATTAAACACAAATCATTCACATACCATAAGGAACAAATCCCACTAATAAAAACACTAAATCAACAACTTTTTAAGATCAAACTAAAATCAAATAAAAGCTTAAGAGCTTGCAACAAAAATAATGAAGAACAAGATGAATAGAAAGATGGAATAGATTGATTAATGAAAAAGTAACAAGAGTATTGATTACAGATTACAAGATTAAAAGAAGAAGATGAAAATCACCAAACTCCCTAATGGAGTTGGTGATGAGACGAACTACAAAGCCTGGGAAAAAGGAAATGAAAAACTAACTCCATAATGTGTGAAGGGAGTTTCTATTTATACTCCTAGTGGTTGGTTGGTGAGTGGGCTTTCTCCTCTTCTTCTTGTCTTCTCGTCTTTTCAGAAAAGTTGACGTTTTTGATTCTGATTCGGGATTTGTTGTCGATTAAATCCAACTCGTCTTTTAATTTCTTCGTTAAATAGACTCGAGTTTCTTCGACTTATGAAAATCTTCCGTCTTTAGTCCTTTTCTTCGATAAATCTTCGAATAGGCCCAGTGACTTCAAATATTTTTCACCTCTTGGACAATAGACTTCGTCTTGAGTCTTTTTCCTTGATAAAACCCGTGCAATCCCATGTTTTCTTTAACATTCATCCGGTTAGCTCTGAAAACACAATAAACACAAAAACCACGCATAATTCCAAACAAATGATATTAAATACGCGTTTTGGTCTTGTTTAAGCCCGAATTAAGTGGTAAAAGGATGGGTGTTTACACACCTATCAAATCCCCTACACTTAACCATTGCCATGCCCTCATGCAATGCTTAGTGATAAAGCAATTTTACATTTTTCTCATAATTAATCAACCTTGGCCTTATTTAAATCCTACTAAACAATAATTAAAATACTAAGAGGACTTAAAACTTTAAAATAAACAAAAGATGAAAATAACTTGTAAAGAAATCAAGGACTTACATTAGGGCTTTGGTGTTGCGAAGATTTATCACCCTCAAGTTTCACGTTCCCCAAACTAAGCTTAAAACGAGATCATTGTTATTATAAGTTAGTAAATCAAACACTTACACACATGGCTTAATTAAATGCTTAAACTCCCTTATTCCTAATTGTATCTCTTATATTTTATTTTTGTCTTAGAATGATCATGAAGATGCATTTTTGGACTTATTTCGATAGTTTATTAAGGCTGAAAGCAAAGTAGGACGATTTTATCAATAGTTAGCTAAAGGACAAAATCTCTTAAAACTGCTTCTCGGGATATCAAAAAGTTCATATCTTGGCATAACTTGGTTCACGATTTGAGACCTTTCTCGGGCCGATATTTGGCATGTACTTCATACTTCATATCTTCGAGAGACGTTCTTGAGATAATGGTCTTCTCATCATAATAGAGTTTCTTCACTTGTAGACTTTTGAGGGGTACTCCAACTTTGTTGACCACGACTTCATGATTATTTCTTCAATCTCTAATTGGGATTTTGAGATACAACGATCCGCCTCCTTTTCGGACTTGGATCTATTTATCCTCATACCTTGTTAGGGTCTTTTCGGATAGACTTCTCCATGATCTTTATGGGAGTTGATTGCTTTTCGTCGTGAGTCTTGATCCTTCATATAGACTTTAGGAATAATGCTTTTCACATCACTTTGGATCTTCAGCAATAAAATTGAATCCTCATGCCTTGTTAGGGCCTTTTCGGACTCGCCAATCTTCGCGCCCCGCTTCATAAGTTATGCCTTGGCTATGAACTCTTATCATTACCGAGCAACTTTTAAACGATCTTGGGCTAGAAGCTAAGTAACTTTTCAAATCGTAAGACCTTACTTATTGCAGATAAATTATTAGCAAGTGATGGGAGAATAGGCAAATAATTACACCAAGTGAGCTTGCGCAAGAATACCGACTTATAATTGACTCTATCATTTCTCGTCCTCCACAATTTAAAATCTCAAATAATGAGACTCGTGGACACTTAGCCTAATAAACCAATTAAGGTCTACATGGTTAAGGATACTAGCTAGAATAAACTTGGATAAGTCTATTCAGGTTGAGTCAAAATAAACGCAACGGGCCTAATATGTCAAAGACTTCTAAACTAGCTACACCACTTTATTAATATTTTTGACTTTATAGCGGGATATATACATATGAAAGCGACGATAAAAATTAAAAATTACAACTAAATGGCCAAAGTTAATAAAAAATTTGAAAAATGTTGAAAAAGATGATTTTCCGGTTAATTGAAGGCATTTTCATGGAAAAGTCCACTTAAAACTTCGATAGAAGTCTCCCCTACACTTAAGATAAACATTGTCCTCAATGTTTAAGCATGTGGGAAAAATCTCCCCTACACTTATGACATTGTGCACGTTGGTTAACTCAAGTTAAGGAAGAGACGACTAAAGTGATCAATTTCAAATGTGAGTATGAAGAAAATTGAATCACGATAGTTGAGAGATAGAACCGGATTTCGGATAACACGGGAGCACGGTTCTTCAAAGATTTCCAAGATTTGCAGTAATCCCTGTAAGCACATCACCACACAAACACAAATGACCAAAATAGGTCCTCCCCTACACTTAGGGGGTTAAAGGGATAGATACTCGGGCTGCCTCCCGAGGAGCGCTTGTTTTTGATAACCGAGTCACGAGCCTGACTCGACCCAAATTCAGTTCATGGGGAACGTGGTGAGGGATGGAATCACCTCCTGAGAGGTGTCCTCACCAAAGTACAACTTCACTCGTTGGCCATTCACCTTGAAATTTGGTCCATTAGGTTGAGCGAGCTCGAGAGTACCATATGGAAAAATTTGGGCGATGGTGAATGGGCCGGACCAACGAGATTTGAGCTTGCCCGAAAAGATTTTCAACCGAGAGTTAAAAAGTAAGACTTTGTCTCCAACATGGAACTCTCGGTTTTTGATCTTGGAGTCGTGAATGAGCTTAGTTCTTTCCTTATAGATCAAAGAATTTTCATAAGCCTCATTCCGGAGTTCATTCAGCTCATTGAGTTGGATCTTGCGTAGGTCACCGGCTTTGTTGATATCAAAATTGGCCCACTTCAAGGCCCAATAAGCCTTGTGCTCCAACTCAATGGGTAGGTGGCACGCTTTCCCGTACACAAGACGATAAGGCGTACAACCGATCGGGGTCTTGTAAGCAGTACGGAAAGCCCACAAAGCATCATCGAGTTTATCAGCCCATGCGGCACGATGCTCTCCCACGGTTCTTTCCAGAATTCGCTTCAGCCCTCGGTTTGATATTTCGGCCTGGCCATTAGTTTGTGGGTGGTAGGCTGTGGAAAGACGATGGTTTACACCGTACTTAGCCATGACTCGAGCAAATTGGTCATTGCAGAAATGAGTCCCACGATCACTAATAATGGCACGAGGCACACCGAAGCGAGCGAATAGAGCTTTCAAAAAGTTACAAACCACCCTTGCGTCATTAGTAGGCAAAGCTTTGGCTTCAACCCACTTGGAAACGTAGTCAACGGCTACAAGGATGTATTTGTTTCCTTTAGATGAAGGGAATGGCCCCATAAAGTCGATACCCCAAACATCAAAAATTTCACACTCTTGAATGAAAGTCTGAGGCATCTCGTCTTTATGTGTGATTTTGCCTTGCTTTTGGCAAACATCACATCGCTTAACCATATTGTGAGCATCACGATATATGGAGGGCCAATAAAATCCCGAATCAAACACTTTCTTAGCGGTGTAGTTGGGACCAAAGTGACCACCGGTGGGTCCTTTGTGGCAAGCATCCAGGATGTCCGACGCTGCCGGTCCATCAACACATCGGCGAATTATCAGGTCAGCACATTGTTTGAATAGGTAAGGGTCGTCCCAAAAGTAAGTCTTGATGTCGGTAAAGAACTTCTTCTTTTGCTGGGACGTCAACCCTTCCTTGAGAATGCCACCCGCCAAGTAGTTTGCAAAGTCCGCAAACCACGGGGTTTCATTCGGCTTCGAGTTTATAGACATTAAGGTCTCCAAGGGAAAAGAATCATTGATTTCTTTGGTCGGATGATCCCCTTGGTAGGGATCCTCAAGTCTACTAAGATGGTCCGCGGCTAGGTTTTCTGCTCCTTTTTTATCGCGGATGTCGATTTTAAATTCCTGGAGCAGCAAAACCCAGCGAAGAAGTCTTGGTTTGGAATCTTGCTTTGTCAACAAGTACTTCAACGCGGAATGATCGGTATACACAATGGTGGTGGAAAGGACAAGATAGGGGCGGAATTTTTCAAAAGCATAGACAACAGCTAAAAGCTCCTTTTCGGTTGTCGTATAATGCAATTGTGCCCCAGTCATTGTCTTGCTAGCGTAATGGATCGGTTGGAAGTGTTTGTTCACTCTTTGTCCAAGAACCGCTCCAATAGCAAAATCACTAGCATGGCACATCAACTCAAAAGGAAGCTCCCAATTAGGGGTAACTAAGACGGGTGCCTTGGTTAGCTTATCCTTAAGCGAGTTGAAGGCTTCAAGGCACTCTTTGGAAAAGATAAAAGGAGTATCTTTTTCCAAGAGGTGGGTCATCGGGCGAGCGATTTGAGAAAAATCTTTAATGAATCGACGATAGAAGCCCGCATGACCCAAGAAACTTCTCACACCCTTCACAGTGGAAGGTGGAGGCAACTTTGCTATAACATCAACTTTAGCACGGTCTACTTCAAGACCGGCTTTCGAAATCTTATGTCCAAGCACGACGCCTTCTTTTACCATGAAATGGCATTTTTCCCAATTTAGAACAAGGCGAGTGTCTTCGCACCGCTTTAGCATACGTTCTAAATTGGCAAGGCAAGATGAGAAGGAATCCCCGAAGACCGAGAAATCATCCATGAAGACTTCCATGGTTTGTTCGACCATGTCATGGAAGATAGCTAACATACACCTTTGGAAAGTCCCTGGCGCATTACATAAGCCAAAAGGCATTCGTTTGTAAGCGAAAGTGCCATAGGGACAGGTGAATGTAGTCTTCTCTTGATCTTGGGGATCGATGGGTATTTGGAAATAACCCGAGAAACCATCCAAAAAGCAGTAATATTCATTACCGGCTAATCGTTCAAGCATTTGGTCCATGAAAGGTAGAGGGAAATGATCCTTTCTCGTGGCATCATTGAGTTTGCGGTAGTCTATACAAACTCTCCACCCAGTAACGAGACGAGTGGGAATCAACTCGTTGTGTTCATTGGGAACAACGGTTATTCCGCCCTTCTTGGGCACACAATGGATTGGACTAACCCACGGGGAATCCGAAATAGGGTAAATCATACCCGCATCAAGAAGTTTGATAACCTCTGTTTTGATGACTTCGTGGATTTTTGGATTCACCCTTCGTTGGCTTTGAATAGTGGGCTTATAGTCGTCCTCCATGAGAATTTTGTGCGTGCAGAAGTGAGGATCAATTCCACGAATATCCGAGATTTTCCACGCAATAGCCTTCTTGTGAGCTTTCAACACAGCAACGAGACGAGTCTTCTCTTCATCTTTCAAATCCTTTGCAATAATGACGGGCGACTTCTTGTTGTCGTCAAGGAACACGTACTCGAGATGAGGCGGCAACTCCTTAAGTTCCAAATCCGGAGGATTTTCGACGGGAGGCGTTTTCAACATCGTGGTATCGATAGCAATAACCGTGGGAGATGGAGGCGAAGGATTGTCTTCGGTGAGCAGATTGTCAAAGAAACTCATATCTTCATCCCCCTCGGTGGGAGAATCATTAGTAGCTAAATTCGCATCTCCCATGGTAGCTTCAAGATTGTTCCAGAATAAATCACTATCTCCAAATAGAGACAACGATGAATCAATGGAGGACACGGTCTCAACAGTGGGAAGAGAGGTAGGAATACTTTTGCAAGCATCATTAAAGTGTTCTTCACAAGCCTCATCGAGAACGTCAATACAATTAACGCTCTCATATGAATAAGGCTGTTTAGACAACTTACCCATGTTGAAGACTACTTTGTCGTCACCCACTCTCATGATAAGCTCACCGGCTTCGACATCAATGAGAGTGCGACCGGTCCTTAAGAATGGACGACCAACAATCAGTGGTACACGAGGGTCCATCTCGTAGTCGACGACAACAAAATCAGCAGGGAAGGTGAATTTGTCGACTCCTACGATAACATCTTCGGCTATGCCCACTGGATAAGCAACCGTACGGTTGGCCAATTCCAAAGTCATTTTAGTGGGGACAAGCTCTGGGAGAGATAATTGCTTCCAAACACTTAGAGGCATGAGATTAATACTGGCACCTAGATCGGCTAGGGCCATGCAATTCTCTACTCCCGGGAAATTGCAAGGGATAAGAAAACGACCCGGATCACCAAGCTTGGTTGGTAATTTCCTTAAGAGCACTGCGGAGCAGTTCTCATTAAGTTGGGTGTTGGCAATGTCGAGGAGCTTTTCCTTGTCGCTCAGAAGGTCTTTAAACATTTTAGCATACTTGGGCATGTGAGCGAGAGCCTCAGCGAAGGAGATATTAAAATTCAGTTGTTTAAACATTTTCAGAAAGTTAGAAACCTGAATATCATCCTTGCTCTTTTGCTTCTCTTTCCGCAACCTTGAAGGATAAGGTATATTGGAAGAAGAGGAAGGCTTTAAAGGAATAGGGTCACTCACAACCACGGGTGGAGGAGGGGTAGAATGAAGAGGTGGAGAAATTGGGGAAAGAGAAGGAGGAGGAATAGGAGCGGGCGACTCGTTCTCCTTAGTCACAACCACCGGTGGAGGTATAGGAAGCTCGGGTTCCTTGGTACCTTTACCACTTCGAGTGGTGATTGCTTTCATCTCCCCTCTTGGGTTCGCAACGGTGTTACTCGGAAGAGTACCCGAAGAAGAGGGTTGACTACTTTGGAAGAAACTAGCCATCATGTTCCTCAAGTCATTCGTCTGACTATCCAGCGTGTTTCGTATATCGGCTCTCAAATCATTTCCTTGCTTTACCAAATCGGCTTTCAGGTTGAGCACTTCTCTCTGAAGATTTCCCACTATCGCATCGTTAGTCCTCATATAAGTTTCCACTTCTTGGTGAAGAGCGGTGGGTTGGTTGGGAGGAGCATTGTATGCAGGTGGTTGGTAAGCAGGTTGTTGGTAGACTTGATTGTTTCTTTGAGGTGGTTGTTGCTGCTTGTGAGGTGGGATGTATGGTTGTCGAGGTTGTTGTTGTTGTTGAGGAGGGCGATTAAGGTGTTGTTGTTGGTTTGGGTTGGAAGGAGGAAAGCCAGGTGGTGAAAGATAGTTGTTGCTGCGATAGCTAAGCAAGTTACGGTCACCTTGGGGTTTTGCTTGATAAGCAGGTTGTTGGTAGGTGCCATATGCCGCATTCACATTCTCAGCAGGGTAATCTTGGGTGGCGGTACAAGTTGTGTAAGAATGGGGACCACCGTATATCTCACAAGGTTGGCTGACAGCGTTGACTTGTGCGTTCTTAGCGTTGTTGCTGTTGTTGTTGCTGACGGTATGTGTGACAAGCGATTCAAGAAGCGTGGTGATTTTGTTTAATCGCTTGTCGCTGTCATTAGTGCTAGCACTAGCAACATTGGTCCTAACGCTCTTGGTTTGCACACGAGACTTGTTCTCAATGATATCCCAAGCAGCATTGGAAGTCTTAGCCAATAAATTACCCCCTGAGGCACTATTCAGTGAATCTTGGTCACTCATGCTTAAACCATTGTAAAAAGTATTTATTTGATGTACTTTGGTAAAACCATGTTGTGGGCATTTTCTTAAAAGATCTTTGAAACGATCCCAAGATTCACTGAATGACTCATCGTACTTTTGTTCAAAGTTTATAATCTCATTCCGCAAAGCGGTAGTACGAGAGGGTGGAAAAAAGTAATTGATGAACTTTGTTTCCAAATCCGTCCACGAGAGAATACTCTGTGGCGGTTCCTTAGCAAGCCAATGCCGGGCTTGTCCCTCTAAAGAAAAGGGAAAAAGTTGTAACCTTATGACCTCCTGTGGAACCCCATTGAACTTGACCGTGTTGGTGAGTTGTAGAAATCTCTTGATATGGTCGTGTGGGTCATCAATGGTGCGTCCCAAGAACGGTTGAGCTGAGACCATCTGGATAAAGCCTGACTTGAGCTCGAAATTGTTGGCGGCAATTGGAGGAATGACAATTGGATCCGTGTTGCCATCAACATGAGCTTGCAGCAATTCAATCATTGGGCGGTTATCCGGAAGTGGCTCATTGTTGTTGTTATTCATGTTGTTGAAAGGCGGGTTGTTGTTGTTATTATTGTTGTTCGGAGGTGGTATGTTATTGTTGTTTTGAACACCAGCCATGTCTAAGTTATCGAGAGGCTCGGGCTCTTGATAGGACGTGGATCGAGTGCGCATACACCTGCAAAAGAACGAACAAAGAAAAACAAGGCAAAAATATTTTTGGTTTTTATTGTTTTTTAATTTTTAGGATTTTTGGAAATTTTATATTTTTTTGTGTTTTTGAAAATTTTTAGGAAAAAGTAACGTTCACGGGGAACGGATCCCAAAATCCAAGTTCTACAAAAAACTTTTGATCTTAACGAGAGGAGCCGGCAGCGGCGCCATTTGATATTAGCGATTCTGTGTGAGTTCAGAATTCTCGGAATCCTCTCGAATTGATCTCAGTTAAAAGTAGAATGATTTGTTCTTGGTGACAAAAAGTGGATTTGGTTTTCTAATCTACTAAACAGGTAAGTGAATAAATGGTAATGAAGTAAACTTAAAACAAGCAACAAGTAATAAGCAAAGCTGGAAAAATACCCCTATTCGGAAAGTTGGCTTATGCGGAAAATTTGCTTCATTCGGAATATTGACGTCATGCGGAATAAGATCTCTATGCGGAATATCTATGCGGAAAAATAAGCTTATGCGGAATATGACGGCTATTCGGAAAAAAGTTCCGAATAAGGCAACTGAAAAATGTCTATTCGGAAAGTGAGAAAAGTTCCGAATAGGAAAACTGAAACAGTCCTATTCGGAATATATGGAAAGTTCCGAATAAGGAAACAAAGAAACGGCTATGCGGAATACTGAAATATTCCGAGTAACAGAAATGAACACACCCCTATTCGGAATATTGAAAGATTCCGAATAAGGGAAACACAAAATGGGCTATTCGGAATTTTCTGGGCAGATGAAGAACAGTAACAGCAGCAAGTAAAACAGGGGACACGGTTTTTAATCCAAAACGACTTAAATACTCAAAAAGGTTTCACCAAATTAAACACAAATCATTCACATACCATAAGGAACAAATCCCACTAATAAAAACACTAAATCAACAACTTTTTAAGATCAAACTAAAATCAAATAAAAGCTTAAGAGCTTGCAACAAAAATAATGAAGAACAAGATGAATAGAAAGATGGAATAGATTGATTAATGAAAAAGTAACAAGAGTATTGATTACAGATTACAAGATTAAAAGAAGAAGATGAAAATCACCAAACTCCCTAATGGAGTTGGTGATGAGACGAACTACAAAGCCTGGGAAAAAGGAAATGAAAAACTAACTCCATAATGTGTGAAGGGAGTTTCTATTTATACTCCTAGTGGTTGGTTGGTGAGTGGGCTTTCTCCTCTTCTTCTTGTCTTCTCGTCTTTTCAGAAAAGTTGACGTTTTTGATTCTGATTCGGGATTTGTTGTCGATTAAATCCAACTCGTCTTTTAATTTCTTCGTTAAATAGACTCGAGTTTCTTCGACTTATGAAAATCTTCCGTCTTTAGTCCTTTTCTTCGATAAATCTTCGAATAGGCCCAGTGACTTCAAATATTTTTCACCTCTTGGACAATAGACTTCGTCTTGAGTCTTTTTCCTTGATAAAACCCGTGCAATCCCATGTTTTCTTTAACATTCATCCGGTTAGCTCTGAAAACACAATAAACACAAAAACCACGCATAATTCCAAACAAATGATATTAAATACGCGTTTTGGTCTTGTTTAAGCCCGAATTAAGTGGTAAAAGGATGGGTGTTTACACACCTATCAAATCCCCTACACTTAACCATTGCCATGCCCTCATGCAATGCTTAGTGATAAAGCAATTTTACATTTTTCTCATAATTAATCAACCTTGGCCTTATTTAAATCCTACTAAACAATAATTAAAATACTAAGAGGACTTAAAACTTTAAAATAAACAAAAGATGAAAATAACTTGTAAAGAAATCAAGGACTTACATTAGGGCTTTGGTGTTGCGAAGATTTATCACCCTCAAGTTTCACGTTCCCCAAACTAAGCTTAAAACGAGATCATTGTTATTATAAGTTAGTAAATCAAACACTTACACACATGGCTTAATTAAATGCTTAAACTCCCTTATTCCTAATTGTATCTCTTATATTTTATTTTTGTCTTAGAATGATCATGAAGATGCATTTTTGGACTTATTTCGATAGTTTATTAAGGCTGAAAGCAAAGTAGGACGATTTGATCAATAGTTAGCTAAAGGACAAAATCTCTTAAAACTGCTTCTCGGGATATCAAAAAGTTCATATCTTGGCATAACTTGGTTCACGATTTGAGACCTTTCTCGGGCCGATATTTGGCATGTACTTCATACTTCATATCTTCGAGAGACGTTCTTGAGATAATGGTCTTCTCATCATAATAGAGTTTCTTCACTTGTAGACTTTTGAGGGGTACTCCAACTTTGTTGACCACGACTTCATGATTATTTCTTCAATCTCTAATTGGGATTTTGAGATACAACGATCCGCCTCCTTTTCGGACTTGGATCTATTTATCCTCATACCTTGTTAGGGTCTTTTCGGATAGACTTCTCCATGATCTTTATGGGAGTTGATTGCTTTTCGTCGTGAGTCTTGATCCTTCATATAGACTTTAGGAATAATGCTTTTCACATCACTTTGGATCTTCAGCAATAAAATTGAATCCTCATGCCTTGTTAGGGCCTTTTCGGACTCGCCAATCTTCGCGCCCCGCTTCATAAGTTATGCCTTGGCTATGAACTCTTATCATTACCGAGCAACTTTTAAACGATCTTGGGCTAGAAGCTAAGTAACTTTTCAAATCGTAAGACCTTACTTATTGCAGATAAATTATTAGCAAGTGATGGGAGAATAGGCAAATAATTACACCAAGTGAGCTTGCGCAAGAATACCGACTTATAATTGACTCTATCATTTCTCGTCCTCCACAATTTAAAATCTCAAATAATGAGACTCGTGGACACTTAGCCTAATAAACCAATTAAGGTCTACATGGTTAAGGATACTAGCTAGAATAAACTTGGATAAGTCTATTCGGGTTGAGTCAAAATAAACGCAACGGGCCTAATATGTCAAAGACTTCTAAACTAGCTACACCACTTTATTAATATTTTTGACTTTATAGCGGGATATATACATATGAAAGCGACGATAAAAATTAAAAATTACAACTAAATGGCCAAAGTTAATAAAAAATTTGAAAAATGTTGAAAAAGATGATTTTCCGGTTAATTGAAGGCATTTTCATGGAAAAGTCCACTTAAAACTTCGATAGAAGTCTCCCCTACACTTAAGATAAACATTGTCCTCAATGTTTAAGCATGTGGGAAAAATCTCCCCTACACTTATGACATTGTGCACGTTGGTTAACTCAAGTTAAGGAAGAGACGACTAAAGTGATCAATTTCAAATGTGAGTATGAAGAAAATTGAATCACGATAGTTGAGAGATAGAACCGGATTTCGGATAACACGGGAGCACGGTTCTTCAAAGATTTCCAAGATTTGCAGTAATCCCTGTAAGCACATCACCACACAAACACAAATGACCAAAATAGGTCCTCCCCTACACTTAGGGGGTTAAAGGGATAGATACTCGGGCTGCCTCCCGAGGAGCGCTTGTTTTTGATAACCGAGTCACGAGCCTGACTCGACCCAAATTCAGTTCATGGGGAACGTGGTGAGGGATGGAATCACCTCCTGAGAGGTGTCCTCACCAAAGTACAACTTCACTCGTTGGCCATTCACCTTAAAATTTGGTCCATTAGGTTGAGCGAGCTCGAGAGTACCATATGGAAAAATTTGGGCGATGGTGAATGGGCCGGACCAACGAGATTTGAGCTTGCCCGAAAAGATTTTCAACCGAGAGTTAAAAAGTAAGACTTTGTCTCCAACATGGAACTCTCGGTTTTTGATCTTGGAGTCGTGAATGAGCTTAGTTCTTTCCTTATAGATCAAAGAATTTTCATAAGCCTCATTCCGGAGTTCATTCAGCTCATTGAGTTGGATCTTGCGTAGGTCACCGGCTTTGTTGATATCAAAATTGGCCCACTTCAAGGCCCAATAAGCCTTGTGCTCCAACTCAATGGGTAGGTGGCACGCTTTCCCGTACACAAGACGATAAGGCGTACAGCCGATCGGGGTCTTGTAAGCAGTACGGAAAGCCTACAAAGCATCATCGAGTTTATCAGCCCATGCGGCACGATGCTCTCCCACGGTTCTTTCCAGAATTCGCTTCAGCCCTCGGTTTGATATTTCGGCCTGGCCATTAGTTTGTGGGTGGTAGGCTGTGGAAAGACGATGGTTTACACCGTACTTAGCCATGACTCGAGCAAATTGGTCATTGCAGAAATGAGTCCCACGATCACTAATAATGGCACGAGGCACACCGAAGCGAGCGAATAGAGCTTTCAAAAAGTTACAAACCACCCTTGCGTCATTAGTAGGCAAAGCTTTGGCTTCAACCCACTTGGAAACGTAGTCAACGGCTACAAGGATGTATTTGTTTCCTTTAGATGAAGGGAATGGCCCCATAAAGTCGATACCCCAAACATCAAAAATTTCACACTCTTGAATGAAAGTCTGAGGCATCTCGTCTTTATGTGTGATTTTGCCTTGCTTTTGGCAAACATCACATCGCTTAACCATATTGTGAGCATCACGATATATGGAGGGCCAATAAAATCCTGAATCAAACACTTTCTTAGCGGTGTAGTTGGGACCAAAGTGACCACCGGTGGGTCCTTTGTGGCAAGCATCCAGGATGTCCGACGCTGCCGGTCCATCAACACATCGGCGAATTATCAGGTCAGCACATTGTTTGAATAGGTAAGGGTCGTCCCAAAAGTAAGTCTTGATGTCGGTAAAGAACTTCTTCTTTTGCTGGGACGTCAACCCTTCCTTGAGAATGCCACCCGCCAAGTAGTTTGCAAAGTCCGCAAACCACGGGGTTTCATTCGGCTTCGAGTTTATAGACATTAAGGTCTCCAAGGGAAAAGAATCATTGATTTCTTTGGTCGGATGATCCCCTTGGTAGGGATCCTCAAGTCTACTAAGATGGTCCGCGGCTAGGTTTTCTGCTCCTTTTTTATCGCGGATGTCGATTTTAAATTCCTGGAGCAGCAAAACCCAGCGAAGAAGTCTTGGTTTGGAATCTTGCTTTGTCAACAAGTACTTCAACGCGGAATGATCGGTATACACAATGGTGGTGGAAAGGACAAGATAGGGGCGGAATTTTTCAAAAGCATAGACAACAGCTAAAAGCTCCTTTTCGGTTGTCGTATAATGCAATTGTGCCCCAGTCATTGTCTTGCTAGCGTAATGGATCGGTTGGAAGTGTTTGTTCACTCTTTGTCCAAGAACCGCTCCAATAGCAAAATCACTAGCATCGCACATCAACTCAAAAGGAAGCTCCCAATTAGGGGTAACTAAGACGGGTGCCTTGGTTAGCTTATCCTTAAGCGAGTTGAAGGCTTCAAGGCACTCTTTGGAAAAGATAAAAGGAGTATCTTTTTCCAAGAGGTGGGTCATCGGGCGAGCGATTTGAGAAAAATCTTTAATGAATTGACGATAGAAGCCCGCATGACCCAAGAAACTTCTCACACCCTTCACAGTGGAAGGTGGAGGCAACTTTGCTATAACATCAACTTTAGCACGGTCTACTTCAAGACCGGCTTTCGAAATCTTATGTCCAAGCACGACGCCTTCTTTTACCATGAAATGGCATTTTTCCCAATTTAGAACAAGGCGAGTGTCTTCGCACCGCTTTAGCATACGTTCTAAATTGGCAAGGCAAGATGAGAAGGAATCCCCGAAGACCGAGAAATCATCCATGAAGACTTCCATGGTTTGTTCGACCATGTCATGGAAGATAGCTAACATACACCTTTGGAAAGTCCCTGGCGCATTACATAAGCCAAAAGGCATTCGTTTGTAAGCGAAAGTGCCATAGGGACAGGTGAATGTAGTCTTCTCTTGATCTTGGGGATCGATGGGTATTTGGAAATAACCCGAGAAACCATCCAAAAAGCAGTAATATTCATTACCGGCTAATCGTTCAAGCATTTGGTCCATGAAAGGTAGAGGGAAATGATCCTTTCTCGTGGCATCATTGAGTTTGCGGTAGTCTATACAAACTCTCCACCCAGTAACGAGACGAGTGGGAATCAACTCGTTGTGTTCATTGGGAACAACGGTTATTCCGCCCTTCTTGGGCACACAATGGATTGGACTAACCCACGGGGAATCCGAAATAGGGTAAATCATACCCGCATCAAGAAGTTTGATAACCTCTGTTTTGATGACTTCGTGGATTTTTGGATTCACCCTTCGTTGGCTTTGAATAGTGGGCTTATAGTCGTCCTCCATGAGAATTTTGTGCGTGCAGAAGTGAGGATCAATTCCACGAATATCCGAGATTTTCCACGCAATAGCCTTCTTGTGAGCTTTCAACACAGCAACGAGACGAGTCTTCTCTTCATCTTTCAAATCCTTTGCAATAATGACGGGCGACTTCTTGTTGTCGTCAAGGAACACGTACTCGAGATGAGGCGGCAACTCCTTAAGTTCCAAATCCGGAGGATTTTCGACGGGAGGCGTTTTCAACATCGTGGTATCGATAGCAATAACCGTGGGAGATGGAGGCGAAGGATTGTCTTCGGTGAGCAGATTGTCAAAGAAACTCATATCTTCATCCCCCTCGGTGGGAGAATCATTAGTAGCTAAATTCGCATCTCCCATGGTAGCTTCAAGATTGTTCCAGAATAAATCACTATCTCCAAATAGAGACAACGATGAATCAATGGAGGACACGGTCTCAACAGTGGGAAGAGAGGTAGGAATACTTTTGCAAGCATCATTAAAGTGTTCTTCACAAGCCTCATCGAGAACGTCAATACAATTAACGCTCTCATATGAATAAGGCTGTTTAGACAACTTACCCATGTTGAAGACTACTTTGTCGTCACCCACTCTCATGATAAGCTCACCGGCTTCGACATCAATGAGAGTGCGACCGGTCCTTAAGAATGGACGACCAACAATCAGTGGTACACGAGGGTCCATCTCGTAGTCGACGACAACAAAATCAGCAGGGAAGGTGAATTTGTCGACTCCTACGATAACATCTTCGGCTATGCCCACTGGATAAGCAACCGTACGGTTGGCCAATTCCAAAGTCATTTTAGTGGGGACAAGCTCTGGGAGAGATAATTGCTTCCAAACACTTAGAGGCATGAGATTAATACTGGCACCTAGATCGGCTAGGGCCATGCAATTCTCTACTCCCGGGAAATTGCAAGGGATAAGAAAACGACCCGGATCACCAAGCTTGGTTGGTAATTTCCTTAAGAGCACTGCGGAGCAGTTCTCATTAAGTTGGGTGTTGGCAATGTCGAGGAGCTTTTCCTTGTCGCTCAGAAGGTCTTTAAACATTTTAGCATACTTGGGCATGTGAGCGAGAGCCTCAGCGAAGGAGATATTAAAATTCAGTTGTTTAAACATTTTCAGAAAGTTAGAAACCTGAATATCATCCTTGCTCTTTTGCTTCTCTTTCCGCAACCTTGAAGGATAAGGTATATTGGAAGAAGAGGAAGGCTTTAAAGGAATAGGGTCACTCACAACCACGGGTGGAGGAGGGGTAGAATGAAGAGGTGGAGAAATTGGGGAAAGAGAAGGAGGAGGAATAGGAGCGGGCGACTCGTTCTCCTTAGTCACAACCACCGGTGGAGGTATAGGAAGCTCGGGTTCCTTGGTACCTTTACCACTTCGAGTGGTGATTGCTTTCATCTCCCCTCTTGGGTTCGCAACGGTGTTACTCGGAAGAGTACCCGAAGAAGAGGGTTGACTACTTTGGAAGAAACTAGCCATCATGTTCCTCAAGTCATTCGTCTGACTATCCAGCGTGTTTCGCATATCGGCTCTCAAATCATTTCCTTGCTTTACCAAATCGGCTTTCAGGTTGAGCACTTCTCTCTGAAGATTTCCCACTATCGCATCGTTAGTCCTCATATAAGTTTCCACTTCTTGGTGAAGAGCGGTGGGTTGGTTGGGAGGAGCATTGTATGCAGGTGGTTGGTAAGCAGGTTGTTGGTAGACTTGATTGTTTCTTTGAGGTGGTTGTTGCTGCTTGTGAGGTGGGATGTATGGTTGTCGAGGTTGTTGTTGTTGTTGAGGAGGGCGATTAAGGTGTTGTTGTTGGTTTGGGTTGGAAGGAGGAAAGCCAGGTGGTGAAAGATAGTTGTTGCTGCGATAGCTAAGCAAGTTACGGTCACCTTGGGGTTTTGCTTGATAAGCAGGTTGTTGGTAGGTGCCATATGCCGCATTCACATTCTCAGCAGGGTAATCTTGGGTGGCGGTACAAGTTGTGTAAGAATGGGGACCACCGCATATCTCACAAGGTTGGCTGACAGCGTTGACTTGTGCGTTCTTAGCGTTGTTGCTGTTGTTGTTGCTGACGGTATGTGTGACAAGCGATTCAAGAAGCGTGGTGATTTTGTTTAATCGCTTGTCGCTGTCATTAGTGCTAGCACTAGCAACATTGGTCCTAACGCTCTTGGTTTGCACACGAGACTTGTTCTCAATGATATCCCAAGCAGCATTGGAAGTCTTAGCCAATAAATTACCCCCTGAGGCACTATTCAGTGAATCTTGGTCACTCATGCTTAAACCATTGTAAAAAGTATTTATTTGATGTACTTTGGTAAAACCATGTTGTGGGCATTTTCTTAAAAGATCTTTGAAACGATCCCAAGATTCACTGAATGACTCATCGTACTTTTGTTCAAAGTTTATAATCTCATTCCGCAAAGCGGTAGTACGAGAGGGTGGAAAAAAGTAATTGATGAACTTTGTTTCCAAATCCGTCCACGAGAGAATACTCTGTGGCGGTTCCTTAGCAAGCCAATGCCGGGCTTGTCCCTCTAAAGAAAAGGGAAAAAGTTGTAACCTTATGACCTCCTGTGGAACCCCATTGAACTTGACCGTGTTGGTGAGTTGTAGAAATCTCTTGATATGGTCGTGTGGGTCATCAATGGTGCGTCCCAAGAACGGTTGAGCTGAGACCATCTGGATAAAGCCTGACTTGAGCTCGAAATTGTTGGCGGCAATTGGAGGAATGACAATTGGATCCGTGTTGCCATCAACATGAGCTTGCAGCAATTCAATCATTGGGCGGTTATCCGGAAGTGGCTCATTGTTGTTGTTATTCATGTTGTTGAAAGGCGGGTTGTTGTTGTTATTATTGTTGTTCGGAGGTGGTATGTTATTGTTGTTTTGAACACCAGCCATGTCTAAGTTATCGAGAGGCTCGGGCTCTTGATAGGACGTGGATCGAGTGCGCATACACCTGCAAAAGAACGAACAAAGAAAAACAAGGCAAAAATATTTTTGGTTTTTATTGTTTTTTAATTTTTAGGATTTTTGGAAATTTTATATTTTTTTGTGTTTTTGAAAATTTTTAGGAAAAAGTAACGTTCACGGGGAACGGATCCCAAAATCCAAGTTCTACAAAAAACTTTTGATCTTAACGAGAGGAGCCGGCAGCGGCGCCATTTGATATTAGCGATTCTGTGTGGGTTCAGAATTCTCGGAATCCTCTCGAATTGATCTCAGTTAAAAGTAGAATGATTTGTTCTTGGTGACAAAAAGTGGATTTGGTTTTCTAATCTACTAAACAGGTAAGTGAATAAATGGTAATGAAGTAAACTTAAAACAAGCAACAAGTAATAAGCAAAGCTGGAAAAATACCCCTATTCGGAAAGTTGGCTTATGCGGAAAATTTGCTTCATTCGGAATATTGACGTCATGCGGAATAAGATCTCTATGCGGAATATCTATGCGGAAAAATAAGCTTATGCGGAATATGACGGCTATTCGGAAAAAAGTTCCGAATAAGGCAACTGAAAAATGTCTATTCGGAAAGTGAGAAAAGTTCCGAATAGGAAAACTGAAACAGTCCTATTCGGAATATATGGAAAGTTCCGAATAAGGAAACAAAGAAACGGCTATGCGGAATACTGAAATATTCCGAGTAACAGAAATGAACACACCCCTATTCGGAATATTGAAAGATTCCGAATAAGGGAAACACAAAATGGGCTATTCGGAATTTTCTGGGCAGATGAAGAACAGTAACAGCAGCAAGTAAAACAGGGGACACGGTTTTTAATCCTAAACGACTTAAATACTCAAAAAGGTTTCACCAAATTAAACACAAATCATTCACATACCATAAGGAACAAATCCCACTAATAAAAACACTAAATCAACAACTTTTTAAGATCAAACTAAAATCAAATAAAAGCTTAAGAGCTTGCAACAAAAATAATGAAGAACAAGATGAATAGAAAGATGGAATAGATTGATTAATGAAAAAGTAACAAGAGTATTGATTACAGATTACAAGATTAAAAGAAGAAGATGAAAATCACCAAACTCCCTAATGGAGTTGGTGATGAGACGAACTACAAAGCCTGGGAAAAAGGAAATGAAAAACTAACTCCATAATGTGTGAAGGGAGTTTCTATTTATACTCCTAGTGGTTGGTTGGTGAGTGGGCTTTCTCCTCTTCTTCTTGTCTTCTCGTCTTTTCAGAAAAGTTGACGTTTTTGATTCTGATTCGGGATTTGTTGTCGATTAAATCCAACTCGTCTTTTAATTTCTTCGTTAAATAGACTCGAGTTTCTTCGACTTATGAAAATCTTCCGTCTTTAGTCCTTTTCTTCGATAAATCTTCGAATAGGCCCAGTGACTTCAAATATTTTTCACCTCTTGGACAATAGACTTCGTCTTGAGTCTTTTTCCTTGATAAAACCCGTGCAATCCCATGTTTTCTTTAACATTCATCCGGTTAGCTCTGAAAACACAATAAACACAAAAACCACGCATAATTCCAAACAAATGATATTAAATACGCGTTTTGGTCTTGTTTAAGCCCGAATTAAGTGGTAAAAGGATGGGTGTTTACACACCTATCACAAACCATTTTGAGCATGTTTTAAAATCATTTGAACTTCTGCTCGAACTTTATTTACAACCCCGTGTCATTATTGAATGACATTTCTAGGTGCGTAAATATTATTGATTCCAGAAGACATGCTCGTTTTATCAAAACGTTTTTGAACACACAATTTTGAAAGATTTAGAAAAACCTTTTGAGAAATTCTCGAAAATTTGTGTTCAAAGTTTTGAAAAACAATTACTTGAGCTTAAGATGTTGAATATCTTAAAAGCGAGCTCAAGTCCGAGAAGTTGTGAACTTCCCGTTGTTAAGGATAAGTTACCATCGGCGATAAACTTTCCTTTTATCTGAAGGACGAGTCCTAAGCTGACATTTACTTAGAAGTCGTGTTCATGAGCTTGAAAACTTTGACTGTTTTAACGGAAAGCTCATGACCGAGAAAGGTTAATTTCTCGTTACGAGGAAAAGTTCTCTTATTTAAAAGATACACTTTCCTTTTTGAGCTTAAAACTTCGAATGTTTTAATACAAGCTCATGACCGAGAAAGGTGAATTTCTCGTTAAGAGGATAAGTTATCATAAACGATAAACTTTCCTTTATTTTAAGTTCGAGTTACAGTCTGACATTTAACTGTAAGTCATAGCGCATGAGCTTAAAAACTTCGAATGTTTTTAATTTTAGCTCATGCCCGAGAAAACTTAATTTCTCGTTGTTAGGATAAGTTTATCATCGGCGATAAACTTTCCTTTATTTGAGGAACGGGTTACCATCTGATATTTAATGATAAACCATATACACGAGCTTAAAACCTTTGAATGATTTTAGGGTAAGCTCGTGTCCAAGAAAAATTAATTTCTTGTTAAGAGGGTAAGTTATCGTTGCGTAGATAAACTTCCCTGTCTCTGAAGTCCAGGTCGTCGTCTGTCATTTAACGAGGAGCCATAGTGCATGAGCTTAAAAACTTGGAATGTTTTTAACATAAGCTCATGCCCGAGAAAAATGAATTTCTCGTTTTTAGGATAAGTCATCATCGGGATGAACTTTCCTGTCTTTAGAGATCGAGTTACAGTCTGTTATGTGACTGTAAGTCCTTGTGCAAGCTTTAACCATGAATCCCCTGAGATACTAGTTTCTCTGATATCTACTTCTTCAGCAACCAAACTCTGAGAGTGTCCTTAGTTGAACGGTATACAACGATTGGACCGCTTCGTTCTTTTGGAACATCAACTTTGGTACCTGCATTCTCATTAGGAGTTTGTATACTTTTGCATGGATTAGCGATATCTATTTTAGAAGCACGTAGGGGTTCACGGTTTTTTGTTCTTGTGTCAGAGGTGGCCTGAAGGGATGATTCACTTGTCTTAGTTGGCAAACGTTTCCTTTTATAGAAAATCTTAAGTTCAGGCTTAAGTGATGTATCATCCTTTGTAATTTCCTCCCTAGTAGTCTTAGTAGAATCGGAGACTATCCTAGTTAAAGGGCACTCGTTTCCTACTAGAGTGAAAGTTCTACCAGTGGGGCGCCACATTTTACCAATGGGTTTGATTTTTGCAACCCACTGGGAGTTAAGTCTAGCACGGGAGTTCACCTCATTAAGCAATTTTTTGATACAGGAGTCATGATTTGCCGTAAATACACATTTTCTACATGTTTTACAAGTAGCATATTTAATGTCCGAGTAATTCCTAGATGATTGATCGACGCTCCTAGGAGATGACATGCTACGGTTAGCAGTGTTGGGTAATCTAGAAGGCATCTGACTAGGTTGGACATTGCTATCTCTTACATGTGTCTTTTGAATAGCTTCCCTTTGACCAACATCATGGCGCACATCAGTTGAACTAGTTCTAGACGTGGTCTTGGTATTTTTAGGGAAACTAGAGGCAATCATATGATTTGATCTTGCTAACGCTGTTTTGATCACATTGGGCCTAGTTGCTGGAGTGACTGGTCTAGAAAACTGAACCAAATCAACTTGGGAGGCAAACCGCGGTCTCGAGGATTGTGGTCGCTCGGATCTAAATGCAGTAGGTTGTCTGACAATCGGTTGTTTGACGAACTGATTTGTAGGCGGTTTCCCCAAGATTGATGGTTTTTCAAGCTTAGTGTCCACACTAGATCCTCTATTTTTCCTTAACTCGTTTTTCAACGCGGCAATAGCAAAAACCTTTTCCTGTACTTGGGCCTTTAAAGTCTCATTTTCTTTGAGCAAGTTATCTTGGGATG
Source organism: Glebionis coronaria (assembly GCA_025667525.1). Lineage (NCBI taxonomy): Eukaryota > Viridiplantae > Streptophyta > Magnoliopsida > Asterales > Asteraceae > Glebionis > Glebionis coronaria. The sequence goes on along the minus strand of CM046882.1, from coordinate 220,724,278 downwards.
CCAACTTAGATTCAAGTAGTTGAATTTGTTTCAAAAGATTATCCTTTTCAGCTTTAGAATCTAACACTTTTTGATCCAATTTTCTTTCAAGAAAAACGTTTGACTTTTCAAGTTTTTCAAAGTATGTTTCAAATTTGTTTGTTTTCTTTGAAAATTCAATTTTGGCATCCTCAAGATCTTTTGATTGCCGAGCTACGATTGTTTCGAGCTCTTTAATCTTGGAATCAGAAGCAGTCAATGAATCAGTTATAGGATAATTATCATGATGTTTAGCATTCTGAACAATCTCTCCCCCATTATGACTTACATCGGATGAATCAGAAGTGGTATTGCTATCACTCGTTTCCATCCCATGTTTGTCATAATTAGGTTCAGAATCCTCAATATGCGGCATATCATCAGCATATACATCAAAAACAACATTACATTGTACCATGTTTGCAGGCTCTTCGTCATAAACGGGTACGGTGTCAGCAAAAGAGATCTCGTGAACAGTTCCTGACGTGCCACTGGTATCATGTTGTCCTTCTGAATCCGTGCTCTTGCCATCGTTAGGCTCCAAGTAGTCAACCGTATGACCATTCTCCTCTTGCATCTGCGGCATTGATTCTTGCACTCCATTATCATACGTTTGCTGAAGTTGGGATTGTTGATAAATCGAAGACGAGACCGATGTCATGAGTTTCAATATTGTATCACGGAAAACACGAAGCTCGGTATGTGTATCTCGAAGAAATGATTGGCAAATCACAGAACTTTCAGGCTTAATGATATTGAATTGGAGGAAAGGCGTGAGTTGTGTCACAAGATCCTTATAGGCAAGTGCCGATGCAGAGTGATTAAAGTTTCCATGGTTGAGTTGCTCGGCGAGTTGGGTCAAAGTGGTAAAAATTGAGTCGATGAATATATGACGATCTTGTCCAAAGATTGTCAAAAATTCGCTCCCTCCTTGAATCCTCGAAAGAGTGACCAGATGAGACTGAAGCATTTGAAATGAAGTGATGCCACTTTCTCTAGCGTTGGCTTGCTCAAGAAATTCTCCCTTGTTCGATGTCGAATTCAAGAAATCCATTGAAAATCGATAAACGATAAGTAACAACGGGAGAGTATAATTCGACGAGAAATTTTTGTCAGCTCTAATAATTCTCTATTAATTCTCTATAGATGATATATCTCTATTGTCAGCTCAAGAAATTTTGTCGACTCAACCGTTGGATAAAACAAATCGGAATCCAATACTCCCTCGTCTGACTCAAAAAAAAATAACCCGTCAACAAAGAAATCTTGTCACCTTAACACGTCACTTAGTTACGTTGTGATTATAACTTGATATCAAAAAGGTTTAACTTAAAAATGCTTACATATATAAAAAATATTTAAGTGAACAAAACAAAATCTAAAAAAAATCGTTTTCTTTTAAAAACATTAAATAAAATTGAAATTATAGAAAAACAAAACTGATATAAAAAAATGAAACGTGTAACAAAAATGAAACTGATATCAAACTTATCCTCCCTTGTTTTCTCCGTCTAACAAAAACACGTGGCCCAATAACAATTCCACCGCCCCACTTGCTTTTTCCTTGTTATATCCGCCCAGTATATTAAACCCGTTTATTTCTCTCTCTCCTCAAATCTAAATCTCGTCTCCAAAAATACTCTTGTATCCTCCGTCCCCTTGTTTCTTTGACTTCTCCAAATCAGTATACCTATTTCTTAGATACCTCCGCCCCTAAATATACTAGATCACCACTCTCTTTGTTTCTTCCGCCCCTCTCACTTGAAACTTGACTAAACAAACCAATTATTTGTTTTCATAGGGAAGAACGAGTACCAATCACCATAAATCTGAACGAGATGAAGATAAAATATACACAGCTTCAAGATCAATTAATAATTGGTCTCGGGTAAGGTTTTCTAATTTAAGTTTTTGTTGAGTCTCTCTCTCTACTGTAGTGTCCTTCTGGTGTGGGTTTCTGTTGGTGTTCGAGTCCGTGTAGTAGAAACGGGGGTGGGTGGTTGAGTGGGTCGAGGATGGGTATGGTCAAGGGTGTGTTTGTTTGTGTAGAGGGAGAGAGTGAGGGGTGTCCGAGAGATGAGAGTCGAGAGGTGATTTTGGTTTGATGTCAAGTGAAAGTTTTCGAGGGTGTTAGGGTGTGAGGGAGTTGTGAGTCTGCGAGGTAAGGGGGGTGTGAGAGATGTGACGAGGGAGGGTGTTGAGTCGAGGGTGGGGGGTGTTTTGATTGGGTATGGGTTGGTTTCTTCGAGTCTGTCGTGAGGGTAAGGGTTGTGTCGAGGGTTGTGTCATGAGGGTGAGAGAGTCCGAGAGTTTGTGAGGTGAGGGGTGCTGATTGATTCGAGTCAAGGCTTAACAAATGTTTCGCGAGTGGAGGGTCTGTCAGTCGAGTGTTGGGAAGAATCGAGTCAGTTTTTATGAGTTTTCCGAGTCTAAGTTGAGAGTGGGTTTGTGATTCGAGGGAGGTTTTGATGGTGTCGAGTGGAGGGTGTCGAGTCGAGAGAGAGAAGAGGTGAGGTTCGAGTGGGTTATAGTGTTGTGTCGAAAATTTGTCCGTTATGTTTGAAATGGTTTCATTCGGAACTTTTCATTCATTCGGAAGAGTTCCGAATCGGAAGATTTTCAAAAATTGATTCGGAAGTTTTTCAAAAATTGATTCGGAAATTTTTTCAAAAATTGATTCGGAAGTTTTTTCAAAAATTGATTCGGAAGAGTTTGGTTCGGAACTGGTTGTTGCGGAACTTTTCGGTTTGATTCGGAACTTAAGAGTTTGACTCGGAACTGTTTCGTTTATACGGAACTTTTCCTTCACCCGGAACTTTTTTCTTCACCCGGAACTTTTTGTCTTCACCCGGAACTTTTTCTTCACCCGGAAGTTTCGTTCACCCGGAACTTTGTTTGTTCGTCCGGAACTTTTTTTTTTCGTCCGGATGTTTTGTTCACCCGGAACTTGATGAAGCGGATTGATATTTTTGAAAAACAGACCAAATATATAAAGGACTGATATTTTTGATGAAGCGGACTGATATGATGAAAACCTTGATAACCTCGATGATAAAGGACTGAAGGACTGGTATTGGACAACTGGACAGACTCGAAACCCAGATATAATAAAAAGTTATATATAAAAACTGGTATATAAAAAATTTAACTTGATTATATAAAATAAAAAAAAAATAAAAAAAAAACTGATTATAAAAACTTAAAGAAAACTAATAAAAACAAAAATTAAAAAATAAAAAAGGATGAAATTGATAAAAAATTTAGAAAACTAATAATAGAAAAATTAAAGTGGCAAAATTGATTAAAAAAAATAAATAAATAAATAAAAAAGGACAAAATTAAAAGTTCAATTTAAGAAATTTAAACAAAAAAGGCAATCAAAATAGAAGGATTTAATCAAAAAAATACAAAATTAAAAAGAAAAAACACAAACTTTTATAAAAAACACCAACTTTTTATAAAAACACAAACTTTTTAAGATTTGATAAAGAAATTTTTGATTTTTATATAAAAATTTGTGATTTTTTATCTAAAAAGTAAGTAAATTTGAAGATTTGATATGATTTAACACATAAAAACACAAACTTTTTATAAAAAATACAAACTTTTTATGATTTAAGCATGATTAAATCAAAACCCACCAAAATCAAAAAGAAAATAAGAGCTAGAATAAACCAATCAAACCTTGGCTCTGATACCAATTGAAGGTCTACGTGATTAATGGCCTATTCTAAGTGATGGATTTGATGGATTAGTATGATTGATTGATTGATAAATAAAGAAGAAGATGAAGGAATGAGATGAGGGATTAGAGAGAGAAAGGAGAGAAGGGAGAGAATTAGAGAGAGAAAGTGAAAATGGAATAATGATTAATGTGTAATGACAATCAACAACCCCTCCTAACATGCTAGGAGGGGATATATATAGCCCACCCTACATGTGGGCTATATGGACTATACATAAGCTAAATAGATCACGAGCCCATTACATAATTATCGTTGGAGCGACCGATCCTTCATAAATACGTAAAACGTATTTCCAACAACCGGAAAATCAATTTTTCGACATTTTTCAAAATATTTGATCTATTTTGGCCTTTTAGTTTTTCCTTTATTTTAGTTATTTTATTTCGTTGCTAGAATAAATTTTTAATAAAGTGGTTTTAATTTTCAAACGTTGTGAATCTTTTGAATCAACCCGAGTTTACTTGTCTAAGTTTACTCTAGCTAGTATCTTTAACGTGTTTAAGTCAAGTTTTGCTAGGCTTTTATATAGGGAGCTTTAAAACGCGAAAGTCTTAACTCTCACGGGTTAAGAACAAGAACTTTTCACAAGTTCCTATAATTGATCCTAGAGAGTCGTTTATCAAGGGAACTTTAAAATGCGATTTCTAAACTTGAAAAAGTCTAAGAATTTTCAAGATCCAATAGGCGAATCGAAAACCCAAAACTTTGATTTAATAGGCTAAGCATCCACGAGTCTCATTCCTTGAGATTTTAAACTGTGGAGAACGAGAGATGATAGAGTCAATTATAAGTTTGGTATTCTTTCGTGAATTTATGTGAGTTAATTATAAGCCTATTCTCCCATTGCTTGCTAATAAATTTATCTACAATAAATAAGGTTGTACGATTTGAAAAGTTACTTAGCTTCTAGCCCAAGATCGTTTAAAAGTTGCTCTGTATGGATTAGAGTTCATAGCCAAGGCATAACTTATTGAAGCAGGATGCGAAGATTGGCGAGTCCGAAAAGGCCCTAACAAGGCATGAGGGCTACATTTTGTTGCTAAAGATCCCAAGTGATGTGAAGAATCATTTATCAAAAATCAATATGAAGGATCGAGACACACGACGAAAAGCAAAAACTCCCCAAAAGTCATGGAGAATTCTATCCGAAAAGGCCCTAACAAGGTATGAGGATAAGTTGATCCAAGTCCAAAAAGGAGGCCCGGATCGTTGTATATCAAAGTCCAAAATAATGATTGGAGAAAAATGAAGAAGTCGTGGTCCAAATATGAAGAATCTCTCAAAACTTCAAGTGAAGAAATTCCTATTATGAAGAGAAGGCCATTATTTCATGAACGTCTCTCAAGGTTTGAAGTATGAAGTCGCTGCCAAATATCGGTCCGAGAAAGGTCTCAAATCGCGAAGCGAGTTATACCAAGATATGAACTTTATGAGGTCCCGAGAAGCAGTTTTAAAAGATTTTGTCCTTTAGCTAACTATTGATTAAATCGTTCACTTTATTTTCGGCCTAAATAACTATCGAAATAAGTCAACAATGCATCCTCGTGATCATTCAAGACAACAATAAAATATAAGAGATACAACTAGGAATAAGGGAGTCTAAGTGAATAATTGGCCCATATGAGTTCGTGTTAGTTTACTAACTTATAATAACAATGATCTCGTTTTTAAGCTTGGTTTGGAGAAAGTGAAAACTTGAGGATGATGATCATTCATGACATTTTCAAAAACCCTAAGGTATGCTTTTGATTTCTTTACTTGTTTTGTTATTTTCTATCTCTTTAATAAAGGCCAAAGTGGATTGATTATGATGAAAAATGTAAACGTGCTTTGTGACTAATGCATTGCATGAGGACATTGCAATGGTCAAGTGTAGGGGATTTGATAGGTGTGTAAACACCCATCCTTTTTACCACTTAATTACAATAGTAACCGGACCAAAACGTGTACTTTATGTCTTTTATGTTGGAATTATGCGTGGTTTGTGTTTTTGTTGTGATTTAGGACGAAATTGTGAAAAGTGGAGAAAACACGGTATTTACGGGCTTTTATTGAAGGAAAAGATGAAAGATGAAGTCGAAAAGTCAAGAGTGGAAAAAGAACGGAAGTCCAAGACCAATTCTGAAGATTTATCAAAGAAAAAGTCAAAAGACGGAAGTTTATCAAAAGCCAAAAAACTCAAGTCTAATTTATTGAAGAATTAAAAGACGAGTTCAAAGAAATCCCGAGCCAAAAGTCATTAAAGTCCAAGATTAAAGAAGATTTAAAGGCTTAAGGACTAATGGTGCAATTAACAAAGAGATTAAGAAGGAAGGGCCTAATGATGCAATTAAGAGAAAATGAAGGAAGGGAGGAAGCTTCCTAATCCTCCCCTATATATAGTCATTAGCATTTGATTTTTACACTTGTTGGCTAGTTTGACAAACTATGCTCTTCCACTTTAATTTTTGCACATTTAAATTCATGTCATTTACTTTATTGCACCATTAATTACCTTGTCTTGCACCTTTAATTTTCAAGTAAGTTTTAATTTTGTGTTCTTTAATCTTTTATCTTTAAGTTTTTAATCATCTTGTTCATCTTATCTTCTTGCTTATTGTCAATCTTTTTCTTAATCTATGTTTGTTTTGATTTCAAGTTTTCAATCTAAACCTTTTTCATCTTATTTTTATATAAAGTTTAAGTCTTTTTAATTTTCTTGTCTTGTTTTTGTTGATTTCATACGTTTTATCTTTGATCTAGTGTTTTTATTTAGCTTATTGGTGTTTTACTTTGCTTATTGTCTTCCAAAAGTTAAGATTTTTGAGCTTATTTTCGTACTTTTTGTGTTTTCCTAGTTTTTAGGAAATCTGATTCGATTTAGGAACTTTTTCATTAATTGCGAAATCTTGTACTTTCTCCCCATTGCGAAATCTTGTTCCTGATTCGATTTAGGAACTTTTTCTGCTATTGCGAAATCTTCTTCCTGATTCGATTTAGGAACTTTTTCTGCTATTGCGAAATCTTGCCTTTTTCTGCTATTGCGAAATCTTGCCTTTTTCTGCTATTGCGAAATCTTCTTCCTGATTCGATTTAGGAACTTTTTCTAGCAATTGCGAAATCTTTGATTTCACAATTGCGGAATTGTTCATTTCAATTGCGAAATCTTTTGTTTTTTTTTACAATTGCGAATTTAGTTCTTTTAATTTTGAATTTAATTCAGTTTTTATTTAATTGCAAATTTTATTACTTTTTAGTCAAATTTTATTTTTAAACTTTTGTTCCTGCCATTTTTAATTAACTTTATTTTAATTGTTTCGTCTTATTTTTACGTCAATTTATTTTTACTTGTTTTGTCTTATTTAATTTTTGAATTTACTTTTCGTCAAATTTTAATTTCTCGTCGTTTAATTAATTTACTTTTAACGTCTTTAATTTTACACCATTTATGTTTTAGTTAGTTTTAGCTTTACTTTAACGTAATTTATTTTAACGTCTTGCGATTTAATTTTAAAAATAACCAAAAAATATTTGTCTCACCAAAAACAATTGAGTCGCATTTTGAACCGGAAATCAATTCGTTAAGATACCGAGAAACGAACAATTGAACCTAGCAAAATCTCAACATTAGGCCTTATAGCCGCGGACACAAGGAAGGAAAAGGGCCCAGCCCATGTTGATTTTGCTAAAACAAGAGGTGAAAACTAAACATACAGAGATCCTCCATTTTATTTTTTAGAAAACAAAACAAATTTTATGGTTGGTGTTCTTGTTAAGACGCCGGCAGCAGCCAAAAGAAGAACGGGCCGTTCTTGTTAAGCCGACAGCAGCAACCAAAAGGAGAACGGGGCGTTCTGGTTAAGTCGTCGGCAGCAGCCAAAAGGATAACGGGGCGTTCTTGTTAAGCCGCCAGCAACAACCAAAAGGAGAATGGGGTGTTCTTGTTTAGCCACCGGCAGCAAGCCAAAAGGAGGACGGGGTTTTGATTTTTAATTGTTGATTCGAAGTGTGTTTGTTGGTTTATCCCTAATCACATAACAGTATTTCCTCCTTTTCCTTATCTTTTAATATCACGAATTCCCCATGTTTTAATCAAGAGAAATATATGAAAATCATAAGGGTAAACATGTTAATAATCGAATCATGGTGGGGTTTTGGTGTCTCGGCCGCAAGAAAACAGGAACCCCGACTCATGTCGGGGTGTGTTTGGTTAGTTGGGGGTCTCGGCAGCACAGCAGCACCACCGGTCTTAGACCGGTGGCTGTTTTGGTCCTTCGGTGGGAACACAGGGCAAACCAGGGGGAACCACCGGCAGCAGCCGGTGGTGAATTTGTACTAGCAGTGGCAACCGGCTAGGCCGGGGTAGCGACTGCTAAGGAGGTGTTTGGTTCGGTCCGGTTCAAGCATTCCGGTCCGGTTCACGGTTTGATCTGGTTCATGGTTAGGTCTAAATTAAAACACAGGTTCGGTCACGGGATTAATTTTTACAAGTTATATATTTTTACAAGTTATATTATTTTTCAAGAAAATTAAATTAATTAAAACATGACTAGTAATTGATTTAACTTAATCATGGACTTAGGTTATAACTATTTTAGAAAATAATACATGTTTTAACCTAAGTGTATTATCTCTTAATTTAGACTATAGTATTAATTAATTATTAAAATACAGAGTATAATTAATTAATAAATCATGACTTAGGCTATAATTAATAAATTATTAATACATGATTAACCTAAGTATTTTATATGCTTTAATTTAATTAAATCATGAATTTATTTAATTAAATCATATAACCTATAATTTATTATATTACCATGACATTTATTAATAAACTATACTATTAATTACATGACTTATTATTTTTAACGAGTAAACTTAAGCTTACATTATTAGCTTGTTAATCTAGCTTATTTCTAAATATGGAAACATTCTATTTCAAGAAATTTACTATTTTTGGAAACTTTCTATTTTTAGAAACTGATCTATTTTTGGAAACTTTCTATTTTGGAAACTTTCTATTTTAGGAAACCTGCTATTTTTAGAAAGTTACTTATTATTACACAACAAGTATAATAAACAAGAATACAAGATAATACTTATCAGAATACATGAAATACATGATTAACACAGTATAACATTAAAACAATAAACAAGACAAGAACATATAAAACAAGTTAAGTACATGCTATAACCAGTAACGTACTCAGTAATCAGACAACTTATACTTGTCCCTTATTTATGTAGCATTAGTGAGGTCGGAGTAGGACTATTCATCCTTTCGTCTTTCCTCGTTCACTGGACACAAGGTATGGATTTCCCGTCCTTCAGTATGGACATTCTTTCCTTATTAGGATTCCCCGTTTGCAGCCAACTGTTTTCCCAATATTGTTTTATATGTTTGATACTTATGTTAGATTAAATGCCTAAGCCATATACATATATGACCAGTGTCACCTAGTTATGGAGGTACCATAACCATAACACTAGAGGCACCAGTGTTATGACTTCCCCACGGTGGAGTGATTGCTCGTGGCGTCCCTTTTCAGTTTTGGCCATTATATTATATTATCATGTGGGACGTATGGGTGCATCCTAGTTACATGTTGTATAGGATTTTCATGGTGAATTCGATGTGTGCCTTGCATCCTTCACAAGGAGTTGATCCCTCCTACCTAGACTATTTAATTAGAGGCAACCCCTCTAATTGCATGACGGGGTCTCCCCTCCAAGTATTCATGCACGATGGAACCTCATGACCTATATAGGCTATTGGCTAATTAATAAAGTTTTCTTATAAAAACATAAGTCTTTTCAAACTATAAAACTAGTTTTATGAACATGTTCCGGGTTTTCCATGAATTATACATTTCCGCTGCTATTAAGTCTTTATTATGTTTCAGTCATTCATACTATGTCATATATCCGTTCACTAAGCGTATTTGCTCAGCCGTTACTTTCTTTTCCATGTCCCAAAACGGCAGGTACCCAAGGACAGACTTGAGAATTTGGAGGATGTGCATAGGATGGAAGCTGCCTTAGACTTCTTCTCCTTTTTGCCTTGATATACTTATGCTTGTTTGGACACTTGTCTTGTCCACCTAGTTCATTTAATTTATTTATGTTTTTGGCTTATGTTTGGGAACCGATGTTTGTTTCCGGTTTTCCCTTTGGTCATGTATGTTTTAGTACATATTACCTTGCATGCTTTGATGACACGCCATAAATACGCGTAACGGTCCACTTATCAAAGTGGGGTGTTACATCAGTAGTCCATTGTACTTCAGGTTTTTTATTGTCCCCAGCCATGGGAACAAATGTACCATTTTCAATGATTCCAAGGAATTGGGGTTTAATTCCAACCATGTGGACAAGGAACCTTTTCTTCCTATTAGTGAAATTTGCTACCTCTAGAACAGGAGCAACATTGAGTTGGCCACCCCTGTACTCTAGGGTTTGTGGTATTAGTTGAGCCATGTTGGATCTTGATTTGAAAAACTTTAAAATGAGTAGTTTAATGAAAATAAGAGTTTAGCTAATCAAACTGCTCGGATACCACTTGTTGGTCTCTTGTAACTCGTTACTACTTAATAATCTTAAGTAGTAACTCGTTAGTAAGATTCAAGTGAGTTGTTTTATCAATTTATAAGAACTAAGAACAAATAAAACAAAAATACCAAATTAACTTTTCAACGTATAGACTTTTATTAAAACTAAAAAAAGAATCTATAACCTACTTTGTTTGTGGAATAACAAAGTGGTTGAATGACAATGTGAGGTCATCTCTTCTACTTAAACTTTCAACCAAAGTTAATAGTTTAAGTTCCAACTAAACTTTCATATGCACTTTGGCTATATGTTTGGTTGGTATTGGGATAGAAGGTTTAATCATAGATTCTAATCTTGTGATGGTTAACTGTTTTTCTCCCAAGTGCACTCCTTATATAGGCAGTGCAAAACTAGGGTTTACATTTCGCATGTTCCCATGCAAGAGTTTATCCAGTGGGTGGTTGATGCCCATGTTGGATAAATAGTATAAAGGACTAATAAACTATTCTAGAAAAAGATAAAGGTTGTACTTTATAGCTAACTATACAAGTGAAATCGGGTTTTTTAAGTCCTTTTTTGTTTATCGTTTTCTCCTCGATTCGACTCGAATGTGATTTCCGGTTTAACGTTTCAACTTAACTTGTTCTTGGTAAAATCTCTTTTTGGGTATTTTTGAACTATTTTAAAAGCTATTTAATATAAAAAAACTAGTTAATTAAAAGAAATCTATTTAAATCTAATTTTAAAATTTAAACTAATTTAAATGAAAACTATAATTAAATAAAAACTAATTTTAATTGAAAACTAATTTCTAATACTAAACTTTTAAAAACATACGAAAAAAAAGAAACAATTTGAAATAAAAGTACTTTTAAAACTAATTTAAAGTAAAACTATTTTAATAAAAGTAAATTAAAACTAATTTAAATTTAAAGAAAGTGAATAAAATATAATTATTTTTTTTTTACTTTTTATTTTTATAAAAACCGAATTAAAAGAAAAATAAAACTTTTTAATTCAAACTTAATTAAACTAAAAAACTTACTTTAATCTATTTATTAAAACTGCCAGCTACTAAATACCCTATATTAATCAACTTATGCGAAGGAATACTCAAAAGAGGGTCCAGATGATATGGTTAGGGTGTTAGGCTGTTGAGCGAGAGGTCGCAGGTTCGAGTCCTGGACCAGACGCTATTATGCTATTTATTATTTTCTCACTTTTTGGGAACTTGTTATTTTGGACAAACTGATCAATTGGATCAGTTTCTCAGCAGAGTAATACAGCAAATAACGGAAAATAAGCAAAACACCCCAACAAACAAAGAGCTGAACTCAAATAAGCAGGATCCAAATAAGCTAAAAAACTGAATAATATCTAAAAAAAATAAGCTGAAACGAAGACCTACTGAAACTAAGCTTGGACCAACAAATAGCATACGATAAGCCAAATAAGCTAGATCAATACAAAATAAGCACACGAAATCCAAATCAGCAAAACCAGTAAATAAACTAAAAAATAAGCAGATTAAACACAAACTGAATAAATAAAACTGAAACAAAAATAAGCATTCAAAAGAACAAATCCTATTTTAAAGCAGATTAATAAAATGACACTGAATTATCTAAACCTATTAAGTAGTAAAAAGTAAAACTAAATAGCAGTTTATTACCCAAATCATATAAAAACAAATCACTAAAATCTAAATAACTTTCTAATATGAAGTAAGCAGATCCAATAACCTACGAGACCAACAGTACCGAATTTCTAAACAAATCAAAACAAACTAAACAGATAAATAGCATAAACAATAGAAACAAATATCAAATAACATAAAATTAATCAAGAACATTAAAAAGAAAAGAATAAGAACCTTTTTGGAGAAACCTTTGCGACGAAGGATGGCGCTGTACCTCCTTTGAACCAAAACAACACCGAAACCAACACCTTAATCATCAACTTCAACTCGAATCATCATCAAGGCTCTCGAACAGTATTTATTTTTCTTTTTTTTATATTATTATTTTTTTTTTATTTGTATCACGAACAGTAACAGCAATGATTTTACAGATTAAAATAGATTGATCTTTGCAGGAAAATAAATTGAAGACGAAAATTAAGAAGAATTAACTTTTTCATTAATATAAAAAGAAAAGATTACAAAAACTGGAATTTAAAATTACAATAAACCTAACACTAATTTTCAAAAAATAAATCTAATTAATCCTACTCCTAATTTAATTAAAAACTGAAAATTAAAGAAAAAGCTTGATAATTACAAGATGTGGGTGGGGTTTTTATAGGCAAACCCTCAAACCATTTTGATTCTCCTTGGTGCCCACGGCATGAAATCTTGGCCGTTCTTCTCTTTTTTTCTTTCTTCTCTCTTCAATCAACGGGTGATAATAAAACTTGACCACGGATTGCCACGTTGGATGAGTGATTGGTGGATTTTGTGCCACGTCAGGATTGATAGAGGACCACCTTTGGTGTAGCATCCGAAAAACTTGGGGATTTAATCCCCAAGTGTGTGAATCAACCAATAAGGGAAAAACCCCTAATTTTTACTGATTAATTTTTATTAAGATAAAATTAGGGTTTGGGGTGGGTAAATAAAAGCTGCGTGTGTTTGTTGTGTTGGGAGAGAAGCAAAGCGTGTAGCTTTGTTTGTATCGACTGAATGTGTGGGTAAAAATAAAAGTCTTTTATTATTTGTGGAGAAAAGTAAAACGTGGGGTTTGACCGTGTGAGGGGCAGGGATTAAAAACAAATGTGAAGTGGGGATAAGTATGTATGTGACACGTGGGGTGTTTTGAGTGAAATGAAAAGACATGTTTGTGGTCAAAACAAAGTGGAAAGTTTTTACTTGAATACTTCCACCGTCCCAAGCAAAATGTTCTACCGTCCCATCTTTAATCTCAAAATGGGCTTGGGAGCCCAAGTTTATTTTTTCATTCGTTTCATAAAACATTTGGGCTTAATTGGTCTTTTAGGCTAGAAACTTTTTATCAAGCAAGTATTTATTGGGCCTTTAAGCCCATTCATCCGAATGTGGGACCCACTTGGCTTGAAATCTTCGTAAAATTAAATCCACTAGAAGTCGAGCTCAAATTTCGGCTTCTTTGATCATTTTCTTCAAACTCGTGTCGGTTTAGCCGGTTTTCGTGAACTTGGCACACTTTTGGTCTTTCGACTTTTTCTTCGTCTTTTTCTTGACTTTTCTTCAACATTTGACCGTGAAATCCCGTGTTTTCTCTTCTTTTTATCATTTGTACCTATTTAACACACAAAACACAAAACCACGCGTAATTCCGACATTTATGATAATAAACACATGATTCGGTCTTGTTTTCCCTTGATTTTAGTGGCAAAAGGATAAGTGTTTACACACTTATTAAATCCCCTACACTTGACCATTGCAATGACCCATGCAATGCATAGTTTTAAAGCATAAAGTTACATTTCTCTCATAATCAACCCATCTTGGCCTTTATTAAAATATGCTATTACTACTATGACGGAAAGATAAAAAACTTAAAAGGTGAAAAAAGCGAAATCAATTTATTAACTTGAAAATTATTCGATGGAAGAAACTCGTAAAGAAATCTAAGACTTAGATTAGGGCTTTGGTGTCATGAATATTAATCATCCTCAAGTTTCACGTTCCCCATACCAAGCTTAAAAACGAGATCATTGTTATTACAAGTTAGCACAACTAACATTTACTCATGTGGTTTAATTATTCACTTAGACTCCCTTATTCCTAGGTGTATCTCCTATATTTTATTTTTGTCTTGAATGATCACGAGGATGCATTTTTTGACTTATTTTGATAATTTATTTAGGCCGAAAATAAAGTAGAACGATTTAATCAATATTTAGCTAAAGGACAAAATCTTTTAAAACGGCTTCTCGAAACCTCATAAAGTTCATATCTTGGCATAACTCGTTTCGCGATTTGAGACCTTTCTCGGACCGATATTTGGCATGTACTTGAAACTTCAAATCTTGAGAGACGTTCTTGAAATTATGGTCTTCTCTTCATTTTAGTATACATCTTCATTAGGAGTGAGAGATGCTTCAAACGTTGACCACGACTTCTTCATTTATCCTCTTCTTTATTTAGGATTTTGATATTCAACGATCCGCCTCCTTTTCGGACTTGGATCTATTTATCCTCATACCTTGTTAGGGTCTTTTTGGATAGACTTCTCCATGATCTTTAGGGGAGTAGTTGCTTCTCGTCGTGTGTCTTGATCCTTCATATTGATTTGGATTAATGATCTTCACATCATCTTAGGATCTTTAGCAAAAAAAGTGAATCCTCATGCCTTGTGAGGGCCTTTTTGGACTCGGGTATCCTCATACCTTGTTAGGGTCTTTTTGGATACACCAATATTCGCGTCCCGCTTCAATAAGTTATGCCTTGGCTATGAACTCTAATTAATCCCGAGCAACTTTTAAACGATCTTGGGCTAGAAGCTAAGTAATTTTTCAAATCGTACGACCTTATTTATTGCATTTATTTATTTACAAGTGATGGGAGAAAAAGCTCATAACTAACTCACATAAGTTAATGAAAGAATACCAAACTTATAATTGACTCTATCATCTCTCGTTCTCCACAATTTAAAATCTCAAGTAATGAGACTCGTGGATGCTTAGCCTAATAAACCGGTTAAGGTCTACATGGTTAAGGATACTAGCTAGAGTAAACTCGGATAAGTAAACTCGGGTTGAGTCAAAATATTCACGACGGGCCTAATATATCAAAGACGTCTAAACTCGTTAAAACCATTTTATTTATTTTGACTTTATTCAAGAAATGGAATATATACATACGATGCGATGATAAAAGGAAAGAAAATAAATGAAAATAATAATAGGCCAAAATAGATCAAAAATTTGAAAAACGTTGAAAAATTTTGAAAAATTTTCCGGTTAAATGAGGTCAAATTCATGGAAAAGCCCACTAAAATTTCGATAGAAATCCCCCTACACTTAAGATAAACATTGTCCTCAATGTTTAAGCATGTGAGAGAATAAACTCCCCTACACTTAGGACATTGAGTACGTTGTTTAAATCGAGCTAAGGAAAGGACAACTAAAGTGAGTACATTTATTTATATACAAGTATGAATCACAATAGCAAAAACTTATCGAAGGAACCGGGTACACGGGAAACACGGGAACACGGGTCGCGTCAAAAGTACCAAAAGTGGATCTTTAAAGCTCAAGCCCCTACACAACATCACAACAAACAACCTATTTGGATCCCCCCTACACTTATTGGTGGAAATGGGTGAAGGTGAAAAAGGTGAAAAGGGTGGAAAAGGTAAAAATCTAACCTAGTTAAACGATGCTTGAGTTTTGCTTCGCGAGTCTCTAGCTCGACTCGATTTCCCGAATTAAGCATTCAAAGGAAAACCTCGAATATCGATACCGGGGTCAAAAATCTTGTCCTCGGTCCCGGAGGAACATAATAAATGAGAGGCGGGAGGATAAATCATGAAAGGTAAAAAAGTCCGCTCAACATACGAGAAGTATGTGAGTTCATGATCCGCGGGAGGTGGGGTGGGCAAAGCCGTAAAGGTATTAATCAAAGAATGGTCAATGTCACCTCCCGGGTCAAAGCATTCATCCTCGTGAACGTGAATCTCTTCGATTTCTTCATCATAGATAGGCTCGTCAAACAAAGGTTTGTCGTTCCCCTCATTTAGGATTTTAGAAATTCTCTCGAAGAGATCACGATCAAGTACGAAACCATCATTCATTTGTGGGATTTGTTGATAAGTTAAATCCTCACGAATGTGGTAAACGTAATTCTCATTAGAGGAGTGTTTATTAAGTAACTCCTCGAGAATTGGATGAGAATCGATGGTAGAATCAAAAGTAATTGGCGAAGAGGCAAATGTGAATTTATCAAAATCCGAGTTCTCAAAATCAATATCAATATCAAGTTTTAAAACACCATTTGCCTTCTCATCAATACCTTGATCACAATTAAGCTCATGCGAGAAATCCAATAACAGGATCATAAAAAGCATCCTCGTGATGGAATTTCTCGATACTCGGGGTATAAAAGTCATCACTAAGGAGTAAAGAATCCGATAAATCATTAGTATCATAGTTTTCAAAAGTCGGTCTAGGTAAAATAGGCGAATCATCCTCATCTGATCCCGAGGAATAATTAAAAATGTAGTCGGAATCACAAGATAACTCATCCCTATCTACACACTCCTTAGGTGTAGGACAACTTATGGGTTCTTCTTCTATGCACTCACACTCCTCAAAAATTGGTTTCTCAAAACATGTCTCGCTAAGAGGATTTGAAGAAAGCATAAAGTCATTTGGAGGGGTAGGTGAAGGAGGCATAAAAGAAATGGGGTCATCAACGGGTAATGAAGGCTCAAGTGTAATCTCAGGAATTTCCTCAATAGGAGAGCTAATTGTATCCGTGGGTGTCAACACCGGAGGGTGAGTAAAACTCATGATAGTCTCCGGGCCTTGTCTCTCCTTTATTGGCGGAGAGATGGAAGGATCCACAGTGGGAACATCACTACTAGTAGTGGTGTTAGCCTCAATATCATCACTCAAAGACGGCTCAATAACAAATTGATCTTGATAGGTTTCTAAAAAGAGCATGAATTTCTTATCGGTTTCCTCTTGCATTTCTCTTAAGAATCTACCATGTTCCTCAAGTTTATTAAGAATTAAATCCATTTTTGAAATACTCCCTTGATTATAGTTTTGAAAATTGCCTTCATTTGAAAAACCTTCATTATTTGAAAACCCTTGATTTTGAAATTCCCCATAAAACCGTTGATCATATTGTGGTGAGTCACTATTTGTAGGAAAACTAGGGGAGCCAAAATAAGTATTAGTATCATAACACATACTTTCCTCATTATTATAAACCTCCTCATAAGTTTTGTCACAATTAAAATAAGCATGAGGCCCACCACAAGTCGAACACTCCTCGGACATGATCTTATAACGCTCTTCTTGCAATATTTCCCAAATCGGACGATTATCCATGGTAGTGTCGAAAGAAATTGAAATAACAATTATTATACTACGTAATATATTATAATAAAAGAAAAATCTTTTTGTATTTTTTAGAAAAAAAAATATATATATATATAAGAAAAATCGAAAGAAATCGAACTAAAAATTAACACTAATACGTAATATTTTTGGTGTAATACGTTTAGGAAAACGTATTACTTTTGGATTTTTTTTTATTTTTTTGTTGCAAATCTTAGGAAAGAATTTGCTTTAGTGGTTTTTTAATTTTTTGTATTTTTTAGCTTTTTTATTTTTATTTTTTTTGTTGTTTTTGATTTTGTTAACAAAAAGGAACGTTCAAAAATGAACGGGTCCCAAAATCCAAATCGTCTCACGAAAAATCGTCAATCGTACGAGCGAAGCGGCAGCGGCGCCAATTTGAAATCGGGTTTTTTAAGTCCTTTTTCGTTTATCGTTTTCTCCTCGATTCGACTCGAATTTGATTTCCGGTTTAACGTTTCAACTTAACTTGTTCTTGGTAAAATCTCTTTTTGGGTATTTTTGAACTATTTTAAAAGCTATTTAATATAAAAAAAACTAGTTAATTAAAAGAAATCTATTTAAATCTAATTTTAAAATTTAAACTAATTTAAATGAAAACTATAATTAAATAAAAACTAATTTTAATTGAAAACTAATTTCTAATACTAAACTTTTAAAAACATACGAAAAAAAAAGAAACAATTTGAAATAAAAGTACTTTTAAAACTAATTTAAAGTAAAACTATTTTAATAAAAGTAAATTAAAACTAATTTAAATTTAAAGAAAGTGAATAAAATATAATTATTTTTTTTTTTGACTTTTTATTTTTATAAAAACCGAATTAAAAGAAAAATAAAACTTTTTAATTCAAACTTAATTAAACTAAAAACTTACTTTAATCTATTTATTAAAACTGCCAGCTACTAAATACCCTATATTAATCAACTTCTGCGAAGGAATACTCAAAAGAGGGTCCAGATGATATGGTTAGGGTGTTTGGCTGTTGAGCGAGAGGTCGCAGGTTCGAGTCCTGGACCAGACGCTATTATGCTATTTATTATTTTCTCACTTTTTGGGAACTTGTTATTTTGGACAAACTGATCAATTGGATCAGTTTCTCAGCAGAGTAATACAACAAATAACGGCAAATAAGCAAAACACCCCAACAAACAAAGAGCTGAACTCAAATAAACAGGATCCAAATAAGCTAAAAAACTGAATAATATCTAAAAAAAAAAAATAAGGTGAAACGAAGACCTACTGAAACTAAGCTTGGACCAACAAATAGCATACGATAAGCCAAATAAGCTAGATCAATACAAAATAAGCACACGAAATCCAAATCACCAAAACCAGTAAATAAACTAATAAATAAGCAGATTAAACACAAACTGAATAAATAAAACTGAAACAAAAATAAGCATTCAAAAGAACAAATCCTATTTTAAAGCAGATTAATAAAATGACACTGAATTATCTAAACCTATTAAGTAGTAAAAAGTAAAACTAAATAGCAGTTTATTACCCAAATCATATAAAAACAAATCACTAAAATCTAAATAACTTTCTAATATGAAGTAAGCAGATCCAATAACCTACGAGACCAACAGTACCGAATTTCTAAACAAATCAAAACAAACTAAACAGATAAATAGCATAAACAATAGAAACAAATATCAAATAACATAAAATTAATCAAGAACATTAAAAAGAAAAGAATAAGAACCTTTTTGGAGAAACCTTTGCGATGAAGGATGGCGTTGTGCCTCCTTTGAACCAAAACAACACCGAAACCAACACCTTAATCATCAACTTCAACTCGAATCATCATCAAGGCTCTCGAACAGTATTTATTTTTCTTTTCTTTTTTATATTATTATTTTTTTTATTTGTATCACGAACAGTAACAGCAATGATTTTACAGATTAAAATAGATTGATCTTTGCAGGAAAATAAATTGAAGACGAAAATTAAGAAGAATTAACTTTTTCATTAATATAAAAAGAAAAGATTACAAAAACTGGAATTTAAAATTACAATAAACCTAACACTAATTTTCAGAAAAATAAATCTAATTAATCCTACTCCTAATTTAATTAAAAACTGAAAATTAAAGAAAAAGCTTGATAATTACAAGATGTGGGTGGGGTTTTTATAGGCAAACCCTCAAACCATTTTGATTCTCCTTGGTGCCCACGGCATGAAATCTTGGCCGTTCTTCTCTTTTTTTCTTTCTTCTCTTTTCAATCAACGGGTGATAATAAAACTTGACCACGGATTGCCACGTTGGATGAGTGATTGGTGGATTTTGTGCCACGTCAGGATTGATAGAGGACCACCTTTGGTGTAGCATCCGAAAAACTTAGGGATTTAATCCCCAAGTGTGTGAATCAACCAATAAGGGAAAAACCCCTAATTTTTACTGATTAATTTTTATTAAGATAAAATTAGGGTTTGGGGTGGGTAAATAAAAGCTGCGTGTGTTTGTTGTGTTGGGAGAGAAGCAAAGCGTGTAGCTTTGTTTGTATCGACTGAATGTGTGGGTAAAAATAAAAGTCTTTTATTATTTGTGGAGAAAAGTAAAACGTGGGGTTTGACCGTGTGAGGGGCAGGGATTAAAAACAAATGTGAAGTGGGGATAAGTATGTATGTGACACGTGGGGTGTTTTGAGTGAAATGAAAAGACATGTTTGTGGTCAAAACAAAGTGGAAAGTTTTTACTTGAATACTTCCACCGTCCCAAGCAAAATGTTCTACCGTCCCATCTTTAATCTCAAAATGGGCTTGGGAGCCCAAGTTTATTTTTTCATTCGTTTCATAAAACATTTGGGCTTAATTGGTCTTTTAGGCTAGAAACTTTTTATCAAGAAAGTATTTATTGGGCCTTTAAGCCCATTCATCCGAATGTGGGACCCACTTGGCTTGAAATCTTGGTAAAATTAAATCCACTAGAAGTCGAGCTCAAATTTCGGCTTCTTTGATCATTTTCTTCAAACTCGTGTCGGTTTAGCCGGTTTTCGTGAACTTGGCACACTTTTGGTCTTTCGACTTTGTCTTCGTCTTTTTCTTGACTTTTCTTCAACATTTGACCGTGAAATCTCGTGTTTTCTCTTCTTTTTATCATTTGTACCTATTTAACACACAAAACACAAAACCACGCGTAATTCCGACATTTATGATAATAAACACATGATTCGGTCTTGTTTTCCCTTGATTTTAGTGGCAAAAGGATAAGTGTTTACACACTTATTAACAAGTAACCTACTTTGACTTAAAGTAATCTTTTCCCGCCTAATGTAAACCTTCAGAATACTGAAGTGTCTTCAACATTCTAGAGGAGATCGACATCATTCAGTTTGGTATTGTCAAGCAAAACTGAACTGAAAGCTCTTCTTCAGGACTTGTTCTTCAGCAACTAGACTGCCTAGTCTTTGAAGCAAAGACTCCTTTGTCTTCTAAGTTCACTAGAAGAGGAAAGCTGAACATCCTTCAGCAAAACATTCTTCAGTAGGAATCTTTGTTCCTCTGGTCATGCTTCAGCAGAGTCACATTTTGGTTGAACATTAAACACTTAGAGGGATTTTATATTCAAATCCTAGAGTTGCTTCAAGGTCGGTAAATACTGACCCAACAGAATCAGATATGAAACATCAAATGGGAAAGAGTAAATAGAAATCATACTTAGATTATGTGGAACGAAGATTACACAAGTGTCATGATTGTATCGACTTTATAATAACCAAAGAGTATAATACTCTCGTTACAAGTATTTCCCAAAGTGGAAATATTCTGAAAAAAGAAAATCATATTATATAACTAATAGAAGTGTGTGTGAAATGAGAAGTGAGTGTTGGCTGGAGGTCAAAGTGCATCGCACCACTCAAAATGTGCGCCGCACATTTGAGGTGGTATTTGTGCGCCGCACATCTGAGTCAGTGCGCCACGCATTTCTTGCGTCTAGAATCTTTCATTCACTTAATTTCTCCTTTATTGCACTAAAGTAATATACTTTGGATTATTTTACTTTTGGCCCTTCAACCTTTTAACCTTCATTTAAAACACAAAGTTTAAGCAAAAGTCCTTATTTAACATAGATATTGGGTCGATAGTGACGAGCTGAAGATATACAATTTAGGTGTTATCACGTATCATACACATTGTCGCTCAAACTGTGTGATCCTTTACACATTATAATACTTGTTATACAATAATAAAGTCTTACGTTTGAAAAGTATACCTTGTGTTGTTAATCCTTAAGATTAATCGTTTCAGTCAAAGTTTAGGGACTCACTTTTTAAAAAATATCACTCAATTCAAGTTTTACACATGTTAACACCACTACAATACTACGATAGCACACGTCATCAAGCTCTTGGTTATCAAAATCCCTATTATCTCAGTCAAGCTTAGCATATTGAACTCAAACTTTATGATGGTACTAGACTTAGTAATAATGTGAATGTTCGTGATGTATATGTGTAAAATCCGCTTAAAAATACCATTAAATTAAAACTTTTATTATTTAATTTATTCACGAGAAGTAAATACGTATATTAAATTTGACACGACAAGATATGACACGGAATTAAAAATCATAAATACACGACAAGTAATAGCGTATATTTAATTTACAACAAGAAAAGTATATTAACTGATACACGACAAGTATGACGTATATGTAATAAATAACTACAAGTATTTATGTATAATAATAATACACGACAAGATTTAACACGAACTTAACATATGAACTTACAATATGCGGGACGATAATTAAACAAGAAATGTATATATAAGGGGTGTTTGTAGCCGGTTTTAAAAGAGAAAGAAAAGGGGCCCAAGGCCCGGCCCATTACATGATAAACTAGTAAAAACCCTTTTCATTATTTCATTTTACAAGTATACAAAAAAATAAGAAAACCCTAATATGGGAGGAGCAGCTGCCGACCATAAAAAGAAAACAAGGGAGGATGATGTTGTTTTGATCTCTAATTCGTTCGTATGTGTGTTCATCATTGGATCCATCTATTTCGGTAAAATCAAACCGAATCTTTCTTTTATTTCTTTAATAAATAACGAATTGATCTAATGATAATGTATGAACATGTAATTTTAATTAATTAGAGCAAGATATGATAATCGGGTTGGTGTTTGGGTATGTCCGGACCAAGCCGAGACCTTAAGGGGGCTCTCGGTGGGCACTTTTTGCCAGCGGCCGTAGGCTGCAGTGGGAAAAAGGTTGCTACCGGCGGGTACCCTGGGCACAGCAGCCGCAACCACCAGCAGGGATCTCGATGGGAAACCTGTGCAGTCGGTGGGAAACCCAAGCTAGGCAGCCGCTAGCTTTTGGGACTGTAGTGGGATTTTTTGCTTATCGGTGGGGGGTATTTGTTTTGGCAACCGAGAGTTTTGACTCTCTGTGCGAGGGCTTTTTTGACAACCGAGACCAAGGTGTCTCGGTGAGGGTTGGTTTTGGCTCGGTTAAACTGAGGGATCCACCAAGCGGGTGTTTGGATTATTGTTTTATCGGTTTAATTGTCTCAGCTTATTCTCGACTTGTTAAGTTTAATTTATTTTTAACTGGTTTAATTGAATTGGGATTCAATTAAATTGGTAAACATCATTGGAATTTATCATGAACCGGTTAATTATTTTTGGGCTTATTAGGAACCGGTTTAGTTTAGTTTATTTTAAACTTATTAAAATTGGCTAATTTATGACATATTTAAATTGAACTTAATTAACAAGGGCTTATGTTGAGGCTTAATGTATAATTAATTATATTCATGACTTACTATAATCTATTAATTAATTGTAAATACATGGCATGTTATTATTTAATAATTTATTTATAATCTATGACATAGTATTATTTATAGCTAATTATAATGCATGATATATTATTATATTAATAATCAAGTATAAAACATGACGCATTATTAATTAATAATTATTTATAAGATTATGACATGTTAAAGTATTTATTTAGAATAAACTTTACTACTATATCATTTAATAAATCACGACTTAGATAATATGTTTGTTAAGCTTCGGCTTATATTATATGCTTATTAAACAAGCTTATTATTATTTATGGAAACTTACTATTTATGGAAACTTTCTATTTTTGAAAACTTACTATTTATTAAAACTTACTATTTTTGGAAACTTACTATTTATGGAAATTTACTAGTTTTGGAAAGTTACTATATATGGAAACCTGCTATTTTTGGAAAGTTACTATATATAGAAACGTGCTATTTTTAGAAAGTTACTAATTATGGAAGTATCAAGTATAATAACACATGAAACATGTAATACATTAATCAAGAACGCATGAAACGTATAATACTAAGAAAGACACGATAAAACATGAATAAGTAAAAACCAAGTCAAGAACAAGTAAAACAAGTCAAGAACAAGTAAACTAAACTAAGAACAAGTAATTTAAGACATGAACAAGCAACTCATACACGTCATTTATTATGTAGCTTACGTGAAGTCGGAGTAGTACTTTTCGCCTTTCGTATTTCATCAGTTACTGGACATATAGTACGGATATTTCGTCCTTTAGTAAGGACATCTCTTTCTAGGCATGATTAGGATTCCCCGTTTGCTTCCATATGTTTTCCCTAGTTTTCATTTCATAAAAACTTTCATTGTTTTCCATGCTATCATTTTAAATTGCCTGAACTATATACATGCATGACCATGACCACCTAGTTATGGAGGTACCATAACCA
Organism: Glebionis coronaria; assembly: GCA_025667525.1. Taxonomy (NCBI): domain Eukaryota; kingdom Viridiplantae; phylum Streptophyta; class Magnoliopsida; order Asterales; family Asteraceae; genus Glebionis; species Glebionis coronaria. The sequence goes on along the minus strand of CM046882.1, from coordinate 220,700,189 downwards.
TGACACGTGAGGCAGGTGTCATGACTCTTCCGCGACGAGAGTGACTTCTCGTGGCGTCCCTTCTGTTCATTGGCCATTATTTATTATTATTATTATTTGGGGCATAGGGGTGCATCCTATTGCATGTTTTGTAGGTTTCCAAGGTGATTGTGGTGTGTGCTCTACATCCATCACATTGGAGTTGATCCCTCCACCCAAGACTTATATTATTAGAGGTCACCCCACTAATAGCATGATGAGGTCACCCCTCTATGTATTCATGCACGTTGATACATGTTATGATCTATATGAGCTCTTTGGCATTTAAGTTACATTGCATGCATGAACATGAGACTTTTCAGGGACATACACATATTCCATTGCTTTTCATATATTTTACTTATATTTCAGTTACTCTTATCATGTCATATATCCGTTCACTGAGCGCATTGCTCAACCGTATTTTCTTTCCATGTCCTAAACGGCAGGTACCCAAGGACAGACTTGAGCATTTAAGAGTACGTGCATAGGATAGAAGCTACCTTAGACTTCTTTCCTTATACATTTTAATACTTATGCTTTAGTTGGACATATGTTTTGACCTTTAGCCTTCTTTATTTCTTATTTATGTTGAGTTTATGTGGAGAGTTGATGTTTAATTCCTGCTGTTTTTGTTGGTCTTTTATGTCTTTATGACGTTATGCCTTTATTATGCTTTGATGACACGCCATAAATGTGACTTAATGGTATACTTGTCAAAGTGGGTCGTTACATTTATGGTATCAAAGACAAGGTTTCGACCTGTAGGCTCTAAAACCTGACCTGTGACTAGTGGCCAGTCACCAGGATCTTCCTAACTGGCGTTCGTTATTTTCATGTATTCATTTTTTTAGTGTTGTTTGTTTTATTCATGACGTTTTCTTTTGAATTTTGACTAGTATGGATTGAACCATAGTCGTTCATACTTAGTTACATGCGTTTTCTTTTGAATTATAGAATGGTATGGGTTGAACCCATAATCGTCCATACCTAGTCAGATGTTTAAATCCGTCTTTTAAGTTTTAACTAGTATGGATTGAATCATAGTCGTCCATACTTAGTCACATGTTGTCAGTATTTACTCATCATATTTTCCCTTGAATATTTACTAGTATGGGTTGAATCATAGTCGTCCATACTTAGTCACTTGTCTTTCTTTCGAATTTTGTGGATTGAACCATAGTCGTCCACACTAGTCAATGTTAAATCTCTGTTAATTATGATTCTATGTTTCTTTATGTCAATTATGCTTTCACACTTTCATGATTGATTTCGTTTTCATGTTGATTTTGTTTTCATGCTCCCTTATGTTGATTATTATTTCGTGTTCTTCATGTTGATCATGCTTTCATGCTAGACATTGATGAATTTCATTTAATCATGCTTTCATGATATTCATGGTTGGTTTTCATTAATCATGCTTTCATGCTGGTCCTCGTTGAATTTCGTTTAATCATGCTTTTGTGCTTCTTATGCAACTAGAATTATGTCTACGCTGGAATAGCTAGGCTATCATGTTCCTCTTTTCAGTTTGGTCTTCAAACCGTTTAGGCATTGGCCTCCTTTAGAATCATGTTAGATGGTTGACACTCGTACTAATCATCCCATGTGTACACCATGTACCGTATTTCATGTGTACTCCATGTACCGCATTCCATGTGTACTCCATGTACCGTATTCCATGTGTACTCCATGTACCGTGTTCCATGTGTAATCCATGTACCGTATTCCATGTGTACTCCATGTACCGTGTTCCATGTGTATTTCCATTACCATACTCCGTGTGTACTCGTTAGTTTATTCTTGATCATCTCAGGCATATCCCATTTACCGATGTTGCTCAAGTGTTGATGCTGCTCGCAGATTGGAGATCCGAGACAAGGACGAAGGCGATAGATCAGAACGACCAGAAAAGAAATATACTTCATCCACCAGACGTTACCATTCCATTCTATGTTTTTACCTTCTCAGTTATGTGTCCCGCGTCGCTCAGTTGTCTTTTCAGGCATAAGAGTGGGAACCGGTACTAGCCGGCCACTCAGCAGAATAGTTCCATGAATCACGGTCAGAATAATGACCGTCATGGAGCTGAATGGCAAGACGATAGTGACAACTACGGTGACAACAACTATTCTGGCAATAACGATAGAAACTTCGGTAACAGATGTGACCAGAAATACAAGGGTCAGCAGTCCAACCGATCCGCCAATTCTGGAATTAATACCTGAAACTTTCAACTTTATGCGTTTCACATCTCAAGACTCATGTCAAGACACACGTCAAGACGCATGTCTCACATATATTCCCAAGACACATGTCAAGACAATAAATCAAGACACATGTCTCTCGTATGTTCTCAAGACAAATGTCAAGACACCAGTCAAGACACATGTCTCACACATGTTCCTAAAGGCACATGTCAAGACACCAGTCAAGAAACATGTCTCACATATATTCTCTGAATACACCTGCCAAGACATTCGTCAAGACACATGTCACGCGTATATTTTCTCAAAACACGAGTCAAGACGCATGACTCACGTATATCTTCTGAACCAGGCCCTCAGTAATACAGGGTACCCTCCAATGGGTATACCCATCCTGTTGTGCCACGTATGGATCATGCCACTAAAATTCAGGTACCATCATTGGAGTATTGTTCATGTTTGGACACGCAGTGTTCATTCGGTGTGAGACGGGTGAAACACGTTCAGTGAGATCTGCCACGTTTACTTCATGTATTCATATGACACTTTCATTCTTGATCATGTATTACATACATCCCCGCCCAGAAAAGACTCTGTTCGTATCACCAGGTGTATAAAGGATTTTCTTCAGTTTGACGACAAGATCCATTCTACTAACGCATTTTCCTTAGACATATACGAGTTCGATATGATTCTCAGTATGGACTGGTTAGAAGCACATCGTGCTACGATTGATTTCCATTCATATCGGGTCATTGTCACTCCCCACCATGGCGGAACACGGGGCGCTAACTATGTATATCATCACAACAAACGGTGTCTCTATAGAGAAAACTAAATGCAATAAAAACGTCATTTAAGGCGACACAAAGTCATGACAATATCTCATACAATGCAGGGGTCTAGGTAAGTAGGTAACAATTCCTACCTCTTACCAAAGACAAAGAAACAAATAGCCAATCAAATATATAGGTGTCATACAATGCACTTATTTAATCAACCAAAAAGGAAATCTAAGAGGAATGGGGTTCCTCCATATGCAGTCCTAGGCAACTCCAATCCTAGCCACTTCTATTCTCTAACTTCACCACATTCTCACCTGAAAGAGACACTAAAACACGTCAACATAAAGTTGGTGAGAGTCATAGGTTTAGACTCCAACCTCAAATCAGTTATAATATAAGCTGTGAATAACCACCGGAAATAAAAATATATGGACAATGTGTTACAAATGTGCATTAACAACTAACAATTCAAGATTTATCATACCAAACCAATTCCAAGGCTCCAAGCCTTTCCAAACACCATGGTCCCATAGGCGCCCATACACCTATGAACCAATCCCAAGGCCCCGCCTTGTCAACATCCCCTTGGTACCAAGTCAAATCACAAAACAATCAAGAATCACATATCAGTTAATCACATAAGTATACACAAGTCCATCACAACTCAATAAAACATTCACAGCATCAAGTTTCAAAACAATAACGAGTGTCTCTTCCATCCCATCTAGAAGACAAAATCATTAAAAGATATGAGACTATGAAACTCACCTTGCGAAAAGCAATCCAAAGTCTCTTCACGAACAATCAATTATCTAAAGCACATAACATAATAATAGGCGTCAACATTGACTTTGGAACTCTAATCCTTTATCAATGTAACAATCCATACGATGGATACATCTCAATATCTATCCCAAAACATCCCCATGTTAGCCCTCTAAGTGTCCACTATCCCAAAATATCCAAAACACGAGTTTAAGCCTTGTCATACAAACATTAACCTTGAAGTCGACACTTGTACAAATAATTAGACCAAACTACTAACCTCTATTGACTATACATTCAGAATATTTGAAAAGTACGCTCCGAGTACATAATTTTAGACTTTTGAATCACCCAAAAAGCTTTAAAAACGAATAAGTTATAAGCAAAACGATTTTACCCAAAATCTGCCTAGACATTAGCGACAGTTTCTGACAGTCTAGCGACGGATTCTGGCCGATTAGCGACAGTTTCTGCCTAATCCGATTTAAACCCCAAAAAAACGATTTTAAACCCTAAAAATCCCCCATTAATTACCCAATTCAAACCCTAATTTATTTTAATTACAGAAAATTAAAACCCTTCATCCATCATATGATTATTACTTGATAAAAATATAATTACATTAATTAAAAACAATGATTAAAGCAAGCTTATACCTTAATTGATCAAAGATGAAGTTTTTAGCAAAACCCTAAAATATTTTCTTTTTTTCTTCTTCCTGCGTTTCTTTTTCTCCATACGTTGGTTTTGTTTGTTTTTTTTTTACAAAGGCTTTAAAATACCCAAGTACTCCTAGCCCAAGCCCAAAATCAATTTTCTTTTTTTTTTCTTTTCTTTTTTCAACCGAACATAAAAAAAATTACCAAAAATAATTTTTTTTTCTTAATTATATAATTTCGTTTTTTTAACTATTTCCTTTTTTATATATAATTTTTTTAAACCTATTATTTTCTAAATAATTTAAAACAATTGTTTACTTGCATTCTTTATTAAAACCTTTTGTCACTTAAAATTTTATTAAATAAAATTTTACTATATACGACCCCTAAATAAACCTACGAGACTTACTTAAATAACCTGAAGCTAATAGCCTACACCGCTAAATACTTACATATATAATTACGTAAAGTCTTACGTACACCGTAATTAAATACGTACACGAAACCTTATTAAAAATACTTGAACTTCACGCAATTTATTACTGATTCCATTACATCAAATTCCATATCCTACTTGTACCATGATTTACACATCATGTACCTCATAACCGTCATTCACCTCCACCATATCACACAAGAAAAAAAACACATAGTTCACACACATCTAACACATAAATAAAAATCAACGGACGACTACTATCCCGTCAAAACCCGAGTTATCACAATATCCCCTCCTAATTGAAATCTCGTCCCGAGATTTACTCTCGAACCCAAACTCGTTCTCAGCGTGCAGATGGAAATATTCATCCCTTATAAATCTTCACGTTCAAACGTGAATGGAGTGCACATTAAGAAAAATTTCAATCAAAACACATGAGCACTAACCATCCTAGCTCTCAGACTTGCTCATAAATATAATAAATCAAAACTCACAAAAATGTATCCACATGTTCTCAGGTCTAGAACTCTCAAGTTCCCAACCTTAGTTTCCCCAACACTCTACCACTAATCAAACTCATTACGTGACAAATTCCATCATGTCTCTACATACTATCTCAAGAATTTCGAACACAATATAAAGTCTCTTATTATTTAAGATCTCATCTAACGGCAGATGCAATGACACTTGGAATGTGTCATGAACACTTCTCAATTCCATAGACAATCACAAACTACAACTTACACGATCAATCCCGACATGGTTCTCCATGAACCTCCACATCGCGATTCCATCTAACCTTTCCTACCACAACGTGTAATACATTTCTAATGTGGTATCTTCCATAATTCATGATCAAACACATTGAACTCTAAAAGTTCTTTTCTATATCAACTCAATCCCAACGACCTTATAAGTCATCCATTTCACTAGTTAATGTCAACTCAATATACATTCTCAATCTTCGACCTAATAAGCAGTCGACCAACTCTTCTTTCCGTACAATGCCTCAAAGCAGCCCATCTCATATCCGAACTATCATTATCAGAAAACTACAACCCACGAAGGGTGAGCATTCCAACCTCATCAGAACTATCTCACATAGCTCGAGCACAATCTCCCACGTCTATAGGGTATGCTCTCTCTAGCCATCAACCCATATATGGTAGACACTAATCTCATCCAAACCCTTCCCAAATGGCCTTTCATCACATTTCGATGTCCCATTTATATCCATTTATAATCCTTCCAACTACTCCATCTTACATACACGTGCTTTGACAGAAACACAAGCTCCCATAATTCCATCACCCGATACTCCATTCATCTTGTATCCACTGCCCAATCTTGATAACTTATAAATGAATTTATAATTATATTTCTACTCCCCAGGTGTTGCAATAAACCTTAATACCTTTGATGTTCATATTCTGCATCCGAACATGCTAAATACTTACCCATACAATCAACCACCACACTTTTCTCATTCTCTCAATTTATGTCACCCAAATAAATTCTTCAAGTACTGCAAGTTACCATCACTTCTCCTTTACAATTCTTGGTTCAAACCACGCCCATTCTGCTAGCGTGCTCGCTCCTTTATATTTCTCATTTGGCACTACTCACATCTTACCCTTGTTTTCATCTTAAATCAATATCCAACACGATGTTAACCACTCTTGGGGGAAAAACAACTTCCCCATTGCATTTCCATATGACTCTATTCAAATTCCACACTATACCTCTAATCTCCTCCTAATAGGAATAGGTTATAGTTTCTCGTAATAACTCGCGGATTACCCTCATTTTCAACTTCTAAAACGACTCCATCACTCACCGAGCAAAACTACCACGCAACTCATGTATCCCAGTCTCATAATCCTCCACCTGCCCTCCCTTCTTCATGATCTTCATAACATCCAATTTCTAAGTGACAATTGAATGCCTCTTAACCTTCATACCCGACTACTCACTTTTTACTAACTTTAGCAAAAGCTCTAAAAATAATCGACTTCGATGTCCACCAAATAATCTTAATAACTATCATCCCAATTTGTTCAACACGGTTTGCCTACCCGGTTCACCAAGTTCACGCGAACCGCTGGTGTATTGAATAAACCAAAATGCATCACTGCAACCTCAAAGCATTTATACATGCCTTCAAACATTCTCCCAACTTCAACCTCAATAACTCCTCATTTATGATAACCATCACCACCATCTATCTTCAAGATCCACGTGATCCTTGGTACTGATCAAGTGCTTATTCGGTCCTACGAATGCGTAGCGACTCTCTCGCGGTAAACTTGTTCGGATCTCAATGATTCTCCCTCGTGCAGTACGATCCTTCTTTCTTTTCCATGCTCACACGGGCACTCTCCATCGTAGTAACTTGGTACATCAGTATCCGAAACTTCCCCTTAACTTCGCTTCAATCCCGTTGGCTCCACATGAATGTCATTATTGCTTACTTTGGATCCTAGTATGTGTACTTCTTGCGTTAAGACTTCATGTTTAGAAAACCTTGCGTATAACTTTTTCTTTCTTGGGCAGTTCTAGAATCACATTCCAATTCAGTTCATGCTTCTCCTTTAACCTTGATGAACGTCCAAAATTCGCTGCTATTCATGATGACTGGTTCTCCCCATACATTCGTGAACACGCGACATATTGACTTAATAAACCTGTTGTTGTATTTGTTGGCCTCTAAAGCATAACCGCATACTCGTAATATCCATTACTCAATCCAAGAGTAGTCTTTCACTATGTCATCTTCGCGCGTTCCCAACCGATCATGATCCCATTGAAAGTCTATCTTGCTCAAATCACGATGATCTAAACATATTCTAACTATACATCCCTCTTCTTAACCAACAACACTACGCACTCCAAAATGAATGATTTGATCAATCATAATTCTTACCGTGCAGTCCCTCCAATTCTTCCAACATCTCTTACACTTCAAAAGGCGCTATATGTCATGAGGCTTTCGCAATCACTGTCGTTTCTCGTACTATTTCCATGTAAATCTTTACTTCCCAACATCTATTTAATCCTTAGGAAAACTCCAACGAATACACTTATTTCTAAGACATCACATACTTTTCATTCATCTACCTTTGTACTCCTTAGGGTGCTCCTTTTTCCATTAGTTCGTTCTCCATGAATTTCAAATACTTTTCTATCTTCCCAAAGGCCTTCTAACTACTCTCGCATGGTACTCCAATATGATATTATGCTTCACAAACAATTTACTAACTCAATTGTGCAGGCGCAACCAAATCTTCCGTACGACTACTTCAACGCTCCCAATAAATATAACATCAAAACTAAGTTTGGAACCACCAACTATAGATATCAAATTGAACTCACGGGTAACTAACGGAATTTCACGTGCACACAATACAATGAATCAAAATCACGAGACTCCAAAAGAAACTCCAACATAAAACATGTATGAATACAAAATGAACCATGACAATGAACGAGTGACACAAGAAACACCCAACGAATGGAAACTTTTTACAAAATTTAACTTTTACCCAAAAGAATTATCTTAAGTGATTTTATATTGGTCGCTTTTAAACTATAAAATCATATTCGTAATTTATGTAATCACTTTATATGTAAAATTAAGGTATACAAAAATATTTCATAACTCATTTAAAGTCTTGTATTCATAAATATCAGTTAAACTTACACGTATAAAATATTTAAATAGAAATTTTATTTTATTTTAGATTTTACCTTATTTTAAAAATGGTCTCTCAAAAAACTATAATAAACCCGTGTTGATCATATATAAAAAATATTATATTACATCTTATTTTAAGACAAAGTTTTGCTACATAACCCTTATTTTATCGAGTACCCATAAAAATCATTTTATCTCTATTCTTATTACAAAACACGTTTTCCATAGATTATCATTTGGAAGGGTCGTGAAACTCAAAACGAAGACATCATTATCCCAAAAGAACTTCAAAACACCCTATGAATTCTAATACCAAAATACCATCTGAAAACAAACACGTGATATAAAGACTCGACAAAACGTTATGAATTGATAAGTTATAAAGACTCATCCATACCATCGCTCAAAGAACCAAAACCAAAAATTATCAACACACCTCCCGAAATAAGCCATAACGAACGCATGATGGGTAACATAGGACTTCAAATTACCATGATATAAATAGGAAACTCAATCACGAGAGTTGAGTATCGCAACGAACAACGGATTAACGAACCAACTTAAAAATCTACCTGGTATCCTCGATAGGTATTCACGATTATCCACCAGGATATAGATAAGGGAGAAACTTACTATCTACACAACAATCCACAACACATCCCCTCGTAATCCAACATACATATACGTATACGTACCATCAAAATCAATCAACCATGCAATCAAAACCAATCCAGTTAATCATACTTGCAAGTCCACTTGTGTTGTGACACATATATAATTACGTTGGCCACCATAATTATATATATCCTCTTTCACGTATGTACACTCTCCTATGATGACATTTCTTGGTATTAACGCATCATGCATCACATAATACATAAATCAACCAACAAACTACAAAGCAATCATCATATAATCCAAATATAGATCTAGTAAAAAATATCACTTATACTAGAGAAAAGTATCTCCAAAACGATAGAAAAGAAAGCGAGAAATCTAAGTTTGAAACATAAACAATTCACATGAACTCACCAATGATTACAACCACCCACAATCCCTCTATGCATCTACATGAGGTTCTCTAGGTCATAAAACAAAATCCAACAATGACTAGTGTGGACGACTATGGTTCAACCCGCACTAGTAAAAAATTCGTAAAATAAATAAACATGTGACTAAGTATGAACGACTATGGTTCAATCCATACTAGTCTAAAATTCAAAAGAAAACATCATAGATAAGAATCAAAAATATTCATCAATCGCAAATATCAAAAAAGTAGTTCATATACAAAAGACGGAAATTAGCATTTAACCGTTTCAAATACTATAATACACACATACTCCTATGACGCCTATATGCAGGGATCCTTAAGCTATAGACTAGGCTAGGCAACCTAATTCTATATAACCATTGTCTCTGATACCATTCTATCACACCACACCATGGCGGAACACGGGGCGCTAACTATGTATATCATCACAACAAACGGTGTCTCTATAGAGAAAAATAAATGCAATAAAAATGTCATTTAAGGCGACACAAAGTCATGACAATATCTCATACAATGCAGGGGTCTAGGTAAGTAGGTAACAATTCCTACCTCTTACCAAAGACAAAGAAACAAATAGCAAATCGAATATATAGGTGTCATAAAATGCACTTATTTAATCAACCAAAAAGGAAATCTAAGAGGAATGAGGTTCCTCCATATGCAGTCCTAGGCAACTCCAATCCTAGCCACTTCTATTCTCTAACTTCACCACATTCTCACTTGAAAGAGACACTAAAACACGTCAACATAAAGTTGGTGACAGTCATAGGTTTAGAGTCCAACCTCAAATCAGTTATAATATAAGTTGTGAATAACCACCAGCAATAAAAATATATGGACAATGTGTTACATATGTGCATTAACAACTAACAATTCAAGATTTATCATACCAAACCAATTCCAAGGCTCTAAACCTTTCCAAACACCATGGTCCCATAGGCGCCCATACACCTATGAACCAATCCCAAGGACCCGCCTTGTCAACATCCCCTTGGTACCAAGTCAAATCACAAAACAATCAAGAATCACATAGCAGTTAATCACATAAGTATACACAAGTCCATCACAACTCAATAAAACATTCACCAGCATCAAGTTTCAAAACCATAACGAGTGTCTCTTCCATCCCATCTAGAATTCAAAATCATTAAAATATATGGGACTATGAAACTCACCTTGCGAAAAGCAATCCAAAGTCTCTTCACGAACAATCAATTATCTAAAGCACACAACATAATAATAGGCGTCAACATTGACTTCGGAACTCTAATCCTTCATCAATGTAACAATCCATATGATGGATACATCTCAATATCTATCCCAAAACATCCCCATGTTAGCCCTCTAAGTGTCCACTATCCCAAAATACCCAAAACACGAGTTTAAGCCTTGTCATACAAACATTAACCTTGAACTCGACACTTGTACAAATAATTCGACCAAACTACTGACCTCCATTTACTATATAGTCTGAATATTTGAAAAGTACGCTCTGAGTACATATTTTTAGACTTTTGAATCACCCAAAAAGCTTTAAAAACGAATAAGTTATAAGCAAAACGATTTTACCCAAAATCTGCCCAGAGATTAGCGACTGTTTCTGACAGTTTAGCGACGGATTCTGGCAGATTAGCGACAGTTTCTGCCTAATCCGATTTAAACCCTAAAAAACGATTTTAAACCCTAAAAATCCCTCATTAATTACCCAATTCAAACCCTAATTTATTTTAATTACAGAAAATTAAAACCCTTCATCCATCATATGATTATTACTACAAAAATATAATTACATTAATTAAAAACAATGATTAAAACAAGCTTATACCTTAATTGATCAAAGATGAAGTTTTTAGCAAAACCCTAAAATATTTTCTTTTTTTTTCTTCTTCCTGCGTTTTTTTTTCTCCATACGTTGGTTTTGTTTGTTTTTTTTACAAAGGCTTTTAAATACCCAAGTACTTCTAGCACAAGCCCAAAATCAATTTTCCTTTTTTTTCTTTTCTTTTTTCAAACGAACATAAACAAAATTACCAAAAATAATTTTTTTTCTTAATTATATAATTTCATTTTTTTAATTATTTCCTTTTTTATATATAATTTTTTTTAAACTATTATTTTCTAAATAATTTAAAACAATTGTTTACTTGCATTCTTTATTAAAACCTTTCCTCACTTAAAATTTTATTAAATAAAATTTTACTATATACGACTCCTAAATAAATCTACGAGACTTACTTAAATAACTCGAAGCTAATAGCCTACACCGCTAAATACTTACATTTATAATTACGTAAAGTCTTACGTACACCGTAATTAAATACGTACACGAAACCTTATTAAAAATACTTGAACTTCACGCAATTCATTATTGATTCCATTACATCAAATTCCATATCCCACTTGTACCATGATTTACACATCATGTACCTCATAACCGTCATTCACCTCCACCATATCACACAAGAAAAAAACACATAGTTCACACACATCTAACACATAAATAAAAATCAATGGACGACTACTATCCCGTCAAAACCCGAGTTATCACAGTCATATTTGGCGATATTCAGGCTCGTGAATACATTCATCATGGTTTACAAACTATATCTGCTTTACAAACACGTGATTTATGATTCCTTGGCTACGAAGATTTCTAGCTACCATTTATAACATGATTTATGAAGCTTCTTAAATCCATGGTCAACCAATTGTCTTTGAGTTTCTGGATGTGTCTCCAGAAGAACTTCTAGGTATACCTCCTATCCACGAGGTGGAGTTTAGCATCGAGCTTGTTTCGGGAGAAGAATCTATCTCCATAGCTCCTTATCGCACGGCTTCCATTGAGTAAAAGGAATTGAAGGATCAGCTACAAGAGTTGCTGGAACAAGGTTTATTCGCCCGAGTATCACCATGGGGTGCATCGGTTAAATTTATCAAAGAAGAAGGACAGTAGCATGAGATTATGTATCGACTACCGTAAATTGAACAAAATCACCATTCGTAATCGTTATCCCTTCCATGTATTGAGGACTTTTTTGATCAACTACAAGGTGCTAAGCACTTTGCCAAGATCGAATTAAGATCAGGCTACCATCAGTTGCGAGCGAAAGAGCAGGACAATTCCAAGACTACTTTTCGCACACATTATGGTCAATATGAATTCGTGGTTATGCATTTTGGTCTCACAAAATGCTCCAGCTGTATTTATGTACTTGATGAATCGAGTTTTCCATTAATTCTTGGACAAGTTCGTCAATGTGTTCATTGATGACATCCTGAGCTTCTCTAAGCCTAGAGAAGAGCATGAGGATCATCTTCGTACGGTACTGCAGATTCTTCGATAGAAGCAACTGTATGCTAAATGATTTAATGATATTTTGCTTAGCATTTGTGTACTCAATCATCTCGGTATCTTATCGAATTAATCACGGTTAATGGTGGAATAGTCGGTATTGGTCACTAAAAGGGGGAGCTTTGGATTATCTATTTCTATTAAAATGACAAGTTAACAAAACTAGGATGAAAGACTTAGACAAAATAGCAAGAGGATTAAAATAATTAAAAACTAATTCAAAAGTAATTTTGAATATAAAATGATAAAAGACAATTTAAAATTAAACTCAACAAAAAGTTAAATCTCAAATAAAAATTAATTTTAAGACTCTAGTATTAAACTAAGACAAAACAATTTTAAAATAAAACTAACTAAAAATGGCGGGAAAAGTTAATTTTGAATTTTTAAAATAAAAACAGGAAATAAAGTCATCGCAGCCAAGTGATCGTGACGAGTCATCGCACTCAGTCATCGTACCCAAGTGGTCGCGACCAAAGTGATCGCAACCTACGATCGTAACAATCGATCGTAGCCTAGTGATCGTGGTCTAGTGATCGCACTCAATACGATTGAAATTAGTGATCGCACTCAAAGTAATCGTAGCCAGGTATCGCAACCACAGATCACACTCACGATTGTACCTACGATCGCAACAAGTGATCGTGGTGAGGATTAATGAGTGTGATCGTAGTGAACGATCGTACTTGGTGATCGTAGTAATGGATCACAATTAGAAACCCAAGGGGTTTATGCGATCACACTTACTCAATCGTACTGGGTACTTAATAGTGGTTCGATGGGATTCAAAAAGCAAACAAGCAAAAACGAATAAGCACAAATAAGCAAAGACGAATAAGCACTTATTCAAATCTTAACCAAATGAAAACAAGCATAAATTTAAAAAAATTTAAGTACTAAATAAGCAAACTTTATAAAACAAACTTTAATAAGACTAAACTTTTAAGAAAACTTAAAAGATAATAAGCTAGATACGAAATAAGCCAAAAAGCATAACAAGCTTAAAGCTTAACTCGTATAAAAACTTAGATAGGAACAAAAAGATAAGCTTTTTGATCAAATAAGCATTAATATTAAGCAAGATGCCTACTTAATCCAAATCAAGATCAAAATCAAAAACAAGAAAGGTAGAAGAAGATTAAAGATGAAAAGCTTAAACTTGAACTTGTAGATTAATGATTCCAAAATACAAGATTAAATTAAAGCATAAATATGAAAGAAAAGATGAAGTTTTTCTAGTGAGAGAAAGTTAAACACTTTCTCTTTCTAAAAAGTAAAACTACAAAAGAAAAATGAAGACTACCTCAAAATTCTAACACTTCTCTCCTATTTATAGGAGAAGGGGAGGTGGTTTGATGAGTTGCTTCCTTTTCTCTTTCTTCTCGTCTTTTAAATAACTTGCTTTCTCGACTTTGTCTCGGGATTAGTCGAATAATAACTTGAACTTGTCTTCTAATTTTCTTCTTTTAGTAGACTTGTTTCTTCGACTTTGTTAAACTTCCGTCTTTAGACTTTTTCTTCGATAAATCTTCAGAATAGCCCTTTGACTTCCGTTCTTCTTGCACTTTTGATCTTTTGACTTTGATAAAAGCCCGTGAAAGCCCGTGTTTTCTTCCTTTTTCACATTTTTATCCAGAAACACAATAAAAACACAAACCACGCATAATTCCGACTTTTACGACATAAAATACACGTTTTGGTCTTGTTTTTATTACAAATAAGTGGTAAAAGGATAAGTGTTTTCACACTTATTAAATCCCCTACACTTGACCATTGCAATGCCCTCATGCAATGCATTAATTTCAAAGCACAGCTTACATTTCTCATCACAATCAACCTATCTTGGCCTTTATTAAACATTAAACATTAATGAAACTTAAAAGAAAACAAGTAAAGAAATCAAAGACTTACATTGGGGTTTTAGTTGTCATAAATGTTTATCACCCTCAAGTTTCACTTTCCCCATACCAAGCTTATAAACGAGATCATTGTTATTATAAGTTAGTAAACTAACATAAACTCATGTGGCCCAATTATTCACTTAGACTCCCTTATTCCTAGGTGTATCTCTTATATTTTTTAATTGTCTTGAATGATCACGAGGATTCATTGTTTGACTTATTTAGATCGTTAATTTAGGCTAAAAATAAAGTGGGACGATTTAATCAATAGTTAGCTAAAGGACAAAATCTTTTAAAACTGCTTTTCGGGACCTCTTAAAGTTCATATCTTGGCATAACTCGCTTCACGATTTGAGACCTTTCTCGGACCGATATTTGGCAGCGACTTCATACTTCGAATCTTGAGAGACGTTCTTGAAATTATGGTCTTCTCTTCATAATAGGAATTTCTTCACTTGAAGTTTTTGAGAGATCCTTCAATTTTGGACCACGACTTCTTCATTTTTCTCCAATCTTTATTTTGGACTTTGATATACAACGATCCGCCTCCTTTTAGGACTTGGATCTATTTATCCTCATACCTTGTTAGGGTCTTTTCGGATAGTCTTCTCCATGATCTTTTGGGGAGTATTTGCTTTTCGTCGTTTGTCTCGATCCTTCATATTGATTTTTGATAAATGATTCTTCACATCACTTTTGGATCTTTAGCAACAAAATGTAGCCCTCATGCCTTGTTAGGGCCTTTTCACACTCGCCAATATTCGCATCCCGCTTCAATAACTTATGCCTTGGCTATGAACTCAAATAATACCGAGCATCTTTTAAACGATCTTGGGCTAGAAGTAAGTAACTTTTCAACTCGTACAACCTTACTTATTGCAATTAAATTCATTAGCAAGCGATGGGAGAAAAAGCTCATAATTAACTCTCATAAATTCATGAAAGAATACCAAACTTATAATTGACTCTATCATCTCTCGTTCTCCAAAATTTAAAATTTCAAGGAATGAGACTCGTAGATGCTTAGCCAATTAAATCAAAGTTTTGGGTTTTCAAGTCGTCTATAGGATCTTGCATCTTCTTAGACTTTTTCAAGTTTAGAATTTGCATTTTTAAGTTCCTTTGATAAACGACTTTCTAGGATCAATTATAGGAACTTGCGAAAATTTATTGTTCTTAACACGTGAGAGTTAAGACTTTCGCGTTTTAAAGTTCCCTATATAAAAGGCTATCAAAACTTGACTTAAACATGTTAAGGATACTAGCTAGAGTAAACTCAAATAAGTAAACTCGGGTTGAGTCAAAAGATTCATGACTTTGAAAAATTAAAACCACTTTATTCAAAATTTATTCTAGCAAAGAAAGTAAATAACGATAGCAAAGGAAAATACTACTATACTACTAGGCCAAAATAGATTAAAATTTTGAAAAATGTCGAAAAGTCAAATTTTCCGGTTAAAATGAGGACAAATTCATGGAAAAGCCCACTTACTTCGATAGAAGTCCCCCCTACACTTGATATAAACATTGTCCTCAATGTTTAAGCATGTAGGAGTAAACTCCCCTACACTTAGGACATTGTACACGTTGTTTAAAGCTTGCTAAGGATAGGAAAACTATAGTGATTTCAATGTGAACATATAAGATATGAAAAATTGAATCACGATAGTTTAGGATAGAACCGGGAAGACGGGTACACGGGATCACGGGTCGTCAAATGTCATCAAAAGTGCTCTTTGAATCTTTAATCCCTGCACATCATAAGAAACACGACAACAAACCCTATGTAGCTCCCCCTACACTTATTATGAAAACAAGTAAAAAGGATAGATCAACGGGTTGCCTCCCGAGAAGCGCTTGTTTTTGTTAACCGAGTCACGAGCCTGACTCGACCCAGAACTAATTCAAGGGAAACGTGGTGAGGGATGGAATCATCTCATGAGAGATGTCCTCACCAAAGTACAACTTCACACGCTGGCCATTCACTTTGAAGTTAGGCCCATTTGGTTGAGAAAGCTCAATGGTGCCATAAGGGAAGACTTTGGCAACGGTGAATGGACCAGACCAACGACTCTTAAGCTTGCCCGAAGATTTTTTCAACCAAGAGTTAAAAAGTAAAACTTGATCACCTATGTGAAACTCTCGGTTCTTAATCCTAGAATCATGAATGAGCTTGGTTTTCTCCTTGTAGATCAATGAATTCTCATAAGCTCCATTCCTTAGTTCATTAAGCTCGTTGAGTTGAATCTTCCGAAGATCACCGGCTTTGTTGATATCAAAATTAGTCCACTTCAAGGCCCAATACGCCTTATGTTCCAACTCAATAGGGAGGTGGCATGCCTTCCCGTACACAAGACGATATGGAGTGCAACATGTAGGTGTCTTATATGCGGTACGGAAAGCCCACAAAGCATCATCTAACTTATCGGCCCACGAGGCATGATGCTCTCCCACAGTTCGCTCTAAAACTCTCTTCAATCCACGGTTAGAAATCTCATCTTGACCATTTGTTTGGGGATGATAAGCGGTGGAAAGACGGTGTTGACACCATACTTAGCCATGACTCGAGCAAATTGATCATTGCAAAAATGAGTCCCGCGGTCACTGATGATAGCACGAGGAACACCGAATCGAGCAAATAGTTGTTTCAGAAAGTTCACAACCACCCTCGCATCGTTAGTAGGTAAAGCCTTTGCTTCAACCTATTTAGATACGTAGTCAACGACTACGAGGATGTACTTGTTCCCTTTGGATGATGGAAATGGCCCCATAAAGTCGATGCCCCATACGTCAAAGATTTCACATTCTTGGATGAAATTTTGAGGCATCTCATCTTTATGTGTGATCTTGCCTTGTCGTTGGCAAGCATCACAATGCCTAACCATTGTGTGTGCATCACGATAAATGGTGGGCCAATAAAAACCAGAGTCGAAAACTTTCTTCGCGGTGTAATTGGGACCAAAGTGACCACCAGTGGGTCCTTTATGGCAAGCTTCAAGGATTAATAAAGTTGCCGGTCCATCAACACACCGACGAATGACAAGATCCGCACATTGTTTGAAAAGGTAAGGGTCGTCCCAAAAATAGTTCTTAATGTCTTTAAAGAACTTTTTCTTTTGTTGGGACGTTAATCCTTCCATGAGAATTCCAACCGCCAAATAGTTTGCAATGTCTGCAAACCATGGGGTTTCATCAAGATTGGAGTTAATAGACATCAAGGCTTTCAGGGGAAAAGAGTCATTAATCTCTTGATTTGGGAGCTCCCCTTGATAAGGATCCTCGAGTCTACTAAGATGATCTGCGGCTAGGTTTTCTGCTCCCTTTTTATCACGAAATGATTAGTATACACAATGGTGGTGGAAAGAACAAGATAGGGGCGAAATTTTTCAAAAGCATACACTACAGCTAAAAGCTCTTTTTCGGTAGTGGTATAATGCAATTGAGCCCCCGTCATTGTCTTGCTAGCGTAATGGATTGGTTGGAAGTGTTTGTTCACTCTTTGTCCTAAAACCGCTCCAATAGCAAAATCGCTAGCATCACACATCAATTCAAAAGGTAACTCCCAATTACGGGTAACTAAGACCGGTGCCTTAGTTAATTTATCCTTAAGAAGATTGAAAGATTCGAGACACTCTTTAGAAAAGATAAAAGGAGTATCTTTTTCCAAGAGGTGGGTCATCGGGCGAGCGATTTTAGAAAAATCTTGAATGAATCGACGATAGAAGCCCGCATGACCAAGGAAACTTCTCACTTCCTTCACGGTTGAAGGTGGAGGTAATTTAACAATCACATCGACTTTAGCACGGTCAACTTCAAGACCGGCTTTGGAAATTTTATGACCAAGAACAATACCTTTTTTTACCATGAAATTGCATTTTTCCCAATTAAGAACGAGACGAGTGTCTTCACACTGTTTAAGCATACGTTCTAAATTGGCAAGGCAAGTAGAGAGAATCACCATAGACCGAGAAATCATCCATAAAGACTTCCATAGTTTCTTCAACCATGTCATGGAATATAGCCATCATACACCTTTGGAAAGTCCCAGGAGCATTGCATAAGCCGAAAGGCATTCTTTTGTAAGCAAATGTTCCATAAGGACAAGTGAATGTGGTTTTCTCTTGGTCTTTGGGATTGATGGAAATTTGAAAATACCCGGAGAAACCGTCTAAGAGGCAATAATAATCATTACCCGCTAAACGCTCGAGCATTTGATCCATGAAAGGGATAGGAAAATGAGCCTTGCGAGTGGCATCATTGAGCTTGCGATAGTCTATGAAAACTCGCCAACCCGTGACAAGTCGAGTAGGAATCAACTCGTTGTTTTCATTGGGAACAACGGTTATTCCGCCTTTCTTAGGCACACAATGGACGGGACTAACCCATGGCGAATCCGAAATAAGGTAAATCATTCAGGCATCTAGAAGTTTCATAACCTCTTTCTTGATGACGTCATGAATTTTAGGATTAACCCTTCTTTGGCTTTGGATTGCGGGTTTAAAGTCATCTTCCAGGAGAATTTTACGAGAAAAAAATTCGGACAATTCCGCGGATGTCGGAAATTTTCTAAGCAATTGCTTTCTTATGGTTCTTTAGCACATCGATAAGTCGAGATTTTTCATCCTCTTTCATGTCCTTTGCAATGATGACGGGTAACTTCTTATTATCTTCAAGGAAAACGTATTCGAGATGAGACGGTAAATCCTTAAACTCTAAATCCGAAGGATTTTCGATGGAAGGCGTAGTCAAATTCGCATCATCGATAGAGATTTCCTTAGGAGATGATGGAGAAATATGGTCCTCATTGAGAAGTTTCTCAATGGTACGAATGTCTTCTTCCCAATCGGTGGGAGAATCGTCATATTGTAAGTTCACATCACCTAAAGTTGCTTCAAATTCTTTCAAAAGAAAATCACTTTCTCCAAATGGAGTTAGTGAGGGAGCAATAGAGGCAACGGTCTCAACAAAGTGTAGAGAAGAAGAACCACTTTTACAAGCGTCTTTGAAATGATCTTCACAAGCCTCATCAAATACGTCAATGAAATTAACGCTCTCGTTTTCATAAGGTTGCTTAGAAAGTTTACCCATGTTGAAGACGATTTTATCGTCACCAACTCTCATGATTAATTCGCCCACGGCTACATCAATGAGAGTGTGACCGGTCCTCAAGAATGGACGTCTAATGATTAATGGAACACGGGGGTGCATCTCGTAGTCCACGACAACAAAATCCGCCGAAAAGGTGAATTTGTTGACACCGATGAAAACATCTTCGGCTATCCCCACTGGATAAGCAACCGTACGGTTAGCTAACTCCAATGTCATTCGTGTGGGGACTAGCTCGGGTAGAGATAATTGTTTCCAAACACTTAATGGCATTAAGTTTATACTAGCACCTAGGTTGGCTAGGGCCATACAATTCTCTACCCCGGGAAAGTTGTAAGGAATGAGAAAGCGACCCGGATCACCAAGTTTGGTTGGTAATTTCCTTAAGAGCACTGCGGAGCAATTCTCATTAAGTTGTGTCTGAGCGATATCAAGGAGTTTTTCTTTGTCACTGAGAAGATCTTAAACATTTTAGCATATTTCAGCATGTGAGCGAGAGCCTCATCAAAGGAGATGTTGAAATTCAATTGTTTAAGCATTTTAAGAAAGTTCGATACCTGAATATCATCCTTGTTCTTCAACTTCTCTTTCCTCAACCTTGAGGGATAAGGTATATCGGGTTGAGATGAAGGCTTTGGAATGGAATTCTCACTTACATCCTTAGGTGGTGGAGGGGTAGAAATAGAAGGTGGGGGAATCGGTAAAGAGGACTCGTTTTCCTTTGTCACAATCACCGGTGTAGGTGTAGGAATATCGGGTTCCTTTAAACCTTTGCCACTTCGGGTGGTGATTGCTTTCATCTCCCCTCTTGGATTAGCAACGGTGTTACTAGGAAGAGAAACCGAACCAGAGGCTTGATTACTTGGGAAGAAACTAGCCATCATATCCCTTAAGTCATTCGTTTGATTGCTCAAAGAGTTTCGCATATCGGCTCGAAGATCATTCCCTTGTTTCTCCATATCTCCTTTCAAGTTGATGATTTGACTCTGAAGATTCTTCACCAGCGCGTCATTAGTCCTCATGTAAGTTTCAACCTCTTGATTAAATGTTGTGGGTTGGTTGGAAGGAGGAGCATGGTAGGCAGGTGGTTGATAAGCGGGTTGTTGGTAAACTTGGTTATTTCCTTGAGGTGGATATGGGTTTCTTTGAGTTTGATATTGATTTAGAGCTCGAGTTTGGTTTTGGTTGTTGAGATTGAAGTTGTTTTGGTTTTGAGGAGGAAAACCGGGTGGTGAAAGAAAGTTGTTAGAACGATAACTGAGCAAATTGCGGTCACCTTGAGGACGTGCTTGATAGCCTCTCGTAGAAAAGTTACCATTAGCGGCATACACATTTTCCGGATTGTCATGAGTCGAAGGACAATCGGTGTATGAATGAGAACCCCCGCAAGTCTCACAAGAAGTTGCTACAGCTATGGCTTGTTGAAATTGGTTTGTAGCCATGGTTAAGAAGTTTTTGTCCATCGCAGCTACTTGGCGAGTAAGTTTGGTTATCTCTGTGTTGGATGATGTAGAAGAAACATTGGCCCTCGAGTTATTCCTTGAAGATGCAGATGAATCCCAATTTTTGTGGTGAGTGGTCATGTTCTCTATAAGTTCTCGACACTCCTCAGTTCTTCTCTTCATGAATGTACCACCGGCGGCAGCATTAATTGTATCACGATCACGAAAAGTTAAACCATTGTAGAAAGTATCAATCAAAGTACCAGGGAGCATGTTATGGTTTGGACATCAGTCGATCAAGACATTATATCGTTCCCAAGCATCGAAAAGCGACTCATCAGGTTCTTGAGTGAATCCACTGATTTGGTTGCGAAGATTAGTGACCATGGATGGTAGAAAGTAGCGCGACAAAATTTTTTGAGTCATGTCATTCCATGTATGAATTGAGTTTTTGGGAAGACGATCAAACCAATTTCGGCAGGGTGGGATAAAGTGTGTGGAAAAAGGTGAAGGCGAAGAAAATCCATGGAAACACCCGACAATTTCATGCTTTGAGTGACGGTTATGAATTTATCAAGATGTTTGTTGGCATCATCATCCGGTAATCCGCGAAAAGGACAAGCGTTTTGAACTTGCTGGATCATGTGATGCTTCAACGAAAATTCAGGAGCCGTGATTTGCATCGGCGCAATCGGTCCTCCGCGTCCTTTCATTGTTGGCTGACAAAGCTCCTCCATTGTGCGAAGTTCGGGTTGTGGGCCTTGATTGTTATTATTGTTCATGTTGTTGTGGGGTGGGTTGTTATTATTATTTTGCACACCAGCCATATCTAAGTCTCTAAGAGTCTCGGGCTTAGAATAAAACGTAGATTGAATACGCATACACTAAAATGAAATAAAATATATTGGTTTTTTATCCTTTTTTATTGTTTATAATTTTTTTAGGATTTTTGAAAATTTTTGTTCTTGAAAATAACGTTCCCAAAAGAACGGATCCCAAAATCTAATTTTTCTCACTAAAAACCGTTAATCTTTAAGAAAAGAGCCGGCAGCGGCGCCATTTGATTTAATGATATTTTGATTAGAATTTGTGTACTCAATCGTCTCGGTATCTTATCGAATTGATCACGGTTAATGGTGGAATAGTCGGTGTTGGTCACTAAAAGGGGGAGCTTTAGATTATCTATTTCTATTAAAATGACAAGTTAACAAAACTAGGATGAAAGACTTAGACAAAATAGCAAGAGGATTAAAATAATTAAAAACTAATTCAAAAGTAATATTGAATATAAAATGATAAAAGACAATTTAAAATTAAACTCAACAAAAAGTTAAATCTCGAATAAAAATAAATTTTAAGACTCTAATATTAAACTAAGACAAAACAACTTTAAAATAAAACTAAGTAAAAATGGTGGGAAAAGTTAATTTTGAATTTTTAAAATAAAAACAGGAAAAAAGTCATCGCAGCCAAGTGATCATGATGAGTCATCGCACTCAGTCATCGTTCCCAAGTGGTCGCAACCAAAGTGATCGCAGCCTACGATCGTAACAATCGATCGTAGCCTAGTGATCGTGGTCTAGTGATCGCACTCAATGCGATTGAAATTAGTGATCGCACTCAAAGTAATCGTAGCCAGGTATCGCAACCACAGATCGCACTCACGATCGTACCCGCGATCGCAACAAGTGATCGTGGTGAGGATTAATGAGTGTGATCGTAGTGAACGATCGTACTTGGTGATCTTAGTAATGGATCGCAAGTAGAAACCCTAGGGGTTTATGCGATCACACTTACTCAATCGTACTGGGTACTTAATACTGGTTCGATGGGATTTAAAAAGCAAAGAAGCAAAAACGAGTAAGCACAAATAAGCAAAGACGAATAAGCACTTATTCAAATCTTAACCAAATAAAAACAAGCGTAAATTTAAAAACATTTAAAGCACTAAATAAGCAAACTTTATAAAACAAACTTTAAAAAGACTAAACTTTTAAGAAAACTTAAAAGACAATAAGCTAGATACGAAATAAGCCAAAAAGCATAACAAGCTTAAAGCTTAACTCGTATAAAAACTTAGATAGGAACAAAAAGATAAGCTTTTTGATCAAATAAGCATTAAGATTAAGCAAGATGCCTACTTAATCCAAATCAAGATCAAAATCAAAAACAAGAAAGGTAGAAGAATATTAAAGATGAAAAACTTAAACTTGAACTTGTAGATCAATGATTCCAAAATACAAGATTAAATTAAAGAATAAATATGAAAGAAAAGATAAAGTTTTTCTAGTGAGAGAAAGTTAAACACTTTCTCTCTCTAAAAATTAAAACTACAAAAGAAAAATGAAGACTAGCTCAAAATTCTAACACTTCTCTCCTATTTATAGGAGAAGGGGAGGTGGTTTGATGAGTTGCTTCCTTTTCTCTTTCTTCTCGTCTTTTAAATAACTTGCTTTCTCGACTTTGTCTCGGGATTAGTCGAATAATAACTTGAACTTGTCTTCTAATTTTCTTCTTTTAGTAGACTTGTTTCTTCGACTTTGTTAAACTTCCGTCTTTAGACTTTTTCTTCGATAAATCTTTAGAATAGCCCTTTGACTTCCGTTCTTCTTGCACTTTTGATCTTTTGACTTCGATAAAAGCACATGAAAGCCCGTGTTTTCTTCCTTTTTCACATTTTTATCCTGAAACACAATAAAAACACAAACCACGCATAATTCTGACTTTTATGACATAAAATACACGTTTTGGTCTTGTTTTTATTATAAATAATTGGTAAAAGGATAAGTGTTTTCACACTTATTACTAGAGTTTTCCAAATGTGATTTTTGGTTGAGTAAAGTGGCATTTCTGGGCCACATTGTTTTAGTAGAAGGGATTACCATGGATCCCGCGAAGGTGGAGGCTATCACCGAATGGCCAAGACCGACGTTTGTGACTGAAGTACGTGGTTTTCTGGATTTAGTTTGTTACCACCGCAGAATTTTTGAAAGTTTCTCACGGTTAGCTTTACCATGACTAAGCTTACGCGTAAGGGAGAGAATCCTACACAAGACTATGTGTTCTAGAAGATTCTACGCTTAGAGAGGTCTTATTGACCGAGACTCATAGTTCGCCATTGGTATTCATCCGGATTCCACAAAAATATATTATGATCCCAGACAATATTTTGGTGGAAGCGGTATGAAACAAGATGTAACTACTTTCAGATCTAAGCTTCTAACCTGCCAGCAGGTTAATATAAAACACCAGCGTGCTAGTGGTTTATTACAACCATTAGAAATTCCTGAATAGAAGTGGGATTAAAGCTCCATGGATTTTGTTACCAGATTACCACAGACTCAGAGGAAGCATGATGCTATCTGGTTCTTTTTCGATTGTTTGACCGAGTTTGCACGTTTTCTTTCATCCACAAGGATCACACAGTTAGCAGATTAGCCGAAATTTCAGCAGGCGATCGTACGATTACACGGTGCTCCATCAGCGATCAGTTTAAATAGATATTTATGTTCACATCCACGTTCGTGTCTCGTTCTGGAAAGGTTTACAAAGAGCTTGAGAGACCAGACTCAAGTCTAGCACAACTTTCCATCTTCAGACAGACGTTTCACGTCTCGTTTCGTATCGTTTGGCGTTACCTCCTCAGTTATCACACGTTCACGATATGTTTCAAGTATCACGTTCACCATATGTTTCTTATATCACATTCACCTTATGTTCACGTATCACGTTCACAATTGTTCATGTATCACGTTCATAATTGTTCACGTCCGACGTATACAATATGTCTCTCGTATCATTGCTTAGAGGTTACTAGTATTATTCTTGTTACGTCATTGCATATAGTATCACTTCGTGTATCTTTGCACGTTATTTTCTTATCCAATCGATCAGATTCATGAGGATCTATCTTACATTGAGGAACTAGAATCTATCCTAATCGTCAAAATAAGGACAGGAGGAACCAGACTGTTTCCTTTCATCTAGATCCTTTCGAGGAACCATCCTGAGCGGGAAGCCACTTGGGAAACCGAGGAGTCCATCCGGACTTCTTATCCTCATTTTCTCCCATGATCCGAGTATGTTCTTTTCAGCCATATCATGTTTCTAATTCAACACCGAATTATTCTTTTTAGAGGGGAAGAGTTGTAAAACCAGCTTTAAAATACCATTAAATTAAAACTTTTATTATTTAATTTATTCAGGACAAGTAAATACGTATATGAAATATGACACGACAAGATATGACACGGAATTAAAAATCATAAATACACGACAAGTAATAACGTATATTTAACTTACAACACGAAAAGTATATTAACTGATACACGACAAGTATGACGTATATGTAATAAATAACTACAAGTATTACATATAATAACAATAATACACGACAAGATTTAAGAAGAACTTAACATACGAATTTACGATACACGGGACAATAATTAAACAAGAACTGTATATATAAGGGGTGTTTGTAGCCGGTTTTAAAAGAGAAAGAAAAGGGGCCCAAGGCCCGGCCCATTACATGATAAACTAGTAAAAACCCTTTTCATTCTTTCATTATACAAGTTTACAAAAAATAAGAAAACCCTAATCTGGGAGGAGGAGCCGCAAGCCATAAAAAGAAAACAAGGGAGGATGATGTTGTTTTGATCTCTAATTCGTTCTTATGTTTGTTCATGTGTGTTCATCCTTGGATCCATCTATTTCGGTAACATCAAAACCGAATCTTTCTTTTATTTCTTTAATAAATCACAAATTGAATTAATGATAATGTATGAACATGTAATTTTAATTAATTAGAGCAAGGTATGATATTCGGGTTGGTGTTTGGTTATGTTCGGACAAAGCCGAGACCCCAAGGGGGCTCTCGGTGGCCACTTTTTGCCAGCAGCCGCAGGCTGCATTGGGAAAAAGGTTGCTGCTGGTGGGTACCCTGGGCACAGCAGCCGCAACTACCAGCAGGGATCTCGGTGGGAAAGCTGTGCATTCGGTGGGAAACCCAAGCTAGGCAGCCGCTAGCTTTTGGGACTGCAGTGGGCTTTTTGGCTTATCGGTGGGGGGTATTTGTCTTGGAAGCCGAGAGTTATGACTCTCGGTGCGAGGGCTTTGTTCACAACCGAGACCAAGGTGTCTCGGTGAGGGTTGGTTTTAGCTCGGTTAAACCGAGGGTCCCACCAAAGGGGGTGTTTGGATTATTATTTTATCGGTTTAATTGTCTTAGCTTATTCTCGACTTATTAAGTTTAATTTATTCTTAATCTGTTTAACTGAATTGGGATTTAATTAAATTGGTAAACATCATTGGAATTTATCATGAACCAGTTAATTATTTTTGGGCTTATTAGGAACCGGTTTAGTTCGATTTATTTTAGACTTATTAAAATTGGCTAATTTACGACTTATTTAAATTGGACTTAATTAACAAGGGCTTATCTATACTACTTTATAAAAAATTTAACTCCTTTCTATTTTTAGAAGTCTTAAAAATTTCAGTCACAAACATTTCTTTAATAAGAAATCTATACAAGCTATTACCAATTTTCACCCATTTAAAATTTTGACTGTATACGTTTTTCAACATATTTAAGATCTTTAATTTAGTCAAAGTTTTGTATACGTTTTTTCAACCCATTTAAAATCTTTAATTTAGTCCAGTATGTTTTTCAACTCATTTAAAAGAGGAGTAAAATGAGAGCAACAAACTTTAGGACTTTAATTAGAAGGTAAATGTGGACGTTTTTTTTTTCAATATATATACAATGCATTCTATCCTCCTCAGCCTCTCATCTCCTCAAAACACTTCATGAGTTAGTCCTCACCATCAAGATCGGGACAACTCCACATTTAAGCCACAATACACCACACAGCCACCGAACCGCTCCACCAGCATCGAACCAAACATTTGCTTCAATTTTACACAAGCTATATTCATTATATATGAACAACATTTTCTTCCTCAAAATTTAGTCAAAAGGTACTCGCCGCCGCATTGCGCGGGTACCCTGCTAGTTATAATTAAATTATTTATCATGTTTAAGGCTTAATGTATAATAAATTATATTTATGACTTACTATAATCTAATAATTAATAATAAATACATGGCATGTTATTATTTAATAATTTATTTATAATCCATGACATAGTATTATTTATAGCTAATTATAATGCATGATATATTATTAATTAATAATCAAGTATAAAACATGACACATTATTAATTAATAATTATTTAATAAGATTATGACATGTTAAAGTATTTATTTAGAATAAACTTTACTACTATATCATTTAATAAATCATGACTTATAGAATATGATCGTTAAGCTTTGGCTTATATTATATGCTTATTAAACAAGCTTATTATTATTTATGGAAACTTACTATTTATGGAAACTTTCTATTTTTGGAAACTTACTATTTATGGAAACTTATTATTTTTGAAAACTTACTATTTATGGAAATTTACTATTTTTGGAAAGTTACTATATATGGAAACCTGCTATTTTTGGAAAGTTACTATATATAGAAACCTGTTATTTTTAGAAAGTTACTAATTATGGAAATATCAAGTATAATAACACATGAAACATGTAATACATTAATCAAGAACGCATGAAACGTATAATACTAAGAAAGACACGATAAAACATGAATAAGTAAAAAACAAGTCAAGAACAAGTAAAACAAGTCAAGAACAAGTAAACTAAAATAAGAACAAGTAATTTAAGACATGAACAAGCAACTCATACACGTCATTTATTATGTAGCTTACGTGAAGTCGGAGTAACACTTTCTGCCTTTCATCTTTCATCAGTTACTGGACATAAGGTACGGGTATTCCGTTCTTCAGTAAGGACATCTCTTTCTAGGCATGATTAGGATTCCCCGTTTGCTGCCATCTATTTTCCCTAGTTTTCATTTCATAAAAACTTTCATTGTTTGCCATGCTATCATTTTAAATTGCCTGAACTATATACATGCATGACTATGACCACCTAGTTATGGAGGTACCATAACCATGACACGTGAGGCACCGGTGTCATGACTCTCCACGGCGAGAGTGATTTCTCGCGACGTCCCTTCAGTTCATTGGGCATTATTTATTATTATTATCATGTGGAGCGTATGGGTGCTTCCTAGTACATGTTTGTAGGTTTCCAAGGTGATTACGGTGTGTGCTCTACATTCATCACACTGGAGTTGATCCCTCCACCCAAGACTTATATTATTAGAGGTCACCCCTCTAATAGCATGATGAGGTCACCCTTCTATGTATTCATGCATGTTGATACATGTTATGATCTATATGAGCTCTTTGGCATTTGAATTACATTGCATGCATGAACATAAGACTTTTTAGTTATAAATCTGTTTTAAAACATCTTCTAAGTTTTCTAGGACATACACATATTCTGCTGCTTTTCATATCTTTTACTTATATTTCAGTTACTCTTATCATGTGTTATATCAGTTCACTGAGCGCAGTGCTTAGCCGTATTTTCTTTCCATGTCTCAAACGACAGGTACCCAAGGACAGACTTGAGCATTTGAGAGTACGTGCATAGGATAGAAGCTACCTTAGACTTCTTTCCTTATGCATTTTAATACTTATGCTTTGGTTGGACATATGTTTTGTCCTTTAGCCTTCTTTATTTCTTATTTATGTTGAGTTTATGTGGAGAGCCGATGTTTGATTCCGGCTTTTCTATTGGTCTTTTATGTCTTTTTGGCGTTATGCCTTTATTATACTTTGATGACACGTCATAAATGTGACGTAACGGTCTACTTGTCAATGCGGGTCGTTACAGTATGACTCTGAAGAGACATTAATGCTTGCTGAAGAGAGCCGATCAAAAATAATTTAGAAACAAAAGGATAATGTTTTGAATAAAAAGCTAACGTAAATTGCATATCCATTGATTATGCTGCTCTTGATAAGTTGTCCCTTGATTTTCGAATCAATTCATTCCACAAAAGGAAATCTCAGTCGAACTAGTGTTTGTGTCAAAGAGCTCCTCGAGCTCTGAAGATCCTGATATGTCTTTTAAACTTGTAAAAAACAACGTTCCCAAAGAACTTCCCAAAGTAAGTATGGTGTTTTCAAGCTTGCAAAAGCTAAAACAACATATTGACGATTTTGACAAGGTTATAATATAACGTACCACTCCGACAGAAATAACCAAAGGAACATGAGATTTTGAACACACGAAGGTTGCTTTTCATGATGAAATTATTCCGTCTATGACAAGTTTTAAGGCAATTTTTAATACATTTGATCAACATCTGATTTCTAAGATAAAAGAAGTGCAAACAATTTTTGATCAAATGGAAGACATTGTTGAACAACATCGTATTGAAAAAGAACAAGTTTTATACAAAAATGATCGGATCTTAGTACAAGTCATGTCCCATGATATTGTGAAAGTTATGATGAATGCTTCTGTTGATGTGAATGATTCTGTTGATTCTCTTGTAGATTCTAAGATAGAGTGCTAAAGTTGTCACATACTTGATGATCAAATTGTGAAAAATCAGGAATCTTATTATACACTTTCATAACGCTTTGATAAAATCCAACATTATTGTATTTCTCTTGAACTTGAGAAACAATTTGACAACAAGATTTTTCAGCAAAACGATTGTGAAAATAAAGGTGTTTCAACTTTTAACTAGATCTTTCAAGTTAACAAACAAAAATATTCAGCTTAAAAATTGTGACAAGGCCATCAAAGCGTTGAAGAAGGAAATTAAGAGAATTAAGGAAGTAACCCAGTTGGATACCGTGAAATTGGAACGAGAGGCAGTTGACACATATAATACCGAATTGGAAAATAGGGTTTCTAGCATTTTGAAGTAGAATGAACATTTGAAGCTGACATATACACATATTTTTGGTTCAGTACAGCCTGCACGTGCTCAAAGCACTACACAATGTTAATCTTTAATTGAACAACTGAACCAAAAATTTGTCGAAGTTTCTAATTTAAATGCGCAAATTCAGGATAAGGGTTGATCAATTGAAAGAATCCATGGATATATAGGGATCCTCATAATGTTAGCAAATCTAAGATTAATAAATCGGTACCTACTAACAAAAAGGAACCCAAAGATTCTGATGTACCCTCTTTCTCTGTTGATAATTGCAGGTGGTCCAAATAGTCCTCTTGTATTTGGACTCTGGTTGCTGAATGCATATGACCGAAGATTGCTCTCAACTTAACTTTTCGTCAGCAAGTTTCTTGGTACTATCAAATTTGGGAATGACCATACAGAAAATATTATGGGCTATGGTAAATATCAAATTAGGAATATTACGATTTCGAGAGTTTACTACGTGGAAGGAGTCGGTCATAATCTATTTTCTATGAGATAATTATGTGATTCTAACCTTGAAATTTCCTTTCGACAACACACCTGCTTCATTCGTTAGGTGTTGATCAATTAAAAGGTTCCCGAGGGATAATTTGTATACCTTGTCCTTAAGTGATATGTGGGCGCTTCTCCTGTATGTCTTCTCTCCAAAGCTTCGAAGACCAAGTCATGGTTATGGCATCAACAGTTATCTCATCTTAACTTTGATGCTATTAATCATCTAGCTAGAAACGGACTTGTTCGTGGTCTTCTTAAACTTGAATTTCAGAAGGATCACATGTTTTCAGCCTGTGTTATAGGAAAAAACAAGAAGAAATTTCACAAACCTAAAGTGGAGGACACCAATCAAGAAAAACTTTATTTGCTACATATGCATCTTTATGGGTCGATGCATACTGAAAGTGTGAATGGGAAAAAGTATATCCTCGTCATTGTGAATGATTACTCATGGTTTACATGGGTGAAGTTCTTACGATCTAAAGATGAAGCTCCAGATTTTATAATCAAGTTTCTCAAAATGATCCAAGTTCGACTTAATGCAACTGTCTGGCGCATCTATACATATAATGGAACTGAATTTGTTAATCAAACTCTGCGTGAATATTATAAAAAGTTTAACATCTCTCGTGAAACATCTGTTGCTCGCACTCCACAATAGAACGGTGTCGTTGGAAGACGAAGTCGTACCCTTATGGAAGCAGCTCGTACAATGTTAATTTACACGAAAGCTCCGTTATTCCTATTGGAAGAAGCAGTGGCTACATCATGCTACACTAAAAACGATCCCTACTATGCCAACGTCGTGGAAAAACCCATGATGAGCTGCTTCATGGAAAACCTCCCGATCTTTCATTTCTTCATGCGTCTAGTGCACTATGTTATCCAACAAATGATAGCGAAAACTCGGGAAAATTTCAACATAAAGCTGATATTGGAATTTTCATAACATGTTTAGTTTAAAAGCATAATTGTATTATACATTAAAAGAATTAGAATGCTTATAGTTTTGGAAATTGATGTGATAAATATTTTCAATAAGTGTATATCATACATCTTATTGAAAGTATTGTGACCAATTAAGTATTATTATACCATAGTGCACACATACATATAGACTAATAATTATATTATTCATTTGACGAACCAAACATGATGAATAATTTAACTGTAATGAATTATTACATTACATTATTTATTACAAACGAAAAAATTAAAAATTATTCGAATTGCCAAAAAGAGTAAAATTAGAATTGCTTCAAAAAGTAAAGAATTCTCATTTACTTGAAAATAATATTTAGTAATTTTTATTCGGGCTTTTATGTTTAAATAAAAAAATTTAATTTTTTTTTACAAAAGATTGTTCATTTCATTTTTAATCCGTTATATAGAAAAAATAAAATCCTATATGAAAAAAATATATATATATAATTGTATAAACTTTTTTATGAAATTGATATAAAATGTGAAAAATTTGACAATCATTTAAATAGAAAATCTATGAATTTCAAAAAAAATCATAAAAGAATACTTGTTTCCTTTTACTCGTTTAAATAGAAAAAATAAAATTTATATAAGTACTTTATATACATTTTATATAATCTTTTTTATAAAATTTATATAAAAAATATTTGTTTTTATTAGTCGGTCGGGTCGATAAAAACCAAACTTTCAAAATATTGCGAAGTTCTGTTAGCCAAACATTAGTAAGCATTTTAAAGTCCGAACTTTTTATATCTGAAGAGTTTAGATATACTAAAATTTAAAATTTTGAACTAAATGAGACGTAAGTGTTTGTCAGTTCAACCGAGATCAAAAGAATGACCGATAACCATTTCATTAAACCTATCAGCCTAAGGGTATGTTTGGCATTTTTAGTAGCTGAAGCGGATTGTTAAAACGGGTTGTTGGAGCTGAATGCTGAAGCATGTGACTTGAGTTTTTTTTACATGTTATTTTAATTAGTATGGCCTTTAGGAGCTTGTTTTTTTAACAAGCTCTATCAGCCAAACAAGACTTATTTTTTAAAAAATAATAAGTTAATGCTACAATAAACTGTGATGAGCTCACGCGCCATACATACCCTAAATCAAAACATATAAATAAAACAAGTGGGATCCACTTGCTGAATAAACCGATAACAAGATAACATAAAGTCATAAACCAATCCATCCATTTCTAACAAGCAAAAAAAAAAAAGAGGCAAAAATGTCTTGTGTGTCATCAGCAATATTCGGTGTAAAACTGAGCAGCATCCCCAAACCCTCAGATGGTCTCCGTCAAGCATCATCAAGTGTAGCACCAGAACAAGTGAGTTACAACAATGGAGGAAGAGGGCTGGTGATAGAATGTTCATCCAGGCCACAAAAGAAAGCAACTGCACATCATCGTAAAACAAGGCCTAAGAAGACCCAGCCATGGGACAGGAACCGTGGCCCTGCTGTTTACCCGCCTTTGCCTTCTCTTCCCCCCGAGTGGAGCTTCGCTACTGAAGCGGCTGAAGAGGCTCCTGCTGCTGCATCCACATCTCAGTAGGCAACCTTGTTTTATTTTTATTTTTATTACTCTTCTTTTTATGGGAATTTGTTCTGTAATGTGCTACTTTGCTTTTCATTACTATTATGAGACCATGCTTTTGTTATTACTCATATTCATATGGCGGCCTTTGCTTCTCATCTCCCAAAAACTCATTGGAGATGATATTTTGTGGATAAAATGTTAAGGGTTCGAGTCTCGGTTTTTGCCTGCCTCACCGAGGTCTGGGTGTTCCAGCCAATTCACACCTTTTGTGGATTTTGGAATTTGATTAACGGATAAAACGATGAGGTTTCCCCGGGAGTGCAAGTCTTTTTACTTGAGACTTAATTCTAACTAACATTGTGTAATATTGAACTGATATGTCGTAGAAAGTGTAAAGGGATGAGGTTTTTCCTAGTCTCTTTACTCAAATGTACGCAACCTAGTTAGGGTTGAACGGTTCACCTCTTTTATCTTTATGGTTTAAACTGATATGCTGTGTGTTTGTTTAAAGGTTTTAACAAAATTATAGTGTCTAAAGTGAGGAGACTCGGTGCTAGTATTCACTTGATAATTTTGTATGGACTTAAATGTTTTAAAAGGTGTGGCAGTGTCCTATCTGATGTGAAAATAAGTGGGTTAAGGTTGGGTTGTAAGTGGGTAGATAAGGTTAACCCGGTAGCTGTATATATCACACACCTTTAAAATATTTCGACCCACGTCTTCTGATGTTTAATTTGGTTCCAATTCGAGTCGTAATTGGGTCGACACGACTAACGTGTTAAATTAGGGTTTAGCTTTCTAACACGATTAAGTAAATGGGGAAATCATCTCTGCTGTAAATTGGTTGGGTTAGGTTTTGGGATATGTGAAGCAAGCTAACTGAACTTGATTGGCAACACGCCGTGCATTTTGTTTACTCAGATTAGCTTGCAGTTATGTGTAAAAAATGAGTGGTGGATACTTTGTCATAACTGCTCTTCCAAAATTCTGTTTGCCCCATCTGCATACAATTATCAAGGAGAGAGATCTGTCAATAGAATGAACGAACATATACATATATAGAGCAAAATAGCTGATCGACCAGAAACAGTAATATAGTTTACGCTAGGTACAGAGAAAAGGCAAGTAACCACCCACTTCAGGGCTCTACATGATAAAAGAACTTACTATGTGAAAGCATTAGAAGTTGTTCTTTACGATTCGCCTACATATATATGGCTTAAAGTGGTTATCTTTACAAAATAACTTGTTTTGGCGCATAACCCTCATGACACCAGAGTAAATGAAATGTCTAAGCACTATGCATTGTTGAGAGTCCACTGATATCATGCCAAGGACGAACAAAAAGTCGGGGAGATTACTACCTTTCAGTGTCCTTGATAAAACTAAGCTACAGTTAAATGAAACGTAGAATAGAAACTACTAGTAATACCTTAACATTATGATTGTTATCTAGAATCTACACTCGTATATTGGACAATTTCCTGATAACAGAATACTTTTATTTAGACTGCATACAAAATTGGGTAACTCTTCGTATGTGAATATGTGCCTGTAACTGTAGACATCACCTCTATCTAGTGAATGTAAAATCATACGTAACTCTGAATATTATCTATGAGTGGAGCCGAGAGTGGTGGCATTGCCAATAAATCGATATCTGTTGCCTGTAAAACATTCCTAACAGCCACTCGAGGTTCTCTCTTGCCAATTTTCCTAGACGAAAAAGCTGACACTCCATCATCAACATCTGATGAATTATTACTTATCTTGCTTGTTGACAAAGTTGTGTCCTTTGATAGACTGTTCTGGGCAGACTCAATTAAAGAACCAAAAACACCAGCTTCCTTTAATCCTTGTATAATTACCTGTTTAAGTACTGTGTTATAAAACACACGAAGTTAAAAAAAACAATTATGAGTTGCTATGTTAACCAATTTACTTGGTATGGGTCGTCGGTCGATTTAAGTTATGGGTTGTGGAGGTTGGGAACTGTATTTACCATAGGAGCGTGAATGCGAGTTAGAATTCCCTTTTTCATGAGTTTCTTTTTTAGAGCATTGTCCATCCATACAACATGTTCGCGGTACCTGAAGATCAGAACATTATCCAGTGATTACTTTTTACAACACTCCTCTATGTTACTCAAGCACTCAAGCACATGTATTGATTACATGCAGTGACTTTTATGGAACAACAGTTGTGACATGAGTGTACAATTTATGTAGCTCGTAATATATGTAATGGGAGATGTTGTAAAACAAGATATGATTAAATTCTGTAACTCAAACATATATAGATTAACCAAATTACAGTACCTCTTTGGTTGTTTGTTATAACTGACCTTTTTGTGTTAGGCTTGTTTTAGCCAATGGTCACATTTACCTTACTTACATTTTTTTTTTACTTCTATGTACTTTTTGTATCATTTGATGAATTGATGCAGAATTAGTATGTTCTTTACAAGTCAAAATTTGCATACTAATTTTCAATAAGGAAGTCATCCAGTTTTACTTCACAATGTTAACAACTGTGACTAATGAGTAATCCTTACCAGGTAAGCATCTCTTCCTCTGTTGCAGTTGATGCAATTATAAAAGCCTGCATCAAATGACGCTCTTAGAGGTTAATACTTACAGGAATATGATAGACACCAAGATGATACTATTGTAAATATCTTATTATTCATCTAAGTTGCTGAAATCGTAGGTATAAAACACAAAAACTGTGACTGCTGATTTGGATTTCCAGAGAAATGAAAATCCCTTTAAACAATCAAACCTCAAAAGTTGTTGACTATTAATTTAATCTCTTAAATATCCTTAAATGTCAAAATAAACAGTTGTGAACTAGTATAAGTAATTTGCAATGATGACAGTTAGAAAATCAAAGAAATAACGAGATGTTCTAAAGTAGGCGAACTTGTAAAATAAAGCGATGTTGCAGGTTTCATGGTCTTGAAGGAAATGATTAATTGACCCACATACAGCAGTTGTAAATATCAAGGAAATATAAGAAGCAAACACATTATAATAGTAAAGCATTAATACTCACAGCTCTGTCGAATTCCAACATGAAACACCTTTTAACCTCTTCTTTAGTAGGCTTGCAGCCACATCGATCACGCCTTGAAGTCAAATCTGAAAATTTTGTGTACGTGTAATGCAGAACTGCAGCCTCGTCAAATTTGACTTCACTAAATACACAGATCGAGTGAAGTTATTACTACTGTAATATATATGTAGTAGTAGTGGTCATGGGATTTAAACTAAAGAATAGTTCATACATTGGAGCCTTCATGTAGTTGTGCCATCTATGAGCACCGTTAGGACGCAAATGCTGTTGGACACGAGCAGCTGATTTCCCATTTCCGTATGTCAAAAAGTAGTTTGGGTTTCCACGAGTTGATTCTTTGTAATTGCCAAAGTATGTTTCCTTCGTAAGGTGGTCAAAGTTTTTTTTAAACAGTGAGATCTACAGAAAATAATATTGTCATGTTGAAAACTATAAAATTTAATAGTAAATCACGAATATACTCAAGTGTAGACAAATACCTCACTGAATGGGTCCTGTATGTCATCCCGCTCAACACCGCTTTCCTGAATCAGTGAGCGAAAATAAATTAACGAAGAGGTTATAGTGAAAGTTGCTCACACATAGTATTGACGATCAGAAATACAAGTTACCGTGATAAACCCAAAAACTTACATAGTTTGGAAATACTACCACATCAACATGTTCAGGCACTTCTGATAAAACCTGTCTGACAGAGTATTCATGAGCGCCTGCTGGATGAATTAACTCATCAGTGTCAAGATGAAGAATCCAATCCATTTGAGCTTCCTTGAAATACAGAGACCATTAAGAATTTTATACAGTTGGTACTTTATATAGATTAACGAAATGATTTACGAATATGTTTTTAAGAAAAGTTAATACCCTTGCCATGACAATAGCCATTTCCATGTTAAGAGATTGCTTGACAAACAATTCATAATTGCATGGTTTGTAGAAGAATCCTGACAACCATGTCTCATTCCATATTCGGCTGAAGTTTAGGAAAACGGATTCTTAGAAACTTTGCATTGGAGGTAGTAATTTCTAAATTGTATCATATATTTCATCTCTAACAACTACATAAAACCTTAAAAATATTGAAGAACCGAACCAAAAAACAGGGAGCAAGAACTGAGAGGAGTAGCATAGGCGAAACAAGAAGCTTTTGAGAGAAAACGTTAAAAATTAATCATTATGAGATTGAAGACGCTGACTGATACTTAATACTTTTAGAAAATATATGCACACACATGCACATAAGATGTCCTGTAGGCAGGAGACTCAACTCGATCATTGGTGCCGTATACCAAAGAAACATAGTAGACTAACCTCTTTGCTTGCTGTTCCTCAAGTTCTTTTGTCCTGTGTATCAGCTTCACATTCTGCAATAAATGGACCTAAAAGACCTTTTGGAAATGATATATAACTATGGCCAACTTAAGCTAAGTAACTACAAATGAGAGCAAGGGCGATACTCACAGGAATAGACTCTAAAACGTTGGATGCGACTGGAGTTGCGGCTTTTCCTTCCACAAACAAGAAGAAGTTTGTGACACCAATAACTTTGTGATAGTAAATCCATGGCAATATTTGCTCCAAGCCAGCAGAAGTGCTTGTAGTAATGCATATCTGCCATCAGCAAATTACTAATGGCATTAATCATGTGGAGACTTGACAGCGTATGGTATAGCCAAAGCATACGTTCAAGTATGTTAACGTTGTTTCAGAACAATGAACAATCAAAAGGACATATTCGTAGATAGCAAGGAAGGTTAGACAGACATCATGAAATAGTTTTAGGATGCTTATAGCTCAAACTGGTGAACCAATCTAATTGATTATGTCTACATAAGTAGAACTCCATTTGAGACCATTTCACTGATTTTGATACTACATCGGAATGTAAGAAATAGGTTTCACCGCAAAACTTCCTAAATTATATAACATCTTAATCAACCAAACATAAGAAACTTTTGGACAAGAATTGTTTCACGTCAATCCAACCAGACTCGATAGTTTAAGGGGTGTTTGGGATTGCTTTAATTAATTAATAACTTATTATCTTCATAAACAGAAGTTTGAACAAAGCTCAAGTTTAGGATCCTTTATTGAAGTGTTAGGATGAAACTACTTATTTATCATAACACTCGGTATTGGACACTACATTGTACGTAAGCAACATCACAAATTCAGTCAATATTTCCATATAAACAAAAGAATCACACATCACAATCTTTAAACATTGATACATACCTTAGGTTCGAGGTCAGTTTCATAATTAAGTTTCCAATCTCTAAAATACCGAAATGAAACAGACCGGCTTTGTCCCAAAATATCCACACAACTCGAAGAAGAATCACGTAAACTAACTTTAGACGACGAAGATGACATGGCAATATCATCCATACCAGGAAACTGAAAACCATGCAACGTAGACCATCTAATCATGGGATCACCTATTTCGCCACGCCATTGTAGGAAAAATGCAAATGCTGCTAACGAAAGCGGAAGGAGCGTGAGTAATAGTAGGATTCTTGAAGTGAAAACATGTGAAGAAGAAGAAGATTGTGATAATGATGATGACGATGAACTGTTTTTCATAGATGAATAAACACCCGCCATTTATATATGCGCATGTATGGTGATTACTGTATGTTGTGTGATCTAATAGTATGGTTTTTGAAACATTATCATGTGTTATGTTTTTTTTGTGAAATTTGCAGTGAGATCATATGGGGAGTTTTTTTGGATGGAGATTACGAGAGAGGCGTTATATCAAACTTGGTATTACTCATGGAGTTATTATTATCGGGCTGTTTTTATTTTGGTTCTTGACGGATATAAGACACCGAGGTTTTAAAAGGCTCGTAAAGGCCTCGTAAATACGTGAGGCTTAACTTTTACGCCGTGTAATACATTAAAGCTTGAGTTTAAGGCTTAACGTGAGACGATAAGTGAAAAACGTGATAAGTCGCGATAAAATGAGACACGTGAATGTTTTTTTTTAAATTCAATTTCGATAAAAAAAAACGTATTTTTTTATAAAAATGAAAAAATTTACATTAAAAAATAGTTTATTAAGTTTTAACTGTGACATCAATATAGTTTGATTTAAGTTCATTTTGATACGAAACTTTATTTGGATATTAAGAGACAAATCTTCATCCTCCATCTCCATCTTAATCCAATGGATAAAGTTAAACCAAAAACCAATTTTTAAAACCAGGGTTTTAACTTGGCCCGGTCGAATCACCGGTTCACTGGGTTACCGGTTCAACCGATCGAACCACCGGATCAAACCGTTTCATGTTACAGCAAAACAATACCCACTTTGGAGGTGTATAAAAAAATTGTCACTCATTTCATATTCAATAGACCACATAGTATATTGAATACTAAGAGAGGAGGGACAAGTCCACCCCTCAAATTTTTGCCTAGTCATCTGCTAACTCAGCGTCACATCATACCAACACAACTAACAAAAATACCCCTTCACTCACAACACACCCACCCCTCTTCATTTAGGCCCATCACTATCTTTTATTTTTCTTTTTTTCAATTTCACACAAACTAAAATTTATTTCACACAAATAAAACATTACAAATACGGAAATAAAAATTACAAATACGGATTAAAAAAAATTACGATACAAAAAAAAATACGATACGAAAAAAATACGAAAATTTAAAAACACAACAATTAATATAAACTACTAATTTTGGGGTTGACGACGCTCCCAAATATGGTCAATAAGACAACGTTGAAGCCTTGTATGTGTCGGCTCATCACGAAATTCTTTTTGTTGTCTTTGACGTATTGCACAACGCTCGACCCATGTCCTTAATATATTTGCCTGTGGACAAACATACATTTCTGCAGCTTCAGATATCGCACCCCCCTGATTTTTCAAAATCATGTTGTGTAATATGATGCAGGTGTACATGATTCTACGTAACTTGTTCACAGTAAATTAACGCGCTGACTGAGCAATAATACGTCATCTCCCTTGTAAGACACCAAATTGCCCTTTCAATATCCTTTCGGGCACCTTCTTGACGACGTTTGAAAAAAGCTGTTTTTTCATCGCGTGCAATGCTAAATGATTTCACAAAAGCTGACCATTGTGGGTAAATACCGTCTGCAAGGTAGTACCCTCTATGAAAAGTTTGCCCGTTTACAACATACGGGCCTTGGGTTCATTACCATCCAAAAGATCAGCAAATAAGGGTGAATGATTGAGAACGGTAATATCATTGTTTGAACGTGCAACCCCGAAAAATGCATGTCAAATCCACAAATCGTATGATGCAGTAGCCTCTAGTATTATGGTTGGGTATTTTTTATCCCCTCTACCAAATTGGCCGTGCCATGATCTCGGACAATTAATCCATTCCCAGTGCATACAATCTATACTACCAACATCCCGGGAAACCCATGAATCGTATTATGAGCGGCATATAGCTTTTGAATGTCAGCTGGTGTGGGTTTTCTTAAAAATTCGGGTTGAAACAAATCCATTACGCACATCGTAAAGTAATCAAGACAATCGCGTGCGCAATGTGCACCCATTTGCAAGTATTCATCTAATGAATCTGGCAGTGTACCGAACGCCAATTGGCGTAAGGCAGATGTGCATTTCATAGTTACACTAAAACTTTTTAAACCCGTTGCATCAATGCGGATAGTAAAAAAGTAAAAGTGTTTGGGTAGAGGATTATTTGTTTGAATGTAATTTTCAATACCTTGAACAATCTCTAAGAAAAGAGAACGTCGCATTTGATACCGCTTCTGGAAATACTCCTCGTGATACTTTGGATACGGGCCGAAGTAATCTTCCATCAAACGTGCTTCGGCGATTTCACGTTGACGGTTAATATATCTACGCTTTCGTATTGCCTGGGCTTCTTCTTCTGCTTCATTTTCTTCAAGCTGGGTTATGATATCTAAATCGTCCATATCTTCTTCACCGGACCATTCGTTCTCCATTTTTTGTATAAGGTTTGTTGTTTGAAAGAGAGATTTTTGTTGTTGTGTGTGTTAAAAATAAGAATATTGAGATTATATATAAGAAAAAAATAAATTTTTTTAATTAATTTAAAATGTAACCGTTAGCCCAACGGCTATATCCTCCACTAACACCTCGTCGTCAACATTTCGCATTTGCGAAATTGACACGACGGAATGGGGAGGGTCGGTGTGGCGACGAGCCACAGCGAAGCTCGACGAGGGGCCACCTCAGCACGACGAGGTACCCCTCGTCACCACACCCTCCTCTCTAATACAAACACTATCCCAACACATTTTGACTACCCACTGATGCATTGACTTCCACTTTCTCAATCTCCAACATTCATTTTACAAACATCACGCACATTCCAAAACCAACATCCATTAATTTCTATTTTCTCAATCTCCTTTAGCTTCATAAAACAAAGATCCCAAAGTCTTAACCTCGTATTGATACACCAATAGTCGTCTTCTACACAAACTGACCATCATTTATATCTCACAAAAACCGATCCACATCACGCTATACAAAAACTGAAGCTCCAACATATTGATCTTTAACAAGATTTATAAGTGTATGATTCAACTAGACATGGTGCTAGTCCAGTTACATTAACAAATGTAGACCGTTATCTTTTTCCTTTAATATGTGTTGAACCGGCCAGTCTCCGGTTCAACGGTTCGATCCGGGTCGACCAAAACCCGTCGGTTTAATCCGATTCGGTTTTCATTAAAAAACCGCCTCAAAACGGCCCAGTCACATGTCCGGTTCCCGGTCTAACGGGTTGAAGCGGCCGGATTGAACCGATTTTCAAAACACTGCCAAAAACCCATTTTCCTTCCTTTTTTCAAACATTAATATCTCTTAAACCGTTAATCGTTACGCGAAGAAAATATACCATTACGAAGGGCATTTAATTATCTTTCTACAAATATGCTATATGATATGTTTTCGATTTTTTTCACGTTTTTTTCGTTGTCGAAAACTATCATATATCATATTAAATATCATATATGATAATAACACTGGTATCATATATGATATAACTTATCATATATGATATAAAAAAAAATATCATATATGATGAAACACTATTATCATATATGATATTTTACGCAAATTTTAAAAAACGAAAAAAAAGACAAAAAAAAATTTGTTCGAATGTATATCATAATGCAATATCTGTAGAAAGCTAATTAAATGCTCGTCGCGATGATATATTTTTTTCTCATAACGATTAACGGTTTGAATATATTTAAATTATAAAAAATAAGTGAAAATTTTCCTAATATAGCCTTTTTATATTATGATGTCTCTAATTTATCAGCTACATCTCAATGTCCCTAAAATGGCCCAAGGCAACCGAGGCGTCCGAGGCGACCTACTATATTTTTGGAATTCGGAGGCAACCGAGACACGTGTCATGTAGGGAGGATAGGTTGCCTCGGTTGCCCCGGTCGCCTTGGCTATTTTTGAGAACCCTGACTATTGTTGGCCATTTTGGTAAAGTGACCTTATAAATGGGTCATTTATGGAAATACCACATAATTAAATATATTTAATATTATCCATTAGATAGGGTAAAGATGGATGGTGGGGATAAATCCCTTAATATCCAAAATAAACATGGTATCCAAAATAACTATATATGATATAAATATATAAATTCATATATATTTTCATATTTCATGACACTTTAATCCACGCCTTAAAAACGTTATAACTCATCATGGCTCATAAAAGCATGAGGCTTAGTCATGCCACCACTCCTTGCGCTATATAGAATCTTACGCGAGACACACAAATGTCACAACTTAATAATCTTATTATTTAACTTAATTTATAATTTGCAAACTCATAATATATGCATTCTATTTGACTAAGTTTTTTTTTTGAAAGTGAAAGATTTGATGGTGTTTATAAGAGTAAAATATATACTTAAATTATAACTCCAACAATTTTCACATAATAATTTGAAATTGCTAAAAATGCCATTTATATATAGTGATCTTTTTGTCTACGGCCTAAATGAAATTACCATCTACGTTTCATATATACGGTTTTCAAATTTGCATAGTTATCTACGGCTTAGACTCGACAATCTTCTACGCCATAGGTCTTCTTTCCAAAACTGCTTATCGTGTTGCTAGAAATATCGTCTACGGCGTAGGGCTTTGTCCCCTCTATGTTGCATGGCCTTAAATCTGTATATTAGTTGTCTCGACCAACTTGTCTTTTTCATCTTCAGCCTTATTGGACGTTTACGACATAGACACTATATCCGTCGCCGTAGGCTCTTCGATATCCGTCTTTATCCACAAGTCTTTCTTTTGTTAATGTGACATTTAGGGCGTAGACGCTGAATCTGTCTACGCCGTAGGATCTTCAAACTTTCCTTATCTTGGCACTGATTTAACTACGACGTAGACCATTATACCATCTACACGGTGGGTCTTTTGAAATATTCACTATGGGCGCCTTTTCCTACATTTTCCGTTACTTGCTCGTTTTTACCTAAAATAAACGTGTATTTGCACTATTTGGTCTTGGTAGTCCTATAAATGAGCATAATTAAAGGGATATGATACTTAAAACATTTAAATATTTGATGTTATCAGTTATCAAGTTTTAATTTTATAAAACTCGTGTTTACTTACAACACACCAACGAACAGAGAACGTGGTCACGTGAAGTATTTTAACTGGTAAATCCGAGGCTGTCTAAGGAGCTAAGTTTAAATTTGTTTTTAAATTTGATCACAAGAGTAATAATAATAAAAGATTGAAAATAACATAAACAGAAAATAAATGCTGAAAATGAACTAACAAGGATAAATCAATATGAGACATGTACTGGTCTAACTACTCTATTATTATTTAGTTGTGATAATGACCTAGATTAATGATTTAAGAGACATGTTATGCGTATGTAAAACATGGCTCAAACTCGTAAAGAGCATAATGCATAAATTACTAATGACCTAGTGTTTATGTTAACTATTTATTGGTCATGAAATCAGCAAGTCTATTTGGTCAATAACCCTTGCCCTATATCTTTTAAATCCCTACTATCGCTTTCGCGACTGGCAACGTATATAAAGTCGAAAGTGATAGAACCTCAACTACCCGTATGACCAAGTTATTCTAACCCTACCACACGGCTACTTGCATTTTTTAGGTATCAAAGCTCAGAAAAGGAACTGACCGGTAAGCCTCATACACTGAGGACAGTTGCCAACCTGTCCTTTGTAAATCTCTTCTTGAAGTCTTCAACGGTTAGTTCCTATACATCTCGTGTAGGACAAGGGAATCTTGTAAAAAGGCAATACTACCAAAACACAATGGTTGCGTAACAAACATATGAATATCCTAAACAATTAAGCATAAACTAAACAATAATCATAACATGGATAATAATATCATAACTAGGCTAGCACTAAGGTGCTTAGCTTGTCATAGTAGAAACATCATATAGACATAATCATAATAGTATTAATAATAATGAAAATCTTACAAAGT
This sequence comes from Glebionis coronaria, assembly GCA_025667525.1. NCBI lineage: Eukaryota > Viridiplantae > Streptophyta > Magnoliopsida > Asterales > Asteraceae > Glebionis > Glebionis coronaria. Next base: position 220,655,288 of record CM046882.1, on the reverse strand, counting down.
GTATGACTATGAATGATTAACTCACTCGATGCTAAAATACAAATCCTTTCCCTATTCTTGTAAAACCTGGTTACAACTTGACCTTGGGAACCTCTAAAAATCGACCTCAAACCTGTTATTGAAGTGAGGTATGAAGTGTGTGTCGAATGAGAGAATAAGGGCCCTTATTTATATTGTTCGATCTCCCTGTGGCTTAGGTAATATTATGTCTACATCGTAGGTACATGATATTTGTTTCTATAGGAAACTGTGTATACTTTTATTAATATCAGATTACAGTTAATAAAACTAACAGAATATAAAGACAAGAAATAAATAACAATAATGAAGAAAGCAGTAAAACTAAGACGAGACACGTGTTTAACACGATTCCCTTAAAACAGATTCACCGTATGTTTCCCAGGGTACAACGTACAAATTGTTGTACATCCGAACTAGACAAACTTTCCTAAAAGATCACGGAAGCCTTTGTGGAAACCATTATTCACGAATCGATTAAGATTACTAGGATATGCATCTCCTTCATATGATAAACATAGCGGAATTGAACAAGACACATAAACAAGCTATTTAAACAACAAACGAATTCTCTCCAATGTTTACTTTATTCCAAACGATTACTTGCACTAAACGATTACAAGTAACCTCTAGACGTGTATACATTTAATCCCACGCCTAGAACACGAAGACACTTTAGGTTTACATTGTGAATAATTGAATGAATAAACCTATGCAGGGTGTGTGTTTATATACTACACATAACCCTCTTTACAAGAAATCTAATTACACTAGAAGTCCCTCCATCTTTTGCTAATAAGTCCTCCTTGTTGTATGAAATGGCTCCATATTCTTGTAAATCTTGATAATTTCATATAAGTCCTTCTTGTTTCATTATTCTTGATTTGTCTCATCAAATTAATTCCCAACAATCTTCCCCTATTTGATGATGACAAAACCAATCTTCAAATCTTGATCTTTCACGAATGAAACAAGATTCCCCTTAAAGTAAGATTTCTTGTAAAACATATCACCACATAAAAAATAAGTTGTATACCTTGATCTTTGAATCTTCTTCCCCTTTTTGTCTCATCCAATAGGGGTCTTCGAAAGATAAACAACTAATAAACGCTTCCCCTTGAGTGGTGCATGTAAATGAATCACGAACCATGTAGACTCTAATTGTAGATTACAAATGAAGAAAAACGAATATAACCTATTTGTTGAAGAAGTGGAATCTCCCAAGCTTGTACCCTATATCTTGCACTATCCATGTGACGTCGAACTTATATGAAAACGTTAAAGTATAAGAAGATCTCGATCTCTTGTCAAAATCCTCATCCTTTGTGAGACACTGAGCACGATAATGTAACCCCTTCAAGTGATAGCAAGAGAAGATTTCTAGATATGACAAGTCTTCGTCACCAACAATGTAAGTACGAACAAGTTACATTTAAAGTCAGTGCATGGATTCACGACTTTAAGATATGATAAAATACAAACCTGCGAAAAACATCTCCAACACCAAAGAAACAATAAGCAATCGTCTTCATCGAAACCTCCAATTTGCAATGAAAATCATCTAAGTACAATATCATCCTCTTCTTTTATGCAACTGCTTCTAATCCAAGTCGGTACGTAACCGCAAGGTTAGCCTTGTCACATAATCAAATAAAACTTTATTGTATCAAACACAATCTTAAAAAATGAGCCATAAAATTTTAAACAGACAATTCTGTCAGAGATCCTTAGTAATCCAATATATCTTCTGTATGTACTGTCCGATATCGGACGATACTTGTCAGCGCTGAAAAACCATATATCGAACAACACGCTGTCAGCGTCTAAATTATAACGTGTCAGCGTCTTCTTTGTCAGCGTGTGTTTTATTCTTGTCAGCGGCTCGACTCAGACACTGACACCATCTGTGGCTACAACTTCCTTGACCATCTATCCCATAACAATAGTAACTCAACAATATCAAAAGTATGTGAACTTCACGTGACCTGATATACTCTTTCCATGTGAACACAAAGTTTACGTGATCACTTTTTCTCCTTTTTCAGCATGTAACGTGATAAAATATTTTGTACATATACTATCCCATATATAGTATAACTTTTACCAAAATTAGAACGTGCATTGTTTTGGCAATAAAATCTTTACCTCATGTTGACCACTGACAAGTTTGATAGCATCAAACAAACAGCAATGTCTTTGAATATTACCAGTATATATCCTGCTGCATCACGTCCTCTTTTTCTCCATCACGTGGATAAAGTAGCAACTAACACCAAAACCCATATCTTAAACGAACACATATGATCAATAAACAAGTTTGGACCTCACTGTTCTTTTGCTTTTGGTACAGTCACTTTCACATAACCTCTTGCATCCTTGGGACCACTTGATTCTTTGTTGTCTTGAAACACATATGTCCCTGTTGCCATTCTTTTCTTCCTTTATGCAGATCGATTAGTATATATGCTGCAAACATAAACCTTCCTTTTGTTTTTCCTTCACATGGAACACAATCCAAACTGATCTGCTGCCTAAGATTTAACAAATCAAACCCTGCTGCGATATGCTTTAATAAGATGAATCTAGGGTTTATGCAAACCCTAAAAACAAAAACTATGTCTACTAATCACAGTAACAACACATAAACGAACCACAACAATGGGACCAACATCTTCAATTAGTCATCGAACATTACCATCGCAGCTGATTGCCAAATCTAGGGTTTATGCGATTTTTGTTTATACGAACTAGGGTTTGGGAGTAAACCCCAATATCGTGTATAAACAATGTCATAACAGCTTACAAAACCCATACTTTTCTGCTTTTAATGTCGATCTAGGGTTTAGGGGATGAAACCCTAAATCTTATTTAATAAAAACTAAAACAGAAAATTTGTACCTCCATGTGCAGCCAACTTCGACGATGTATATCTCCTTCATGAGATATCAGATCGAATATCCATTCGGTGAGATTCAAGACACGTGTGCCAAGAACCTACAACGCGAGTTTCACAAAGATCCAACGGTTAACGAATGATTTATGACTGTTTGAACATAGCTGCACAGTCAGATCCGAACTTAAAAACAAAGAAGAATTTTTAAGCTTCGATCTTCATTCTTCGACTCGAACACCTTGTTAGTTTCTAGTATTGAGAGCTACCCGCTCTGATACCATTTGTGGAAACCATTATTCATGGATCGATTAAGCTTACTCGGATATGCATCTCATTCATATGATAAACATAGCGGAATTGAACAAGACACATAAACAAGGTGTTTAAACAACAAACGAATTCTCTCCAACGTTTACTTTATTCCAAACGATTACTTGCACCAAATGATTACAAGTAACCTCTAGACGTGTATACATTTAGTCCCTCCATCTTTTGCTAAAAGTCCTCCTTGTTGTATGAAAGGGCTCCATATTCTTGTAAATCTTGATAATTTCATATAAGTCCTTCTTGTTTTACTATTCTTGATTTGTCTCATCAAATTAATTCCCAACAGCCTTCTGAGTTTGTGATCGGAAAAAATGCTAGAAAAACCATCTGGTAATGGAGCGAGAAAAGGCTGTGTTTTTCTGTGTGTTAAAACTAAATGAGGAGAGTTTATTTTATAGCCAATTCATGTCTTGGTCACCAAGACAGAATATATGCTCCTAAAATAATCTGACATGTAAATCTGTTAAATATAAACACGATTTGCATATATTTTACATACGTAAAAATATTCTGTCATGACTTAATAATGAAGTCTAAATCTATTCCTTAAATAATGTACATAATTTTCTGGAAAAAATTCGAATTCGCAGAAAAAAAATACCGAAATATGCCCGCACCCAGGCAAATTTCGGAGCTGCATTCGTGTCCGCAGGTCGCGCGCTCTTGCACAAGTTCAGTAGCTTCTAACCCGTTATTATCCTAGAAATCTCACTTTATGCACCCCCCCCCCCCCCTGCGCGCGCGTAGGCGTGGGAGTAAAAACCCACAAATGAATATTGAATGTAGAAACTAAGATTTCCTTATAAACATCTTTTCACTTCATGTTTTAAGCTATGTGGGACAGATATATTTTCCAAATATTGTGTTTCACGTGCCTCATTATGAGACACAATATCTCATTCATATTAACTCCATATTGGACATACTTTAGCTAGTTGCGAGCTCTCTTCGTGGAGAACGCAAAGCTACTAAGTACAACAAATATATATAACATATACATATATAAAATTATGTCCAAAATATTGCAAAAACTCATTTTGCAAACATATTTCCAACAATCCCCCACATGAATGGGAATCGGTCGAAAACACACAAAAGTTTCGGCAAAATTTCTGCGGTTAAATCCTGCATATGATAGGTAGGTGTAACCCTTTGAACCTTCCCTTGTGAGATGCACTTAGTCTCCTAGATCTGAGTAGACGCGATGTCCTTAAACTCAGTCTCTATTTACGTAGATGACAATACACACTCACACAAGACTCTCCCTGACCTTGTCAAGTCCTCATTGTCATGCTCGTTATGCTCATGAACACTCGCCTGGTTCTGCAAGAGCTCTTATAAATTACGCCCCCACAATTCCTTTGAAGCGACCTCACTTCTCTCTCACATAGGTGATTTCATCTTGAATCATTAAAAACATATGTTTTAAGATTTCTTCTTAAATTATTATGCTTTATGATTCATCTTGATTATTAAGCCATATGTTTAACCTCTCAAAAAGTCACATTGTTCTAGGAATAGACTAGGAAAGTTACTGTATTAAGTAACACCCCCACATTTCTATGATTAGGTTGTCCTATTGAACCCAGATTTTAGGATCTCTAGTCAGTTGGGTTAGGTTTTCTTTCATAGAAACTGATGAGATTGCATTTATACATAGTCTAATCGTTCATTTCGGGCTTAAAATGCTATAAAATGTCATAAAATACCGTAGAATATGCTTGTGTTTGTTCATAGTGTATTTTAGGTACTGACATCGTGAAATAAACAAAAGATCATAAGATTCAATAAAAAACGAACACGGGAAGCGAAGCCGCACAAAGAACCGGACCCGAATCATGAATTTCCTAAGAAGTCCTTGAAGTTTGAAGATTTTTCAAGATTGGTCCTCATCTTTTGAAGACTTGTCACTTTAGACCCTTTTAAACCTCAAATTACGAGTATGGTCCTTAAAGTTTCAAGAATTTACATTATTGGCCCTTAATGAATGCTGAAGTTGCACAAATGGTCCTTATATCATGTTTATAAAGTTAAAAGAGGGTAAAATGCAATTAGTCCAAAGTCATATACAAAGGGAACTTGGTTACATGCTATTGAAAACTTCATATGCATAAAACTTAGAAAGCAGGGGACTGAAACTTCAATTATAAAACCCACTACCCATGTTCTACCCGGATTTAGCCCACAATATACCTAATACCCATCCAGCCCAATCCTAAAACCCGGTCTACTTAAGTAGCCACGTCACCACCGCACTAATAAAACCTTTTTTGATTTATTATTAACTAAATCTCTTCCCGCTAAACACCAAACCCACCCCTTATTTTGGATCTAACCCCTAAAATCCCCAGCCATAAACAATCATAAACCCTAATCTCAAAACTTTTAATTATCCAAAATCTTTACTCACCTTACTCCCGAATCATAATTGTCACTCCCATAACTACTTTTCTACCTCGAAACAAAACCCCATACCTCCCCACATGGATCATGGGACCTCCCCTGCTCCCTTGTTTATTTTAAAATAGCAAAGAAGGAATATTAGCAGAAAATCAAGGGCCAGAATCATTTTCTTGTTGGCTAAGATTGTTTCAAGGGCCAAGATCAATATCAAAGCAGCTGGCAACAACTAAAGCATCACATGGGGCGTTTAACCAACAAATTCAAACAAGACCAAGGGGCAATTTCGGATTTCTACTAGTTCTAGGGTTTTGCTTTTCCAGAATGATCAATCTCTCAGTATATATAGGGTCGGATTGTGACCTTATATAATGTTCCAGCCACTGTGTAATTTTATTTTTAATTAATGAAAATTTAAATTTAAATCTCTACATTAGCTGAGTTTATTTTAATATTCCTGTTATTATAGTGTAATTTTTAAAATTCTTGCAAGTAATTCTAGGTTATCAAATATTTTCTTGTTCAAATTTTTTGACCAAAAGGTTATTTGAGATCTAGTTTATATAAGTTCTTAGTTTTGTTTGTTTGACAGCAAACAATTCTGTTAGATTTATATAAGCTGTTAAGATTATTGTTGTTACAAAGGCGAGTCTTGTTTTCAAAATTTGAATTTTTTGACATATTTTTCATAAAATCTTGTTATCATTATTTTTTTGTTACTAACAGCCTCAAAAGACCACAAGCTCAAGCTAGCTGACAACTAGCTTGAGGTTTGAAGCTTTTAAGGTTTGGCTTTGTTGTCTTATTAAAACAGGTACAAAGATCACTATTATTTCCTTTAATTCTTCCATTTGGTTTCGGGTTCTGCTACAGAACCATTAACATAACCACCATCTCCACTTGCAAAATAGCCACACTCCTTCACATTTCAGAAAGCTAGAGGTCTTCAAGTTTGGTGTGTCTACGGGCTACACAAGCCCGTAGGTGGTAACCCTTTAAGTCTTTCCCTTGTTAATTGATTTGTTGAAGTTAGGTGAATTTTGTAGGTGTGATATGTTGTTAAGTCTTTGTTGTATGATTTGAGTTCCATGAATATGATTTGCATGTTAGTATAGGTTGATATGTGTTTAAGCTTGCTTAGATAGATTTTTCTTTGAAAAACTTGATTTTGTAGTAACTAAAGGGGTGTTTGGATCTGTGGGTATATGGAATTTGGAGTGACAACCAGTGCAAACCCTAGGTCTAGGTACTTTTGTTTAAGCTTGTTAGATGATTTTCAAGTCCTGATTAAGTTTGTGTAGTTTAAAAAATCAAGTTGCAAGTTTTGTTTAAAAAAAGCTGTCAAAATAGTATTAGGCTATTGTTGGGTTGTGATTGTATGTTTTATGCCACAAAACTTGGTCAATAGTTAGTCCAAGTGGTCATCTAGGTGTGTGTGTTAGTAACTTTAGGATTGTTAGCTTTTTGGTCAATATTTGTTGCTTTAAAAGTCACTATTTGGTTAAATTCATCAACAAAAAACAAGTCACTGTCTGCATATACAACAGTAGCTGTAGCCTTTGATTTTAGTGTTTTGGCTATAGAACCTTGGTTTACAGTTAGGTTTAAGTTAGTTATAGCCCTGCAATAGCTGGTATGTCCATTTAGGTAGGTTTGGTGGCTTATATTAGCTTGTGATGACCGACACGCTCATATTAATTTTCTTTTGAACGTTATTTTTAGATTTTGGGATCCGTTCACTTTTGAACGTTATTTTTCTTGTTAAAAAATCAAAAATATAAAAATACAAAAAAATATAAAAATCATCAAAAGCATATTCTTTCCTAAGGATTGCAACAAAAAAAATAAAAAAATCAAAAAAGTAATACTTTTCCTAAAGTATTACACCAAAAATATTACGTTTTATTATTTTTCTTATTTCGATTTCTTTCGTCTTTTATTGTGAATATATTTTCTTTAAAAAACTAAAAAATACAAAAAAAATTACTATAGATATTACGTATACGAACCCCAATATAAATATTTAAGTATTCCTTGCAATACCTCGTATTTGGAGGCGTTCTGGTTCCATATACGTGTATCAATCAGACAAAATAAAAGGAAAAAATAGATAAATATTTTCGTTAAGCAAGAATTTGAAAAAATACGAACTTAAGGTGAATAGAAAGGCGACATGCTATAAAAGGCCGTCTAAGGGAACCTAGGTACTTAAGTGTTTCGCGCCACCTCATTCCCCTCGTTCACTTGTGAGTATTTTGAGAAGGAAGGCTAATCGAGGGTTTTGCCACCCAAGTAGTATTACGTATATATTTTCTTGTAGCTTTTCCATATCGAACCTCGAGAGGGATAATCCCTTCCCTTTCAAAGTCGACCAAGGGCAATCCCCTTACTCCTCAGTTTTAGTTGTATGCGCACTCGCGCGCGTACACACATACCAAGTGGTGTACCAAATACTTCTAATTCTTCCAAAAAGAAGAAGAACAACAAAAAGATCGTAAATCAAGCCGATCCCAATAATCGAGCTTTTGACAATACGATGGAAACGGATAACCGACCAATGATTGAGATCTTGCAATCTCACGTTGAGGGAAATGATGATGCGATTGTGGTGCCTGATATTGGAGCGAATAATTTTGAACTAAAAACGAGTTTTATTCAAATGGTTTCCACTACACCATTTTTAGGCCATGATCATGATGACCCACACGCTCATATTAAGAGATTTCTTCATTTGGCAAACACCGTTAAGTACAATGGGGTGCCAAAGAGGCAATTCGTTTGTTACTCTTTCCTTTTTCCTTCGAGGGACAAGCCCGGATTTGGCTTGATAAGGAACCACCCCAAAGTATCGCCACATGGGTGGATTTAGAGACCAAGTTCATTAACTACTTTTTCCCACCATCACGAACCACCGCTTTAAGGAATGATATTATCACCTTTAAACAAAAATATGGGGAAACGTTTAGTGAGTCTTGGGACCGTTTTAAGGAGCTTTTAAGAAAATGTTCCTCAACGTGGTTTTACAAAAGTGCATCAAATTAATACGTTTTATAATGGTTTAACTCTAAATGACCAAGACTCACTCAATAGTGCCGCGGGGGGTAATATTCTTGTAAAATCAATGAACGAGGCTTAGGCAATAATTGAAAACAAGGCAAAATTTCAAATTAAGAGTGTAAGGGCTACTATGGCTAGTGCTAGTGATAATAAGGTTAATAATAAAATTAAAGAGTTTACTTCAATTGTCACACAACTTGCTTTAAGAGTTGATAACCCTTCCACCAGACATGTACATGCTTTAAGTGAAACATGTGAGACTTGTGGTGGATCACATTCATACTATAATTGTGATAAGGTTTACAATCAACAACAAGAATTTTATGCTTACAATACCAATGAAAATGAGAGGGTTCATTTTAAACCAAATGTTGATGTTAACCATTTGTCTTATAAGTCTACTAACTATTTGGCTCCCCCGGGTTTTTCAACCAATAAGTGTAGGAGAGCCAAGTAGGTTGTGTTTTGTGATGTTGTGCAGGGATATGTGCTTTCATGATCCACTTTTGGTGCTTTTGACGCGACCCGTGATCTCGTGTACCCGTGATACCGGTTATATCCAAACTATTGTGATTCATACTTGTATATAAATAAAGTGAATAAATGTAATCACTTTAGTTGTCTCTTCCATAGCTCGATTTAAACAAGCACAATGTCCTAAGTGTAGGGGAGTTTACTTCCACATGCTTAAACATTGAGGGCAATGTTTATATTAAGTGTAGGGGAGACTTCTATCGAAGTTAAGTGGGCTTTTCCATGAATTTGTCCTCATTTTAACCGAAAATTAATATTTTTGACGTTTTTCAAAAATTTTGATCTATTTTGGCCTAGTAGTATTTTCTATTTATTTCTTTTATCTCCTTTCCTTTTGTCATCACTATCATATGTATATATTCCATTTCATGAATGAAGTCAAAAAGAAAAAAAAGAATAAATAAAATGGTTTTAACGAGTTTAGACGTCTTTGATATATTAGGCCCGTCGTAAATATTTTGACTCAACCCGAGTTTACTTATTTGAGTTTACTCTAGCTAGTATCCTTAACCATATGGACCTTAATTGGTTTATTAGGATAAGAATCCACAAGTCTCATTACTTGAGATTTTAAATTGTGGAGAACGATAAATGATATAGTCAATTATAAGTTTTGTATTCTTTCATGAACTTATGTTAGTTAATTATGAGCTTTTTCTCCCAACACTTGTAAATAAATAATTGCAATAAATAAGGTCGTACGATTTGAAAAATTACTTTGCTTCTAGCCCAAAATCGTTTAAAAGTTGCTCGGGATTAATTAGAGTTCATAGCCAAGGCATACATTATTGAAGCGGGACGCGAATATTGGTGTATCCAAAAAGGCCCTAACAAGGCATGAGGATATCCGAGTCCAAAAAGGCCCTCACAAGGCATGAGGATTCACTTTTTTGCTAAAGATCCAAAGATGATGTGAAGATCATTAATCCAAATCAATATGAAGGATCAAGACACACGACGAGAAGCAATTACTCCCATAAAGATCATGGTGAAGTCTATCCAAAAAGACCCTAACAAGGTATGAGGATAAATAGATCCAAGTCTGAAAAGGAGGTGGATCGTTGTATATCAAAATCCTAAATAAAGACAAGGATAAATGAAGAAGTCGTGGTCAACCTTTCAAGCATCTCTCACTCCAAATGAAGATGTATACCAAAATGAAGAGAAGACCATAATTTCAAGATCGTCTCTAAAGATTTGAAGTTTGAAGTCAATGCCAAATATCGGTCCGAGAAAGGTCTCAAATCGTGAAACGAGTTATGCCGAGATACGGACTTTATGGGATTTCGAGAAGCCGTTTTAAAAGATTTTATCATTTAGCTAACTATGGATTAAATCGTCCTACTTTATTTTCGGCCTTAATAAATTATCGAAATAAGTAAAAAATTCATCCTCGTGATCATTCAAGACAAACTTAAAATACAAGAGATACACCGTAGGAATAAGGGGGTCTAAGTGAATAATTAAACCACATGAGTAAGTGTTAGCTTTACTAACTTGTAATTACAATGATCTTGTTTTTACGCTTGGAATGAGGAACGTGAAACTTGAGGATGATAAATATTCATGACACGAAAAGCCCTAATCGAAGTCTTAGATTTCTTTACGAGTTTCCTCCATCAAACAATTTTAAAGTTAATAAATTAATTTAAATTGTTATATCTTTTATAAAGTTTTGATCTTTTCATCGTTTTTAAGTTTCTTTAATTGTAGTAGTAGTAGTATATCGTAATAAAGGCCTAGATCGGTTAATTATGATGAAAAATGTAAATTTGTTCTTTAACATCGTGCATTGCATGGGGACATTGCAATGGTCAAGTTTAGGAGATTTAAATAGTGTGTAAACACTTATCCTTTTACCACTTAAAACAAGAAAAAACCAAACCAAAACGTGTATTTATAAACGTAAATGTCGGAATTACGCGTGGTTTTGTGTTTTATTGTTAAATAGGTATAAAAGGACAAAAATGAAGAAAACATGAGATTTCACGGACATTTATCAAAGATAAAGTCAAAGGACCAAAAGTGCTAAAAGAATGAAGTTTGGAGGGCTAAGGATGAAGATTTAATGACGCTTCAAGCTTAATATCAAGTAATGCAAACAACAAGGAATATTTCTACCATTGTCCAAAGTTATCCACTAACAAACCACATGGACCAATTAAGAGCACGAATTTACTAAGCTAACGATTCCGCCCTTGCCGCTGAACTCGTCTCGGTTTGCATTTCACATATTCTACTATTTTATTTCTAATTTTAACATTTTATTAGTCTTAATAAAAATTAAATAAATAAAAGTTTTTTTATTTTATAATAGTTAGTTTAGTATTGAGATAATTAATTTGATTGTTAAATATTTTTAGTTTTAGTAGTTTTATTTTTATATATATTTATTTATTTTTAAACTAACACAAAAATATTAAAAAGAAAGAAAATAACGTGTGTGTTTGTTTTATGAGTAATTAGGTGCATGGTTCTAGAAGAATAAAGATGGTGGAGTTGATTAAACAAAGCTTAATTAAGGGCCATTGGATGAAAAATAATCAAAGGTGAAGATTGGTGATCCATGTGAAATGCTCTCATTGGTCTATCTAAAAAGAATCTTCACTCTTATTGGTGGAACACATCATCACCTATCAAATGACCAAGATGCCCTCAAGTTAAAGAAGAGAATGTGGTTAGAAGCCTAAAAAGACTAATCTACCGCTAAGCACCTTGACTTCAACTATAAATAACATCTCATTTTTCTTCATTTTGTATGTAGATTTTAGGTAGCTAAATAATGTCAATTTTATTTCTTGTATTTTAATGTATTTCCTTTCAACTTTGTACTAGCTTATCATTAAGCACTTTCATATTAATAAAAGTTTATGTTTTAGCTTATTCTCTTTTAGCTTATTCTCATTCTACCTTTCTTAATCTTTTCTTATAATCTATCTTATTATTTTGGGATTAGTTTTTTATAACTTTTTCCAAATAAGTTAGATTTATATATAAGCTTGAAATAAGTTATCTTATTTCAAGCTTATTGTGGGCTTATTTTTCTAGATCTAGCTTATTGTGGGTGATTTGTTCATATAGCTTTTAAGCTTTTTGAATCACATAAGTTTTAAGCTTAGGCTTACAACTTATTAATAAGCTAGCTTTTTAACTAATTACTTTTAGTTTAAATCTATTCGTTTTTTAGATCTATTAGTTTTTTTAGATCTATTAGTTTTAAGTTCTAAATATTAAAATACTTTCATAAAACCATAAAAAAAATATGTAGATCTATTAGTTTTTATCATTAAAAATTAAAGTATTTTTATAAAACCAAAAAAATAGTTTAGATCTATTAGGTATTTGATAATCTATTAATTTTAGTTTAAAATTAAAATGCTTTTTATAAAATATAAAAAATAATCTAGATCTATTAGTTTTGTTTGAATCTCTTATTAATTGTTGCTTATTATCCTAACCTATTGTGGTTTTTTCTTATCTCAGCGTATCGACTCATTACGTTTGGTGAGAAGCTTACGGATTTAACAGATTTGGTTGATAGTTTGATTTGAGAGGCCGTGTACTTTACGGGCCGGGTTACGCATTTGATTAAGTTTGATTTGGGAGGCCGTGTACTTTACGGGACATATTTTGTTGAGAGGCCGTGTACTTTACGGGCCATAGTTTGTTGGTTATGTTGATTGTGTTTAGATCGTTTTCTTCGGACCACGGGTACCAAAGTTATTTCCTTTTTAAATATCTAGCTTAATCGTTTTAGGTTAATCAATTAGATTAATATAGTTTAATTGTTTTTAAAAAAATATCTCTTTTATAAAAATCGTTTTAATTAGTTTTAAAAATGATTATTGTTTTAAAAATAGATTTAAAATTTGTAAAAATAGGTTTCATTTAGATAAGCTTATTTTTAGGATAAAGTTTACACCTTTTTGTGATTATTAAGCTTATTAGTATATAAAGCTTCAAGCTTTATCATCTAAAGAGATTAATAAGCTAAAAAGGCTAAAGCTTTACGCTTTATTTTTAAGTTTATCTTTGTGATTTAATTGTTGTCACTTTTAATTGTTATTACGTGCTTGCATTTAGATTAATTTTGCATTTAGAATAATTAATATTTTTAATTATAGTTTAGTTTTGTTGCATCTTAGATTTTAAATTGTATTGTATTTTAGAGTAATTTTACGTGAACTATTTGCGCTTTTATTTCTATATATTACCTAGCCTAAAATAATATTCCCTATTTAAGTTTAATTAGACATAGATTCTAAACAAGTACTATTAACCAAAAACAATTAATCTCTACGATAAAACTGGTTTTCAATTCGAGTCTATTTGAGGAACGATAAATATATAAATAAATAACTTGCTAAAAAACGGTTATTACTTATTATACTTGTTCTGGACCTGTTTTACATGTTCTTGACATGTTTTACTGTTTCATGTTTAATCATGTGTTTCTTAATGTTTCATATGTTCTGTGATTAACGTATTTCATGTTTTATGTGTTATTATACTTGATGCTTCATAGTAAGTAACTTTCTAAAAAAAGCAGGTTTTTATATATAGTAACTTTCCAGAAGTAGCAGGTTTCCATATATAGCAACTTTCCAAAAATAGTAAGTTTCCATAAATAGTAAGTTTCCAAAAATAGAAAGTTTTCTTAATTAGTAAGTTTCCAAAAATAGAAAGTTTCCATAAATAGTATGTTTCCATAAATAGTATGTTTCCATAATTAGCATGTTTCCATATATAATATTTTTCCATAGTTAGCATGTTTCCATAGTTAGCATGTTTCCATAAATAGTAATAAGCTTATTAATAAGCATATGATATAAGGTAAAGTTTAATAAGCATATTTTATAAGTCATGATTTATTTAAATGTCACATATAGTAAAGTTTATTAAGAATAAATACTTTAGTCTTAACATAATAATTAGTAATTAATAATATAATACATGGTTTAAAAATGATTATTAATTAATAATATAACTTGCTTAATATTAATAATACTTTACCATAATCCAAACACACCCTTTTGCCTTGATAAACCGAGCCTAAACAATAGCCCACCGAGTCCTAGTGACTCGGTTGCACGAAATGACAAAGCCAAAACAAACATCACCACCAAAATATTTAGTGACAGAACTTTCTGACGCTGTTCTGTCGCTAACCCTAACACAGGTTTGTCGCGAATCTGTCCATGGAAATTCGCGACAGAATTTCTGTCACGGAATCTGTCACTAATCTGAATAACGACCAAACCGAAACCCATTTCATTCCATGTTTTAATTAATCACAGCCCATGTTTATAATTAATTCGCAAGTTTAATATAAGATTTATGAAGAAAATAAAAGAATTAAAAGATGAAGGTTTACCGAAGGTTTAAGATTCAAGGATGAAATCACGAACACACACCTATAATAAATCTAAGATCGAAAGTTGTTTTTCTCCTTGTTCTTCTTTCATGGTCGGCGGCTACCTAGTACCATACTAGGGTTTCTTATTTTTTTTGTAAAAAGGAGAATGAATGGAGATGTGTTGTTTCCTGTAAACTAATCTTTGTCATGGGCCGGGCCTTGGGCCTTTGTTCTTTCTTTTATAAACCGGCCATAACACCCCTTATATACTTTTACATTTTCGTGTTTTATTAATTATCATGTATTATTATCCGTGACGTGTGTTCGTGTTTATTCTTGTCGTGTTTTATTTATTGTATGTAAATACTTGTAGATAATAAATAAATAATATACGTAATACTTGTACTTATACATTATATATTGATGATACGTGTCGTGTACTAATTAATTATAAGTTTTAATTAATCCGTGTTTTCGTGTATTTAATGTGTTTATGTATTTTATACGGGTTTTACAGTGAATGTCTTAAATCTTGAAGCTTTTAAGATCCAAAATTACGTTTTACATTGAGGATATACGTCTTTGGCCATAATAAACACCTCATGGCGATGTTAAATAAAAGGCAAGGCAAGATCGAAGCCCTAAAATGCGGAGGTAAACCTATGATAATAAGGCCCATCCGTTAGGAGGCGTATAAAAGTCTTAGTAATAAGTCTCATGTTAAAAACCGTTGTAAAACTGTGTTTATCGAATCTTACTTGTTGACTTAGTTTTTAGACATCGTTATCTATTAGGAAATATTATTAATTCGATGATTTTGATTACACCGTTAAGGCTCTATTTTTGGACCTAATCTCTATTCACGCATAAGTCAAATATATATCCTCGTTATCATTAAGACAAAAATAAAATATAAGAGATACACCTTAGAAATAAGGGAGTTTAAGTACGTGATTAGAGCATATGGTAGTGTTAGCATTACTAACTTATAATGACAATGATCTTGTTTCACGCTTAGCATGGAATTAGGTGAAAATCGAGGATGACGAACTTATCTCTATGAGGCATTCACGTGTTCTTATTCTTTGACCCTAAAAGTCACATTTTCGTAATGAAAACAATGCATTATGTCTAAAACGCAAGTCGTAGTTATTTTAAATTCACGTTTCAATAAATTGTCACAAAAATGAATTTTGGATGTGTTATGATACTTAATTCTAGCATTGCGTGAGGGCACGACAATGGTTTAGTATGAGGGTGTAAAACTCGCATATAAATACCATGAACAGTACACCACGTAAACATATGAACTAATTAAAACTTTCCATTTATGTATATTACACGTGTCACGAACATTAATTACGAGAAACTACGTATATTATTGATGCACGATAATTATTAAGTATAATAATTATAACACGAATATTAAAACACGAATGAACATGAAAAATATTTAAACATGAAAAAGGCCCGGTTTGGCCTTTGGGCTTGTTGTACCCGCGGACAAGGAAGGAGGAAAGGGGGTCCAGGCCCATTTGGAATATAACTAGTTAAAACAAAACACGAAGTTTTCATAATACAGAATTTTTAGAAAAAAATAAAACCCTAGCCTTTCTTTGTTCTCGGTAGCCGCGGCATTCAACTAACAACAAGGACGATTCGTTTGATTTTTGATCTTGAGTTCATACGTATACGTGTTCGTGTTCTATTCCTTTTCCCTTCACGCATTCGGTATAAACATTAACCTCACCTTTTTAATTCGTTTGAATCAATTATGCTCATGTGTCTAGATCTTTAAAAACCTTATTAAAAACATCTTAGTGATAATTAATAAAACAAGTTAAAGGTTTGGTTTGGTTTGTTTTGGGTTAGGCAGCATAACACCGAGAGTCACCCGACTCTCGGTGCCCATTCGCGACCACCAGCCGAGAGCCCTTAGGGTTCGGTGGTGTTTTTGTTCAGCCAGCGCCAAGCCAAGGCCCAACAGTGGGTACCTCGGGCTGACGGTGGGAACCGGCTTAAGCCGGTGGCCACGTTGGTCAGGGGGTGGGAAGCCACGGCGCAACAGCAACCAGGGCTGCGCTGTTGGCTACGCAGCCACTGGCCGCCACCACAGTCGTGGCTGTTGGTGGTGGTTAGTGTTCGGGTTTGATTTTCGGGTTTCGCGCTTGGGGATTATTAAAAGTTAATATGCTCATTTGTTAATTTAATTTATTTAAATGCATGTATAATTAAATTAACATTATAACTTAGGTTATTTTATTTAATGAAATAAAACATGTACAACCTAAGTATTTCATTAGACTTAATTAAATTAAACATGACTTAATTTAATTAAAATCATATAAGGTAAAGTTTATTATTAAACCATAAAACTTTATTAATAAATAAACCATGTACTATTATTATTAATTAATAATCATTTTAACCTAAGTATTTAATTTAATAAACTTTACTTGTAAATCATCATGACTTATAATATTTGACTAATAATCACCAGCTTTTATTTTAAACTTATTAATCTAACTTATTTTCTATTTATGGAAACTTTCTAATTCAGGAAACTTACTATTTTTAGAAACTTTCTATTTTTAGAAACTTTCTATTTTTAGAAACTTTCTATTTTTAGAAACTAATTATTTTTGGAAACTTTTTATTTTTTGAAGCTTTCTATTTTTGAAAACTTTCTATTTTTGGAAACTTTCTATTTTTGGAAACCTGCTATTTTCATAAAGTTACTTATTATTACACTACAAGTATAATAATACAAGAATACATGAAAATACATAATCAGAAGACATGTAAAACATGAATAATACAGTATACCATTTAAAACAGTAAAATAAGACAAGAACATATAAAATGAGTTAAGAATATACAAGAACTAGTAACATACTCAGTAAACAGACAACTCATTCATGTCCCTTATTTATGTAGCACTAGTGAGGTCGGAGTAGATCCTTTCATCTTTCCTTGTTCACTGGACATAAGGTACGGATATTCCGTCCATTCAATATGGACATTCTCTTCCTTATTAGGATTCCCCGTTTGCAGCTAACTGTTTTCCCCAAGTATTTGTTTAATATGTTTTTATTTGCTTATGTTTAGTTTTAAATGCCTAAGCCATATACATGCATGCCATGTCATCTAGTTATGGAGGTACCATAACCATAACCCTTGAGGCACCAGTGTTATGACTTCCCCACGGCGGAGTGATTGCTCATGGCGTCCCTTTTTAGTTTTGGCCATATATTTATATTATCATGTGGGGCGTATGGGTGCATCCTAGTTACATGTTTTTTACAGAATTTTCATGGTGAATGTGATGTGTGCCTTGCATCCTTCACAAGGAGTTGATCCCTCCTACCCAGACTAATTTAATTAAAGGCATTCCCTCTAATTGCATGATGAGGTCACCGCTCTATGTATTCACACACGGTGAAACCTCATGACCTATATGGGCTATTGGCTAATTAAATGCATTTTTCCTATAAAACATAAGTCTTTTCAAACAATAAAACCAATTTTATAAATATGTTCCAGGTTATCTAGGACTTATACATTTCCGCTGCTATTAGTCTTATTATGCTTACATCATTTCATGCTATGCTATATATCCGTTCACTCGACGTTTTTCTTAGCCGTTTTCCTTTTCATGTTCCCAAACGGCAGGTACTCAGGGACGTTCGTAAGACTTTGAGAGTATGTGCATACGGATGGAAGCTATCTAGCCTTCATTACTTTATGCATTTCATACATTACATTACTTCATTTCTTTTGGACATTGTTTAGTCCTTTCCTTTTAGTACTTATATTCATGTGTGTGTGAGCTTATGTTGGACTACCGATGTTTGTTTCCGATATTTCCCTTTTATGGTCATTTAATGTTTTAGACATTTACCTTGCGTGCTTTGATGACACGCCATAATTATCCTGTGATATTCTATTTGTCAAAATGGGGTGTTACAATTATGGTATCAGATCCCAAGGTTTCGACCTATAGGCTCTAAAAATATGACCTGTGATTAGTGGGTAATCACCACGGTCTTCCTAAAACTGACAGTTTCTTTTCATGCATTTGTTTCATGTATCATTATTGCAGGAATTTTGACTAAGTAATGGTTGGTACAGGACTGGCCATATTTAGTCGCATGTTCTTTTACTCGAATCATTTTGTTTTGATGAACCGACCCATAGGCGTTCATCCTCGTCATGTCAATTTTGTTTTGGTGGACCGACCCATAGGTGTTCACCCAAACTCATGTCATTTTTTTCGTTGGCTATGCCTTCATACAGTGTTTTATGCATAATTATTTTCCTGTTTATATTATGTCTAATCAGAATAATCATCGCATTTTGCTTTATACTGTCAGATGGTTCTCACACTTGAACAAGAACAAATGAATACAGCAGTCCAAGCTACTATTCAAGCTCTGCTTCCTCAGCTAAGGAATGAGATTCGGGCTGAGGTGCAAGCCAACCACAATCAGCACCCTCACTAGAATCAGAATCCTCCTTCTCCTCCACCTCCAGCTACCCTGATCACATGGCTGGAAAGGTTCAATAAGCAGCGTCCGAAATCATTCGAGCAGACTGACAGCCTGTTAGCCTCAAAATATTAAGTCAAACAAGAATGCTCGGTCATATGCTTATTATGTATCGTAAATTAGAACGTTGTAATAGGTAGTAGATTAGTCGTGTATAACGGGCTTAACTTTAAGCTAAGGTTCATTCATAAGTAACCGAAGCCCAAAAGGAAAGCCCGGCCCATGATCATATAGCCCATTAAGCTACATGTAAGTAAAGGCTATATAAACCCTTTCCTAGCATGTTAGGAAGGGTGTTGGTCATTTCATTTTTCTCTAATCTAATATCACCTAGTTTCTCCAACCATTCTCTCTACTTTCTCTCACTACTTTATCTCTCTAAAATTCATCTCATATCTACCTTTCTTTCTTTAAATTCGTATTATATCATCATATATTAGGGACAACAATTGGTATCAATCGCCATGGAGTAGTTTTGTGATTGGTTGTTGTGTTTTCACTTGATTTATTTGATTTGATCCTTATTTCTTCCACGAATTCAAGATTTTTTGTGTTTGTTTGTGATTTCAAGTCGTATACCTTCTTCAATAGTGTTGTAGTGATTTTGGTATCTTGGTTTTGGTTAAAAACACAAACATTCTTGGATCAAACGTTCAAAAATTCTTGGTTTTTCATCATTCCGAAATTCTAGCAAAGGTATCCGTCGGAAAGTACAAGTGTTTGAGGTTTGATCGCAATAACCTTTTGGTTCTACTTTGCGATCACTGGATTACAATACGTTATTCCGACGCGACATTCTGATCGTGCATTGCGATCTGGGATTCCGACGGTTTTTAAGGAATTTTGAGTCGTTACTCTGCCAAATTTGTTTCAGCCATATTCTGATCTGAACATTCCGACGGTACATTGCGATCTGGGATTCCGACACGTATACATTGCGATCTAATCATTCAGACAGAAGGACATTCCGATCTAAACATTCCGACAGTGCATTGCGATCTAAGCCATATTCCGATCTAAACATTCCGATAGTGCATTGCGATCTAAGCATTCCGACAGCCAACATTCCGATGGACATTCCGATGGCACATTCCGATGGACATTCCGATGACATGTTTAGCTAAATTTTGTTTGAGTATTTTTTAGACTTAGCCACCATCTAGACTAGTTTTGGAATATCGTTTACACGAAGATAAAAAAAAAGAGTTAAAATTTTTCCGTCAAGTAAATTCAAATTTTTTCCAAACTAGTTTTAGGACATTTCTAGCTCAATTTCAAAATTTGGCGATACAAAATTTTTTGGTCTACCATTTTGTCGGACTGAGAAAAAATAGCATTTTTCGGAATTTCAACAACAACTCAATCACATCATATCTACTTAAGATCCATATTCACTTCATCATTTCAGAGAATATTGAGATGGATTCTACTGCAGAATACCGTGTGACGAACAACAACATAATGGTGGCGGGTAACAAAGAGAGACCACCAATGCTTGTGGCCGGTCGATATGCTCAATGGCAATCACGTTTTCTTCGTTATCTTGATACAAGACCTAATGGTGATGCATTGAGGCAATGTATTAACAATGGAGCATATGTTTTCTCCGATATCACTGTTCCTCATACACCAGCCACTGACAATACCACAGAAGTACCCGCAACCACAAGAAAAGAAACATTATCTGATCTTACACCAGAGAAGCGTGCTTGGTATGATGCAGAAAAATAAGCGTTCTATATGATTCTAAGTGGAATTGGAGATGATATTTATTCCACGGTTGATGCATGTCCTACGGCACAAGAAATGTGGACGGCTATTGAACGCTTGCAACAAGGAGAATCACTCAACAAGCAAGATGTTAAAACTAACTTGTTTTGGAATTTTGGTAAGTTTACTTCATTGGATGGAGAATCAATTGAGTCTTATTATTCACGATTCTACAAGATGATGAACGACATGACAAGAAACAACCTGGAGGTCTCCACCATGCAAGTCAATGTGCAATTTCTTCAGCAACTTCAACCAGAGTGGACATGTTTTGTTACTTTGGTGAAACAACAGAAGCAGTTAGACAAGGTAAACTATCACACCCTCTTTGATATCTTGAAACAATTTCAACATGAGGCAAATGAAATTCGAGCTGAACAAGTTCCAAAGACGGCTAATCCACTTGCTCTAGTGTCTACCACTCAAGATCATCGATCTCGTACTCCAAAGTCATATTCCATTCAATCATCCTCCCCACGATATTACACATCATCCAAGTATTCATTATCCACAAGATCACGCGGCAAAGAACTAAGAGCACCATCACCACCATCTGAGTTATCATCTGAAGAGGATAGTGATGAAGATCAAGCTCAGAAGAATCGAGAAATGAAACAACAAATTGCTTTCATTATGAAGACCTACAAGAAAATCTTCAAACCCACGAACAAAAATCTTCGAACATCATCCAACACAAAGAACCAATATGTTGAGAACCCTTCAAGGTATGACACACGTCGACGTGGTGAAAGTCCTTCTAGGTATGATCGACATAATCCAACACATATTGAGGGTTCTGCAAGGTATGATCGACAAACTACCAAGTATGATACTCAGAGGATTGCTGCTGCTACTGGGAATAGGGAAACTGTTGGAACGTAAGTGGTTCAACAAAGTGGGATTCAGTGTTATAATTGCCAAGGTTATGGGCATATGGCAAAGGAATGCATAAAGCCGAAACAGGTTAGGGACTCTAGCTATCATAAAGAGAAGATGTTGTTATGCAAGAAGATGGAAGCAGGGGTCAAATTTTCGGCTGAGGAAGGAGCGATGCTTGATGATACTGATGATGAAGCCTCCGACCAAGAATTAGAAGCACATTGCTCGTACATGGAAAAGGTTGACGAAGTTCTCAACGTCACTGAAGATGACAATGGACCTATCTTTGACATTGAGCCACTCGATAAGGTACACACCACTGATGAATATAATGTGTTTGGTGATACTCATGAGCATTGTGAGCTACCCAATGCCATTAATGACACATATATGACAGAAAAGGTTGATAGCAATACCACACCCAATTCATCAGACATGTGCAATAATGAGTTTGAGGATGATCAACATGCAAATGAGTATGATGATGAGGAGCGTGTCGCGCTTGCTAATTTAATTGCCAGTTTACAAAAAGATGTCAATGAAACTAGAAAAAGTCAAAAGCAACTAAAGAAGGCAAACGCATCGCTCACTCAAAATTTTGAAGAATGCAAAGCCGCCCTAATTACATCTAGTGAGACCATTGAACACTATAAAGATGAGCTTGTTCAGAAAACCAAAGAACTTGAGGGATATAAGGGTAGTGCGTTAAAAAGTCAAAAGATGATATTGAAAAGAAATACAACGAAACTCTTGAGTTATTAACCAAAGAGAAACGTCAATTTAATGTTTTGTTAATGGATGAACGTCAAAAAACGTACCTTGCTACCACCAAAGTTAACGAACTTGAACAACGGCTTTCGATGGATAACACCGAGTCTGCTAAAATTCTTGATATTAAGAAACAAGAGGTTGAAACGTTAAAACAAGATTTCAAAAGTCGACATGAAAAAGATACTGAAAAAGTAACGGAACTAGAAAAACAAGTCGATTTTTTGAAGAAAGTTGTTTATAAAACGCATGACTCTATTCAAACCATAAGAATGATAGCACCTCCGTCTATGTTTAAGGGTCAAGCTAGCTTTGCAAGTCCTGATTATCTTGCCCAAGCTCAAGCTGCGAACCCGCGCCTTTATATGGATGAGTCCGAATGGAA